>RSEE01000053.1:0-474824 GCA_003971905.1 Moniliella sp. 'wahieum' | reverse complement strand
GGTGGAATGGATGTGGGAGTTTGATCCATCGGGGTCTCTCCTGAAAAGTACGAAGGTACCACTAGGAAGAGACGTTGTGTGGGAGGCCGATACGACACCCCCCCCGATCGACATCAATCATAGGACTACCCGCTGAACTTAAGCATATCATAAGCGGAGGAAGAGAAACAAACATGGATTCCCCTAGTAGCGGCGAGCGAAAGCGGGATGAGCCCGATTTGAAAGCTCCCTTGCGGGCGCATTGTAACTGGAGACGTGCCTCGTGCGGTGCGGCTGGACCCAAGTCTGCTGGGAAAGCAGCACAGAGAGGGTGAGAATCCCGTGCTTGGTCTGGCCTGGTGCCGTGTTGTGGGGTGCGCTCGACGAGTCGCGTTGTTTGGGAATGCAGCGCAAAGAGGGTGGTAAAGGCCATCCAAGGCTAAATATGGGGGAGAGCCGATAGCGAAACAAGTACCGTGGAGGGAAAGATGAAAAGCCTTTGGAAAGAGAGTTAAAGAGTACGTGAAATTGCCAAAGGGAAGCGTTGGAAGTCAGTGCCGGAGCGGCGGCCGCGTCTGCCCCTCTCGGGGGGGTGTACTGTGGCGGCGTGGGCCCATGTCGGTTGTGTGTGGGGGAGAAGCGGCGCGGAAGGTGGCTTTCCCTTTGGGGGGAGTGTTATAGCCGCGCTGTGGATGCCCTGCGGACGACCGAGGACTGCCGTGTGGTGGACATGGGCTTAATGGCTTCCGCGGCCCGTCTTGAAACACGGACCAAGGAGTCTAACATGTATGCGAGTATGTGGGTGGCAAACCCGGCGTGCGAAATGAAAGTGATGTGGGTACGAACCCGGGTGCAGTACCGGCCGGCCCTGCGTGTGCGCACAAGATGGGTCTGAGCAAGAGCATACCTGTTGGGACCCGAAAGATGGTGAACTTTGCCTGGCTAGGATGAAGCAGGGGAAACCCTGGTGGAGGTCCGTCGCGGTTCTGACGTGCAAATCGATCGTTTGAGCTGGGCAAAGGGGCGAAAGACTAATCGAACCATCTAGTAGCTGGTTCCTGCCGAAGTTTCCCTCAGGATAGCAGAAGCTCGTGTGAGAACAATTTTATGAGGTAAAGCGAATGATTAGAGGCCTTGGGACGAAATGTTCTTAACCTATTCTCAAACTTTAAATGCGTAAGAAGCACTTGCTGTTGGTTGAGCTTGTGCGTTGAATGTGAGTTTCTAGTGGGCCATTTTTGGTAAGCAGAACTGGCGATGCGGGATGAACCGATCGTGTGGTTAAGGAGCCAGAGTACACGCTCATGAGACACCACAAAAGGTGTTGGTACATCTAGACAGTTGGACGGTGGCATGGAAGTCGGAATCCGCTAAGGAGTGTGTAACAACTCACCAACGAATGTACTAGCCTGAAAGGATGGCGCTGAAGCGTGTCTCCATACCACCTTTCGTGCCAGAGTTGTGCGAAAGAGTAGGCAGGCGCGGGGGTTTTGTGCCGAGCGTGGGCGTGAGCCTGCGTGGAACGGCCCCTGGTGCAGATCTTGGGGCAGTAGCAAATATTCAAGCGAGTAACCTTGAAGACTGAAGTGGAGAAAGGTTCCATGGTAACAGCAGTTGGACATGGGTGAGCCGATCCTAACCGAAGGCTGATGCTGATCCATAGCACCCTTTTGGGGGTGTGGTTCGGGAAAGGGAAGACGGTTAAGATTCCGTCGCCGATGAGGATGTATTGAGCGGTAACGCAAGCAAGCCAGGAGACGCTGCGAGTACCCCAGGAAAGTTTTCTTTTCTGCTTAACCATGCTGAGAATGCGCCGTGGAATCGGGTTATCCGGAGAGACGGTGCAGGGCGTGGGAAGAGTGCTGGCGCTACGCTGGCATCTGGTGTGTGCTCGACGGCCCGTGAAAATCCTGGTGCGTGTCTAGTCTCTCGCCCGGTCGTACTGATCACCGCAGCAGGTCTCCAAGGTGAAGAGCCTCTAGTTGAAACGAGAACGTAGGTAAGGGAAGTCGGCAAATTTGATCCTAACTTTGGGAGAAGGATTGGCTCCAAGGCTTGGGTGCTGGCCGGGCGTGCGGGTGGGCGGCCTGGGCTGCCGGGGGCGCAAGCTCCTGGCGGCTGGGCGGCGCGCTGCGGCGCGGTCCGAAAGGTGCGCTGAACAAGCGACTTGGAACTGGTACGGACGCGGGAATCTGACTGTCTAATTAAACATAGCATTGCGATGGCCATAACGTGGTGTTGACGCAATGTGATTTCTGCCCAGTGCTCTGAATGTCAAAGTGAAGAGATTCAACCAAGCGCGGGTAAAGGCGGGAGTAACTATGACTCTCTTAAGGTAGCCAAATGCCTCGTCATTTAATTCGTGACGCGCATGAATGGATTAACGAGACTCCACTGTCCCTATCTACTACGTTGCGAAACCACAGCCTAGGGAACGGGCTAGGCATCTACGGCGGGCAAGAAGACCCTGTTGAGCTGACTCTAGTTTGACATTGTGAAGAGACATAGGGGGTGTAGGATAAGTGGGAGCGCAAGCGCCAGTGTGAAATACCACTATTATCGTCTCTTTACTTATTCAGTGAGGTGGGCCTGCGAGGAGACTCGCACCTTTTGGAATTACGTCGGTTGACAACCCTTCCTGAAGACATTGTCAGGTGGGGAGTTTGGCTGGGGCGGCACATCTGTTAAACAATAACGCAGGTGTCCCAAGGGCAGCTCATGGAGAACAGAAATCTCCAGTAGACCAAAAGGGGAAATGCTGCCTTGATTTACTCTTCAGTGTGGATGCAAACCATGAAAGTGTGGCCTATCGATCCTTTTGTTCTCCGGCTTTTGGAGCAGGAGGTGCCAGAAAATGCACCCCGGGATAAACTGGCTTGTGGCAGCCAAGCGTTCATAGCGACGTTGCTTTTGATCCTTCGATGTCGGCTCTTCCTATCATGCCGTAGCAAATTCGGCAAGCGTTGGATTGTTCACCCACCAATAGGGAACGTGAGCTGGGTTTAGACCGTCGTGAGACAGGTTAGTTTTATCCTACCGTAACAAGCGAGTCGACAGTAGTTCCGGCGAGTACGAGAGGAACACCGGGGCCGGGCCTCCAGTTGAGCACCTGTCCGACCGGGCAGAGGTGCGCAGCCGCGCCCGCCGAGTAACACCTGAACGCCTCTAAGGTGGAACTCGTGCTAGTACGCTCGCATGTGCGCTGGACTGGGTACCAATAGGCGCAAGCCGTACACCACGGGGGGGTCCTGTGGCGGGGCGACGCCCCACCACACGCCCCACAATATACACTCATTGCACACTGCAAATCCCCCGCATACGACGGGGCATGGTCCGAGCGCCGTACGCGTAGAGTGGGCTTGTTCCCACGATCGGCTGAAGCCCATCTCGGCACCTCTGATTCCCCCCCCCTCGGGAGGGGGGTTCTCTCTCCAAGTCCAAACCCTACTAAAATACCAAAAATAGCGCGCCTGCGGCGCAAGAAAGAACGAAAAGAGGGAAAGAAAAGAGGAAGACTGCGTGAGCGGGCCGGACGCTCTATCAGGTTTGAGCCATACCCTTGCCCCGTTTTCCCCCCCGTTTTACCCCGCTGCGAGCACCCGAAACCCTACTGACCACCGCTCGCTCCACTGCGGCGAGATACCCCTGGGGGTGGTCGCTAGGGGGCTCCCTAGGGTTCTCCATAGGGTTCTCCCTTGTGGATTCTCCTCCCTCCCCCCCTGTACTCTCCTAGGGTTGCCCCTTGGGTATTCTCCCTCCCTCCTCCCTTGTACTCTCCTCCGGGTATGCCCCAGTAGGGTTGCCCCTTGTCAATATACGCCCCCCCCATACCCCCCCCTCCAGGCTACACCAGCATCCGCGGCCATAGAACTGTGAAAGCACCGCATCCCGTCCGATCTGCGAAGTTAACCACAGTATCGCCCAGTCAGTACTACGGTGGGGGACCACGTGGGAATCCTCGGTGCCGCGGTTCTTTTTGCCCCCCCTCTTGGTACGTGCCCCCCTCCCGCCTCCTTTTGCACACCCACCCCCATCGGCAGGGCCCCCCGTTCTAATACACCCCCCCCATCGGCCACCGTTGCGGCGCTACACCCCATTCTACCCCCCATCTTGAACCCCCGCCCATGCCCACAACTCTTCCCCCGCGCCCCCACGCCGCCCACATCCTTCCACCCCCCTCTCCACTTCGTTCTAATACCACTTGGCCGTACCTCCAACGGTTTAGGAGCTACAGCACTTCCCCCGCATGCTTCCCCCTATAGAGCACGTATATAGTCGCTGCCCTGCCCACCGCCCCCCCTCTGTAACCTATAGAGCCCGTATATATACAGTTTTGCGTCCGGGTGCAGCATCGTGCTTCCCTCGGTACTGTTCACCTTATAGCGTGTACACCCTCGAAGCGCGGCTTGGAATTATAATTAACCCTAGTTCATTCTGTTGCTGCGGAGTCGCAACCCTAGTGCCCCGTTTGCCAGTGAACTGTGCTGGTTTTCGGGCCTGCCCCCCATCCTCTCACCACCACCCCACCCCCACCACACGTATGCCAAAGCATCGCCCTGACCACCGCCTTCAGCATGCGTGTTAACTCTGTCGGATGAGCTCCGCGACGTGACCAATGCCGGGCCATGCACGGCATCGGGCGCGCAGAGCCACGTTCGATCCGTCCCATCCGGTGCTCATTTCCCTGGGCCATTCGCCCCCTCCCACAACACAGTCTTCCCCTTCCAATTGCCATTTGTGTGCGGGCGAAGCGCGTAAGCTGAGGAGCGCAACGACATACGGAACGCCAGCTTACTCATCAGCTGAACGCATACCCTGCTTGGAGTAACTAGTAAGTCACCACTATTGCTTCGCTTGCTCATCGCTAACTGTCCAATGTGAAGATATGATATGCCTTGCGGGATGCACTTGTCCCTATCTACTACGTTGCGAAACCACAGCCTAGGGATTGGGCTAGGCTAATACGGCGGGGCACGAAGGTTTGTACGACGACGATGCGCCCTCGACAATGCGAGCGGTCCTCCCGCTTTGGGCATACGGCAGCGGTCTGCCAACAAGCGGCGACTGGGGGCAAGAAGTGCGGCCTGTGCCGCATCCCCGGCCACCGACGCGGCCAATGCCAAGACCTGATTGATGCATAGATCAGGGCGATTGCTCGCAAGAAAGGGGTACCCCTGAGCAAGTCGAGTGCAGCGCAGAAGACGTCGTGGCGAACGGGCCGGAGCGAATCGGAGTGGCAGCAGCGGCTGCTGCGTTGGATGCGTCCCGGACAAGCGCGCGTGGTTCATCTGGAAATGAACGTGGTCGTGTTTACTACCCCCTCCGAGTCGGAGGGGGAGTCTTTTGGCGGCGGTCAAGACGCCAGCGAGGCCCGCGACAGGGACGATCGTGGTCGTGGGACGTCAATGGGGCCGGTGCGCCGGTCGACGCGGAGGGCAGCGCTCAACGCTGTCTTTGCGCGCAGGGCTGTCGTTGCCGAGGCGGCCTTGGTCCCCTTGCCTGGTGGATCCGGCGATGGGCTGGAGTCGGGCAAGGAAGGAGGGAACGGGTGTGGGAAGCGAGGGGGGTGGATCGGAGGGCGAGGAGGCCGACAATGAGGGCGAGGGGGGCAGCTCGGGGCGAGGGCGTGCTCGAGGCGGCCTCTGGTCTACCCCCCCCCCCGTCTAGCCCCTGGCGAAGCTCCTTCCCAGTGCAAAGAAAACAGTGCCATGTTCACCAACGTCGCCTGGGGCACCATGCTAGCCATCGCCACACACGCTCTCACACGTCGCTCCTCCACCAAGCTCGTCACGTCCACCAACACTGCCACCACAGTAAACGCCACTACTAAGCAGGTGCGTTGTTGCAGCGTTGGACATACGTCTGCATGCACATCCCGCCTCCCTCCTGCTTCTATTCTGCTCACCACCCGCGTCTACTCTGCGTTGCCCTCCCCCCCCCCAGGCCCAGCATACGGCTCCACGCACCGGGCATATGCCATTTGTCGTTCTTAAGGTGGGCCTTTCGGCCATCCTGTTTGCCCAGTACGTGCCGACTCTGGCGTATCCCCTTAAAACGCCCTTGCCTCACACCACCGCAAACGTGTCGATCCTGACGTGTTTTCCTCTCTCTCTTACTATAGCGGATTCTTCCCTCGTGACCACTACCACATCATGGTCCCCGCCCTGCTCGACAACCCACTGCCTATCCTGGGGGGAACTGACGAGCCTGACTGGGAAACCCGGTCGCGTCAAGTGATCCGGGTCAAAGGGGATACAACAGTGCCATGTTAACCAACGTCGCCTGGGGCACCATGCTAGCGGGGATGCCCTTGTGGAACATCACATACGAGTCAGTATCAATAGGCGCCGACCAACGCGACCCTCGATGTTATTGTCTCGCTACTGTCTCTCGCCGGCCTATCTATCTGCAACCCGCCAAGAAACGGTTTGCCACTGCGTAGGAGCGACTCTGGCATGAAAGTGGTGGCAAGTAGCCGCTGCAGCCCTTTTATGAGTCCCCATCGGCCCTCATACCGCCCTGGCCCAGCTCTGTCTGGAAGGACGCAACTGAGTGCCGATGACTATGCCCCGAATCGGCAGTGGTTGGACGAACGGCTCTCCCCAGCCCTGGCGACTTTGGATGATCTCAAGAAGCACGATCAAAACCACAATCTGTGCCACAGTGGCTGTCCTGGCTCGACTGTATCGGTACGTTCGATGACGTCCATCCGTTGATGCTCTTCTTCCTTCTGGCACCCCGCCGCGGTAACAGGTGCGACGAAAGGGGTGAAAGAGAGAGAGAGAGCGCGAGGAGGAAGAGGTGCTAACCCGCACATGTCTCATGAGCAGATGAGGCACCATCCCAACTCTCACAACTGCGCAAGATGATGCACGCTCTTTACCCGATACACTGTTGATCTCAATGTTGTACCTCAACCCGTCTTGGTCAGCACACCACGGGGGGGCGGGGACCACAACGTGTTACAACAACTGGAATGATACGGAGGACCAACTGGCGTATCTGGCGGCCAAGAACGTACGTATACGATCATGGTCTTTTCAGGGTCGTGGCGCAGCCCCACTAGAGAAAGAACCGGAGGGGATGATATACTTACTGGATTCACTTTGCGTTAACAGTTTGACCAAGCTTCGCAAGATGCCGAGGACTGGACCGCCAAGTTGTTGCCATGGAAGGCGCTGCCCACCCCGCGAAGGAGCAGCCCCTTGAATGATAGAGTTGCCTCCTTTGACTGGACCACTATGCATGGTTCAGTGTTGACGAGCACCTCAGTGGTTCATCCCTTGCCGCTCTTCTACCTTGCTCCAGCTACGAATGTTCCTCTTGACGGGATATCAGGGCGTGGCAAGGCTGCCATCGGCACTGGTGTTCGGTTTATGACTGTCGCTGCCCTGCTGGCCCAGGTTGTGATGGCGGTACGTTACCTACATTCTCTTGTACAGTCCAAGTTACTAACAACCAAAGCAGATCAAACACCGCACCATAAGCAACTGGGACGCGCGTACTCAAGCAACGAGGAACCTGCCTGGATCAATACCCCTTTTCCAGGCATACGAGGGTACGCGGTGGCCATGGACGCACTGCCCCACTTGACGATGGGCAGCTGCACTGGCAAAAAAGTACCCGCTCCACTCCCCCTTCGGTGGGGTCTACTCGGACGATCCTCATTGCCATTTGGCCGGGCAGGGACGTGCGAAGGGGGTGTCGGACCTGCATCCGGGTCTTTTAGCGGCCGGGCGCTGCCCCTACGGGATAGCCAGCTGCTTCTGGGCAACATGGCGGACGCCTTTAACGCCGTCTGCAGCGCTTCCGGCTGCAGTGCGGGTCTGGAGCGGCTGCTGCTCGTGCGAAAGGGAGAGACTAGGTTGGTAGTTTTTCTTGGCCGCAACGAGAGATGTTAGGCGACACACAGCGAGCACCCCGACGAACAACAACAATCGACCGCCTCGGCGCTCGGCGCCCTCGGAGTCCGAGGAGCAGCTCGCAGGGCAACGCCATGGACATGGCCTCGACGCGAAGCAGCTGCAGAGCATGGTGCTGGGCGGGACAACGGCCAAGGGGGTAGCCCAATGGCTGCTGCGGCGGGGACAACGGGGACGACGGCGGTGGAGGCGTGAGGGGGGGACGAGACGCGAGGGGAGGCAGGATGCACACCAAAAGGCGCGCTGCGTGTCGGATGGGCGGGTCGGTAGACAAGGCGCCGCTTGCGTGGTTCGCTTTGCTGCCGAGCGTGGCAAACGCCTACTGCTGTCCCCAAGAATCGGCAGCTTAGGTTGGTTCGTGGCCAGGTAAGGACGGGCCAGCCAAGGAGCGGGTACGTGGGCCGGAAAGCCGCGCGCGGCGAAGCGCCAGTGGCGGGAGTGTGGTGCCGATATGGGTGCGGGTGCCCCTCTCGGCACAGCGCTGGGCCGTCGGTCTCGCGGCGAGCGTTGCGTCGTCGCGTGTGGCCGCCGCGTCGGTTGGCGCGCCCACGCTGTTGCAATTCATCCACATTGGCTGCGGCCACCGCCTACAACCCTAGCACCGCGCTGAATTTAATCTCGTCGCGTCGGGGCGGTTTTGCTTGTGCACCACCAACCAGCACTTGGAGCCGCTGCTGCAGCTCGTGTCCTAGCTTCTTCTTTTCTCGCTGACACCAAGACGGATGCGTTGCTCATGGCGCCCCTTGCCTCCGCTTCTTGCTGCCCATCCTTGTCCATGCAGCTCCCGATGCAGGCAGAGGGCCTTGTGGCGGCGGCTGGGACGAAGGCCTAGGCGACTGACTCCAGCAGCAGGCCGAGCAAGGCGCGCTGTTCCCTCACCCTCCCATCGCGAGTCATCGGTACGACGAACCTGGCCTTCTGTGCAACCGTGGCTCGTGTCCTTCCCGATTCGGCTGCTTCTGCTCAAAGCGCGGTCGACACGATGCGTGGCGGAATGCAAATCAACCTGAAGGCGGCCCACCCTTGAGGTACTGACAACTGGATTGTGCGTGTGGTGGCAACGAGGGCAGCAGTAGGGATCGTCCACTTCCCTTTGCTGGTCAGCAACATGCATCACGCACACCTCTCAGAGCCAGCAGCGCCCCAACCAAACGCAACACCACTCGCAGATGATTCATTTGCTCGTATTTGCCGCCCTCCCATTTGCGTTGTTTTCCACATTGGCCACCGGCAGCGCGCCAAGCTCACTCCCCGATGGAGCGCCGACAATCTGCTTGTATCGATTTTAGTTTTCTCCCCAAATCGGCCGTGCTTGGGCTCCCAAGAACAACCATTTGCCACAAATTGGCTTGGTGGCAACTGGCGTGCCCAGAAGAAGTGGAACCCTTGCCTCTGAGTAGCTGTGCGTGCGTTTGGGCTTGTCGGAGTGGCGTGAAGCACCAAGTTTTTGCCACATCAACCTTTGGAGTATTCTTGCCATGGGTATGGGCTTACCTTTGGAACGCGGGTGCTAATAATGACGACAATCCGGTATTTTTGCCAGCAGTTGCACTGGTAACGTGGGGTTGGATATGGGGCCCTCCATTGCTGTGAGGCTGCTCGTCCCACTGCTTCCTCCATCGACGAACGAGGCTGGGCTCTTATCGCTCATGTCCTCCATGGCGGTGTTGCGACCAAGACGGGGTTACGCTTCCGTCAAGGTACACTGTGACGGGTGTGGCATCTCGTCGTTCTGCTTCTGTTGCGTTTACATCCGCAAAAGCCTATCGCGCCACCGCCTTCCTTTCGGCCTTACGGCCACGCCGGATGCTAGACGTGCGAATCCTTTTTCGCTGTCTTGCGCGGCGCTGGTACCGCTCTACCGACTATGTGTTTTCTGGTACGAAAGCACCCATGCCTTACTCTGCAGTGATGTACTGACCGGCGCACTAAACAGGTACAAATATGCTTGCCGGAGCCGAATGCCGATGGAAACAAGAAAATGATCTACCCACCATCTGCAGAGGTATCGCCTCCGCACCAGATTCATCACCCCGCCAAGC
Organism: Moniliella sp. 'wahieum'; assembly: GCA_003971905.1. NCBI lineage: Eukaryota > Fungi > Basidiomycota > Moniliellomycetes > Moniliellales > Moniliellaceae > Moniliella > Moniliella sp. 'wahieum'. The sequence goes on along the minus strand of RSEE01000053.1, from coordinate 464,881 downwards.
AGCGACAACTTCGGGTGGTAGCGGGGGGGCTGCCAGGTCCCGCCGCCTACGTGGACCGGGGGCGCTCCCAATGAACACAATGGGCACGCTTTGCAAGAGAGCTTGGGGTCTATTATAACGACGTGGGTCGAACCATGGCCAGCGCATACTGAGACGTGTCGATGAAGGAGACGCGCATCCGGAGATGGCCTCACTCACGCTTGAGGAATGGGGGCAGCATGGTGATGTGAGACCAACAAAAGGAGGAGCTGTGCTACTATGATCGCCCCTCAGGATGTACCTAGTCGCGGCGCACACTTCTCTGGTGATTGGCCAGGATAGGCACAGCACGCCACCTTCGTTGGTGTCGGTGTCGATGCTTGTACGTGGTCCATATTCTTCTGTTATGGCCCAAGTTGCTGACATTTCTCATTGGTCAGGCCCAGCACTGGAGGCAATCGGGTCGCACGCGTCATGCAGCCCTCCAACTCGTCACGTCAACGCCCCCCAGCCAGTCGTTCAAAGCACCAATTGAGGGTATGCCGATACGCCACTTCCCTGTTGCCCATCTGCGCTGCACCACAAGCCAAGGCAAGGCATGCTTCACAGCCCCGCAGTTGTGCCTTAACGGAAGGCCCCAAGTTGCCAACGACGAGCAAGTGCTGTTCGATGCTGTTCTGTTGTGCTGGGCCATTCCGGACACAGAAAACGGGTATGGGGGCGAGCGGCCGCCGCGGGCTGCCTTCTGCACAGTCACAGCACTTCGAAAGAAGATGGGGGTCGGCGGCGACAGGCTTAGCTGTTGCCAGAGAGTACGTTTGTTGACCGAGCAGGCCGGCCCAGTCGCAGTTCCCTGGCTTACACGTGGACGAGACCAGGCTCGTCGTGGCCATGCAGGGGGATGAAGGGCGCCGCATCTCGAACCCCTGAAGAGGATGACGGTGTGGTTAGCGTCAATGAACCTCGCTCTCGATCGAATATTGATGATTGATGCGACGCTTCGCTCGCCGCGCTCGCCGGTCGGGTGGGCTGTCGACCACCCCCGAATCAGGGCCGTGTCGGAGCGAAATATCAGCGTCGCTCTTCTGTCTACCACTCCCTGATCATTCGCCACTACCTCATCAATTACATTTCCTCGTTCCCCCCCCCCCACCCTCAACCCCTGCTGGGCCAGGTACCCACACGACGAGCTCCTGGTACGGCTCTTGCGTCATGCCCTTGTGCTTGCAAAGATAGCGGTTGTCATCGCGACAGCCGTCGTTGGAGCAGCGGCCCAGTTAGTCGCTCGAATTGTCTCGTTCCACCTGTCCCGCAACAATCAGTGTCCCAGCGAGCGCATGTGTACCGCAGGTCCTAGCCAAGAGAAGCAAGGCGGCGGGTATGCCATCCCGTCAACCTGGTCTGGCTTAATGGCCGTCTGACTATTTTTGTCCCAAGTGATCTAAGCTGTCTTGCTCGTGCTTGCTCGTGCTTGCTCGTGCCTTACGTGCACATCTAAGGCGCATCATCTTGGGGAATTCGTTGCTGACACTGCATCCCGGGAGACCCAAACATGTCCATTCATTCCTTGGGGCTGCCCGGTATATATCGCAGCGATCCCACTACACAGACGCCTCTGAACCCCACCGCTCAAGGGGCATCATTCGCTCATTCGCCATCAAATGGCCGCGTAGCGGCTGCAATGTTGGGGACTGGTTCCGCTATTCTTCCAGTGCGGCGGCGCAGCTTCATGAGGCCCTGGTACTGTTTGCGTGCAGTACTGTACACCTTGTCCATGCCCTTCAAATGTGGCGCGAGGTCGCTGCTGTTACCAACGATAAGATTACCTGCTGTCGATATGGGCGGTTTATCTGGAACACTTGGTGTGCACAATCGTTTTGACGAAGCTTGCTGGTTCCCATTGTGGTGATGGTACGTTGCCCCTGCTCTATTGTACTCTTGTGGTGCGAGGTACTGACAACCACAGACCAAACACAGTACCAGCAGCAACTGGGACGAAAGTGCTTGCCCAAAGAAACTGGCTGAATCGACGCGTACGCGGTGAAAGTGCCAGCACTGCTCTGCTTGACGATGGGCAGCTGCCCTCGCAAGGCAAGTGCGCGCACTGCTCTCCCCTATGTTGTACGGAAGGTGCGGGTTGGGCTTTGGGCCGCAAGAGACGTGCGCAACCAGTGTCCGACGCGCTCCACGCGCCTGCTTCAGCAGCTGTGCACCAGGCCTGCGTGGAAGCGAGCTGTGCCTGGCCAGCACGGCGGGTGCCTTGCCGCCGTCGGCAGCGCTCCCTGTTGCAGTGCAAGTCTGCAGGGCTGCTCCGGCGGCAGCGGACGCATGCCGAGCAGCCCCGCAAGCAACCGCACTCGACCTTCTTGCGCGAGACGTGCAGAAAGAGCTGCTCCCGTCGCGGGGTTAATTTTAACGTGCGTTTGCCGCCGCGCTTGGCGCGCAGAAGTTCCTCCACCTCGGCCGCGGCCATACCGCCCAAGCCTAGCCCCGCGCCAATTCTAGCCTGGCTGCGTTTGGGACCGGTTTGCCTCTCCACGACCAACATGCTGGGACTCTGCTATGCCTCGTGTCCTTGCTTCATCATCTCTCGCTACCCGCCAAGCCGGATGCGTGCTCACGGGGGGGGGCACGCCCCTGGGCACCACTTTTTGCTGTCCATCCTTGTCGATGCAACACCCGAACTGGCTGCGAGAAGGCGGTTGCGTTACCGAGGTCGACACGATGTGCAGTGGTGGAATGCAAATATACTTGGAGGCGGCCCACCCATGGGGTACTGTGACTTCGATGGTGGCGATTCCTGTACGTGTTCATACCCTTCTGCTGGAGCCCAAGTTGCTGACATTTCCCATTAGCTGGACGCCGCTGCAGAGGCACTGTGCGCGTACTCCAGTAGCCCTTAACTCTCGCGTCGATATCCCCCCAGCCAGTTGTGCAAGGTGCAGATGCAGGGAATATTGGCAAAAGCAGGGCACGCTTCCCGCCCCTTGCGGATGCGCCGGCAGTGAACGCCTCCACAGCTGGCAAAGACGATGCTGCTCGATGCTGCTGTGTCGCGGGACGGGTGCGTAGAACCGGCCCGGGGGGGCGGGCGCGGCTGCTCTTAATTCCCTCGTTGGATTCTGAGAGGATGGAGACGATGGATAGTATGAGCCTCACTCTCGATTGGTACTGATCATTGATGTGACTGCCTCGCTGGACACGCTTGTTGGTCAGGTGGACTGGCGACCACCACCTAACCCGAGCTGTGCCAAAGTGAATCCTCCACCTCGCCCCTTTTGTTCGCCGCTCGTAGCAGGGCTGTGGCCCCATTGCGTCTCCCTGTGTTCTCCCTTCCCCAACTCGCGGCCCCACACTCCGCTGCCCCCACACTCCGCCCAGCTCATCTCCCACAGTGGCTGGGCGTTCCTCAACATGGAAGCGCATTGATCCCCACCCAAGACTTATGGAATGGGCCCGGCCTGGTTCCAGCAGCAGGTCCAAGCTCTTCTCAGACGCACTCCCGGCACAGACCGCAAAGACCTCCACGATCCACAATCCCTTTCACACGGCGAACGCATTCCTCGCCTCATGCTTGCTGCCGCCGACCATCAGCGCATTTCATACTAAAGCCAAAAACGATGATCTTCACGGCCCTACTCAATACCGGGGTCATGATTCTCTTACTGTTTTACATGTACGACGACGATCCCCACCCCCACTTCCTCTGGTATAATGTACTGACCGACGCGCTTGTGCAGGCCCGAACGTACAGGCACGGGTATGCAGACGGGGATGGACCATCAAGAGTGTCCGAGAACTAGGGCAAGGACATGGATCAAACCGCTACCCGCTTTTCATTTATGTCGAAGATGTTAGCGGTTCTTTGGAAGCTGCCAAGTCATATGCTTCCAGGCTCCGCCTCGTCTTAGCGCTACTATCCTGCTGCATATTAGAGGACTTTCTCCCCCTCTCCTAGATGGGAATCAAATCCAAGGGAGAGTGGGGCAGATTGTGCGTCGGCTGGACATTTCGTCACAGAACGTGATCGAGGCAAAGGGTCCGAGCAAGAAAAGGTTCCAAAACGCAGCGTACAAGATGTGCAAACGCAACGTGCCAAGATCGTGGGCTTCAGCATTGGGACTAGTATCACCTGACTGATGTTCTGCAGGCCAAGAATGTGGATCAAACCGCTCGCTACCTCTGCCTGAAATCCCTCCGTTGCCCCACGGGTTGTTCATTTTGCGGTTCGCGCTTGCAGCAACCCCTCCACCATCTGTTTCGCTCGAGGCGGGGAGAAACGAATCTGGCACGGGCCAAACTCCCGTGGGTAGGTGAGCAGCAATGGCACGAGGCAAGTCATCCGGGGCGACGATCGGGGCAATGTGGTCGGTCAATGGTAGGACCAAGTTGGCATCCTGATGCCCGTCGCTTTGGGCAGATCACTTTTGCTCTTTCCTCTTGGCTTTGCTCCACAGGCCAACGCATCAACTTGGGCAGCGAGGCGAACGTATGGGTGGACCAGGTGATCGGCAGCCAACCAGAGGAATTCGATCCCACTCCTCGTCCTGGCACAAGAAAAAGACGACGGTTTTGCTCGCCCGCCAGCATACGAAGCTGCTGCCTGCTGTGACTACATCGCTCGGCTCCTGGCTGATCGAGAAAGCAGAAGCGCTCAATCCCAGCTGGGGGTCGGTGGTGCCCTCAAATCCAGCGTTCACATTTCCTGGCCACGGGGTCATGACGGGGTTGCGGGACATTCCGGGCACTATGGTAGAGCCCGAGCCATTCAACAACCCGCAGTGAGTCGGGCGCTCCTACGCCACTGTCACCCGCGCTGAGATCGCGATGGCAAACGCAGGTGCTCCAAAGAGCCCATCCATATCCAAGCCTGACCCCTTCGTCCTTTGGAGACAAGACGCGCAACGTCTATTCTACGTCGTATTTGCCATCCGCTCGCCGCCGTCCCTCAGGCACACGCGCTGTGTAAGGAGATGAACACCTTGTTCGACGCGGAGGCCAAAGCAAAGCACCAACGTACAATCCTTTTGTGCAACGGGTGCCTAGCTCTGTTCCCTTGGTCTTCCTGCGGGTGACTCCTCCCGTGGTTACACTGCCGCTGTGAGAGCTAAGGTATAAGGGGCACCCCATCCAACCGCGCTACCCCTGTAAGACATGTATCAAGGTGCTTGCTTGATTTCCCTGCCGACCACGTTGCAAAACCACAGCCTAGGAGCCAGACTATGCATTCGCGGTGCTTTGGCTGCCCAAGAATGCAAGACGAGCAAGATGTGTATCCGCAGAACGTTCTGGGCTGCGTACGCTAGTTTGGCCACAAATGTGTCCAAGGCACTCTTGAATGGAGATGGGGCGGGCAATGGAAAACGTATTCCTTCTCTACCTTTCCACCGCCACATTCTCCTCAGCCTTGCACGCCGCCTGGAGGTCGTGGCGAATCATGTGTCCCCTTCCGTGATGCGCGGTGAACGAGGCCGGTGGGAACTAGCGTAACACCAACAGCTCAGGCGCGCACGCCCCAAGCCAGGCAGTCGATGTCGGCTGAGCTCAGCCTAATCTGGCAGCCGAAGCGGACAACCCGGCAGTTCCAATTCGGATCCATTCGAGTGGTGGAGTGCGCTGTGCCCTCGCCGCCGGGCAGCACAATGGTACGGCGTGGTTCAAGGAGGCGGCCGGTCGATTGGGAAGAGTTATCATCCCGACGATTTTGCCGTGTTCAACCTGCTTGCCCTGCCGAAGGCGGGCTTGCGGGGGGCTCTTCGGCCGACGTTTGTGCCACGCTCAAGGCCTATTCGGAGGTGGCTTGGCCGCCAGCTATGGAGAAGGGCTCTGCAGAGCGCCAGCGTTCCGATGATTTGACCTGTGCACACCGCCAGGTCAAAGAGGGAATGCTGGGGCGTGCGGCGCGCACGTTGCATCCCCAGGATGCGGCGGTGGGGTTTTGGACCGGGAACGGTTGAGGCCCTGGGTGCAAAGCGCCTGCAGGCCCGAAGAACCCACTGGCTGGTTTGGAAATGTCGGAGCGGGCCCCGCCTGGTTTAACAGGCGACACCGCAGCGGCGGACGCCGGTGAGCCTGGTTTTGGAGTTGGATGAAAGCAGCTTCTCCCGGGACGGGGGGGAGGCGTGGGCGGATGGTCGGTTCCTCTTCTCCAGTTGGCTTTAAAGCACGATGACTTTAGAGCGGCTCTCAAAGCCATGGCATGTGCCATGTTTCATGGGACGTGCCCGGGTGCTCAGCTGTTGTGCACCAGTAGGTTGACGGCGCTTGCCAACCCTGACGGCGGAGTGAGACCGATCGCCTGTGGTGAGCTACTTTACCGCGTAATGGCCAAAGCACTTCTTCTTCATTTGGATGTGGCTACTCCTCTGCTCCACACGCAGTTGGGCGTCAAGTCCAAGGACGGGGTGGAGCCGATTGTGCGGCTTATGGATCGTTTGGTTAGTGGGGAAGAGAGGGACCCGGCTTGGGCCAAGTTCAACTGTGTGCTGTCGTTGGACTTTAAGAATGCGTTCAACTGGATCTACCGGGCAGCGGTGGCCCAGGCGGAGAGTGGCTATTCGTCCGAGCTCCTTCCTTTCTTTCGTTGGGCTTATGGAAAGCACATCCAGTTGGTGTTGGGTGGTGCCGGCGGCTTTGGAACCCTCCTGAGCCAGCAGGGAGTCAGGCAGGGCGACCCCTTTGGGCCCTTCTTCTTCTCTGTGGCATCCGCAGTATGCTCGAGCAGGCGCAGCGTGCGTTGGGCGAGGATGGGCTGGTGGTGTCCTATTTGGACGACACTTATGTCTTGTCGCACAATGCCAATGCGTTGCAGCTGGTCTCGCGTGTCGTGGCGCAGAGCAAGACGGGGCTGGAACTCAACCCAAGCAAGACGAAGACTGTCTCGACGCAGAAGTTGCGTCTGGAGGGCGGCACCTTCCTCGGCTCGTGCGTGGGTCCCAGGAAAGCTCGGCTCGCTTTTCTGCAGGCAAAGGTGGAGGCTCAGGCGGCTTTGTACCTCCTTGCACGGGATGCCGCTGCAGGCCCGCTTGCTCTTGTTGCGCGTGGCTCTGCAGCAGAACCTGCGGCACCTGCTCCGCTCGATGAGGACAGACGACCTGACGGACCAGCTCTACCAGATCGACGAGCAGCTCTGGCGCGAGGTGAAGGCAATCAGGGTGGCGGATCCGAGCGAGGAGGACGGTCAGAAGTGGGACAGGGCTCTTTTCTCCTTGCCAGCCCGTATGGATGGCTTAAGCTTTCGGGTGCCATGGTGGTGGTGCGGCCAAAAAAGGATTGACGCTCCAATCAAGGCACACCGTGACATGGTGCGGCATCTCATCGGTCCGTTTCTTTTGCGATTACATCCGACACGCCTCTCTCGCCCCCGCCCTCCTTCCTGCCTTACTGTCACGCCGAGGTGCCAGACGTGCAAATGCTCACATTGTCATGCACGATGTACCCACTATTCATTTATCATGTACACCACCACCGAAACCTTCTTACTGTGCTCTAATGTGCTGACCAGTGCGCTAACCAGGTGCGAATACGCTGGATGGAGAATAGCCGATGGAATAAGCAAATGATCACCCCGCTCTCTGCAGAGGCATTCCCCGCATCAGATTAAACACCCCGCCATGCAACGACAACATCGGATGGTGGCGGGGCTGGTTTGCCAGGGCCCATCCCAACATTGACCGGGGGCGCTGCAGATGAAAACAACGACAGGCGCTGCAAGAACTTGAGGTGCAAGATAAAGACGTGGGTGAGTCATTGCCAGCTTCTGCCATGATGTGGTCCATGAAGCAGGGGCAGCGCATCTGCAGATCGCCTCGCCCAAGTAAGCCAAGGAATGTTGATCAGACATGAGGGGTGGGGCCAACAGGATGAAAAGTTGTGCCGCTACTGATTGTCCTTCGAGATGTGCTTGGCCGCGGTGCTCGCCTCTCTTTGCGCTTACCGGCCCAGGATGGGCCCAGCGCGCCACCTTTGTTGGTGGGGATACCTGTACGTGGTTGATATCCTTCTGCGGTGGCCCAGGTTGCTGACATTTCGCATTGTCCAGACGCCGTCGGAGCGCCCACATTCGTATAGCCGTTGCCACATCAACGTCCCTCAGCAGTCGAGCAAAGCGCCCAAGGAGAGAGTACCTCCGCTGCGCACTTTGGCCATAGGCAGCACCATTGGCAAAGGCAAGGCAAGGCACGCTTCCCGCCTCCTACGGATGCGCCAGCAGGGAAGGCCGCTATGGCTGGCGAAGAGCAGATCCTGCTCTGCTCGATGCTGCTGCGCTACGGGACGGGCGCGTAGGTATAGCAGGTCCGGGGGACGTGCGGATGCTCTTCATCCCCCTCGCTGGATCTCTGAAGAGGATGGAGGCGGGGTTGATGCGCCTCACTCTTGATTCGACACTGATCATGGATGTGACTGTCTCGCTGGACGCGCTTGTTGGTCAAGTGGACTGGCGACCACCACCTCACCCGAGTTGTGCCAAAGTGGCTCCTCCGCGTCGCCCCTTTTGCCCGCCACTCGGAGCAGGGCTGTGGCCTGATTGCCCCTCCCTTTGTTCTTCCATCCCCAACTCGTGACCCCCACGCCTCCGCTGCCCCGCACTGACCGGCCAGTTCCTCCCTTCCCAGAGTGGCTGGGTGTTCCACAACATGGAAACCGCATTGGTCCCCACCCAAGACTTATGGAATGGGTCGAAGTCTGGCCTGGTTCCAGCAGCATGCCCAAGCTCTTCTCAGGCGCACTCCCCTCGCAGACCGCAAAACCCTCCACGATCCACAATCCCTTTCACACGGCGAACGCATTCCTCACCTCAAACTTGCTGCCGCCGACCGTCAGCGTTAAAGCCAAAAACGATCATGCGCACGGCCCTACTCAATACCGAGGTCATGCTTATTTCCACTGTTTTACATGTACGACGACGATCCCCACCCACACTTCCTCTGGTATGATATACTGATCGACGCGCTTATGCAGGCCGGAACGTACAGGCACGGGTAGGCAGACGGAGATGGATGATCAAGAGTGTCCGAGCACTACGGCAAGGACATGGGTCAAACCAGGGCCCGCTTTTCATTTACGTGGGAAATGTTAGTGGTTCGGCATCATCGCTTTACACGACCATCCCTCAACATGATGACGTTCTGGAAGCTGCCCAGTCATATGCTTCCAAACTCCGCCTCGTCGGAGCCAATATCCTACTACTGCATATCAGAGTAACCCCCCCATCTTCTCCCAGATGGGAATCAAGTCGAAGGGAGAGTGGGCAGATTTTGCCTCGACTGGGCACTCTGTTACAGAAGGCGATTGCTCCGCTCGATGCAGACGGACGACCTGGCGGACCAACTCCACCAGATCGACGAGCAGCTCTGGCGCGAGGTGAAGGCAATCCGGGGAGCGGACCCCAGCGATGAGGACGGTCAGAAGTGGGACAGAGCTCTTTTCTCCTTGCCAGCCGGTATGGGTGGCTTAGGCTTTCGGGTGCCAACAGTGGTGGCATCCCGGTTAGTTCTATCCCCCGCTACTGGTAAGGCGGGGTGGGATATGGTGCCTTCCATTGCAGTGGAACTGCTCGTACCCCTGATGAGACTGGGCTCATATCGTCCCTGCCCACGTGGTGATGGTGCGGCCAAGACAGGATTGACGCTGCCATCAAGGCACACCGTTACGCGGTGTTGCACCTCGTCGCTCCGTTACTGGTGCATGTCTCCATCCGGCGCAATGTACCCAGTATTCATTCATCATGTAAGAAACCACCCAAGCCTTGCTGTGCTGTAATGTGCTGACCAGTGCGCTAAACAGGTGCGGATATCTGCCGCCCACGTGGAACGGGGCCGTTCCCAATGAACACAATGGACATCCTTTGCAAGAGAACTTGGGGCCCATTAAAAACGTGGATCAATCCATTGCCAGCTTATACCGCCTCGCCGGGTCGATGAAGAAGGAGATACGCATCCGCAGATCGCCTCGCTCACACCCGGAAAATGTAGAGCGGCATGGTGGTATGCGGCCATCGGGATGAAAAGAAATGCTGTTATCATGATGTGCTTGGTCGCGGCGCTCACCCCTCTCGAGGATGACCCATCCAGAATGGGCCGAGCGCGCCAACTTTGTTCGCGTGGATGTCGATGCTTGTACGTGGTCCATATTCCTCTGCTGTGGCCCAAGTTGCTGATATTTCTGATTGGTCAGACGCAGTACTGGAGGCAATCGGGTCGCACGCATCATGCAGCCCTTCAACTCATCACGACAACACCCCCCCAGTCGGTCGTTCAAAGCGCCAATCGAGGGTATGACGATACGGCAACTTCCGTTTGGCCATCGGCACTGCACTGCTGCCCACTAGCCAAGGCAAGACATGCTTCACATCCCCGCATGCTGTGCCTTCATGGAATGCCCCCAAGTTCCTGCTGAGGAGCAAGAGCCGTTTGATATGTTCTGTTGTGCAGGGTCACTCCGGACGCAAAAAACGGGTGTAGAGGGCGAGCGGCCGCAGTGGGCTGCCTTCCGCACAGGCACTACGAAAGAAGATGGGGGTCAGCGGCGAAAGGTTGCCGCGGCGCAGAGAAACGCATTTGCTGACGGAGCAGGCCGGCCCAGCCGCAGTTCCCGGGTTCACCCGTGCACGAGTCGAGGCCGGTCGTGGCCATACAGGGGTGAAGGGGACCGCATCTCGAACCCTTGAAGATGATGCAGATGGTGTGAGCAGCGTCAATGAACCTCGCTCTCGATTGAAGATTGATGATTGATGTGACCGTAGCTGCCAGCTTGCCAGTCAGCTGGGCTGTCGACCACCCGAACTCAAGCTGTGTCGGAGCGAACTTTCAGCGGCGCGTCTCCGGTTTGCCGCTCCCTCATCATTCGCCACTCCTCGTCATTCACATTTCCTCTTTGCCCCTTCCCGCACCCTCGCCCCACCAGTGCCGTTGGGCCGCGTGCCCCACCGGGGAGGTCCTGAAACGGTTCTTGCGTCATGCCCTTGTTCATATGCAACGATAGCGGCTGTCGCGACGACAGCCGTCGTTGGAGCGGGGACCCAGCTTGTCGCTCGAATTGCATCGTTCTGCTTGTCCGGCAAGAAACTGCCCCCCCCCCCGAGCGCGTGTGTGCCACGAGTCGTATACGAGAGATGCAAGCCGGTAGGTCTACGGTCTAGCTTAATGGCCTCCTGCTATTTTTGACCCAAATCTAAGTTGTCTTCCCGTGCTTGCTTGTGCGTTACGTGCGAGTCTACGGCTCAATATCTTGGGGAACTTGTCACTGCGGCGTTACGTGCGAGTACGGCTCAATACTTGGGAATTGTCACTGCGGCCGCATCCCGGGAACCGCTGGCTTGCCTATTCACCTTGCGGCTGCACGGCCCATATGGCAGCGATCTCGCCGCTCGGGCGTCTCCGAATCCGACCACCCCTGAATAAATCATTCGCCGCCAAGAGGTCCTAGGGGATCTGCCGTGATGGGGACTGGATATGTGACCCTTCCAGCGCGGTGGCGCAGCTTGATGCGTCGAACCGTGTTGGCAGTGCGTTCCTCCTCTGTGCCCGGAGCAAGAGACGAAACGCATCGGTCCCATATCCGATGCTCGGGTTGGATTCTTGCATACGCGTTGGCGTCCACTGAGAACGCTGTTTACGAGCTGCGGAAGAGGGTAGCACAGGTACCAACACCGACGGTACTCCTGGGGTGGTTGACGAATATGAAGGCTAGCAAAGCTCCATCCGCTTGAGAGCCAAACTCTTCACCCCCTTCGACCAAAGAGCGTCGACGGCTAGCAATAACCGCAGTGCATGCGATCATTCCAAAGCCGAAAACGATCATTTGCACGGCCTGACTGAATATCTGCGTCGTGGTTCCCGCTATTGGTCGCACATGTACGATGAGCTCCAGACGTTTTTCTGGTATGATGTACTGACTTACAGGCCTGGACTACTGGTGTGCAGACCGAAGTGATAACCAAGAATATCTGAGCGCTGGGGCAAGGACGTGGATCAAACCAGTACCCGCTTTTCATTTATGTGCGAGATGTTAGTGGTTCGGTATCGCTTTACACTTGGCCATTCCCCAGTATAATGACGCTGTGGAAGCTGCCAAGACAATACTTCCAGGCTTTGCCTTGTCTTGGGGCCCATATCCTATACGCCGCATATTAGAGCACATTTCCCCTTCTTTTCCCAGATGGGAATCAAGTCCAAGGAAGAGTGGTGCAGATTGTGCGTCGGCTGGACATTTCGTTACAGAAGGACGATCTTTGCGCGCCTGACAGCCAACCCTCCCGAACCCTTCGACAAATTGGCAAAGAAAAAAGAGTGGAACTGATGAAGTGAATTTGCCTCCGTTTGATCCCCTCTCCCTCTTTCCCCCGGTTGCCTCTCTGTTAGGGAACCCCGCTGAAAGGTTTCGACTTTTGTGGATATACTGACCCTCTTTCGACTTGTGCGTGTACTGACCCTGCAGATGCTGACTTGTGAATATACTTTCAAGCCAGGTCATCTGAGCAGTGTCTTCGGCCACGCACCGGAGTATAGGTGTTCGATTTCCCCTGTAGTCCCTGCAGGGACTGCTCTCCCTATCCCCTCACAGACCGGCCCTTATCCCCCTCTACCACTACCACCATCCGCCGCCATACTAGCACTATGAACGCCCGTATCCGTTCGATCTGCGATGAAGGTCACCATAGCAACACCCAGTCAGTATATACCGCGATGGAAGATGATGCCCACTGCATGTGGGAATCCTCTTCTCGGTGCCGCTATTGTTTCTGCACCCTCCCCCTCTCCAGCAGCATCCCCTCGCCTCTCATTTTAACCACACCCTTTTCCAGAGCTCGCTTTCGTACTAAGAGACGCCGTCCCGCCGCCCACCAGGAGCAGCCGCACCCCACGGCGTAATAGTACCTGTACGAAAGGCCTCGAGACTTGAGGATGAAGAGTTTAAGGCGTGCACAAATCAGGGAACAGTCAACCTGGTGACTATATGAGTGACCAGATTGACTATTGAGTGACCAGATTGGTCTAATGCCGACAGAAAGAGAGTTGACTACTGCGTGGGCTTCACAACCTATTTTGCAGCTAATGGGGAGATGGAGGTGGTGAAACCATACCATTCACTGCATAGCTCTCCCACAAGAGCTATTCTCCCATTCATCTTAAGACAGGAGAAGAAGAATAAAACAACAACACTGCTGCTACAGTACCCCTGGTCCCACGTCCCAGTGTAGCACTCAATTCATCCGCACAACATTTAGCAACTCTAGCCTCTCTTCAACGCTGCTTAGCATCTGAGGCCACCCTTTCGCCTTCTCCTACACCCACTACCATCCACATGGCCGTAGTGATTAGAAGAGAGCATTTGCAGGGAGAAAGGCTGAGACTTACCTACCCATCTGTGTCGGTACTAAGACCGTTCGCGCGGTACATGTCGGCGACCAACTCTCGATTACCTTGTTCCATCCGTCGTCAGGTTCCCCAACACGCTCGTCTGGCAGTTTCACCGTTTCGCCCGTAAGGCTGGTTGCTGTTGTTCCTTCTCCTCGGTTCGAGGGCGTGGCGGATCGTCCATGTCCTCACGATAGTTAAGCGCTCGGGCTGATTGATGGGTCCGAGTGGAGCTAGGGACAAGGAGAAGCCTCTCGGCGTATAGCAGAGGCGGCTGCAGGTGTGGCAAGCTGCGCAGCACCGGCTTGGGCGGCTGTAGCATGTCTGAAACCTTCGGGCTCAGGGACGGGGAGGAGGCAGCGGAGGACTCAACGCTGCTGGACTGGAGCTGGACTGGGACTGGGGGCGGCGTGGCCGTAAGTGTGATCATACGCGGCTGAACTGATCTGGACTACTGGAGAACAGAGAGCTGAATACGGGAGCTATAGAGGAGCAACTAAGCGGAGGAGAGTTGTCTGTACTGGGTTGATCAATTGGCGAGGAGAGTAGGGGGAGACGCCAATGGACCATGGGGAAACCCACAAACCATTGCTAGCAGACAGGGACTAAACCGGAAACAAAACGGGGAACAGGGGGAAACAGGGGGAAGGCGGTTGCCGTACGGGCAACCTAAAAAGGCAAGGTAAACAGGGACGGGGGCGACTACCATCGCAAAGGAAAACACTAACAGTTGGGTGGCCATGGAGGGCTAACTGGGACGTGAGTGATGTACTAGGCGCGGTTGTTCGAGGAGGACGAGGCGGGCGGGTGATCGTCGGTAGTTGCAGGGTGGCGCGATGGGTGGCGGAGACGTGCGGGAGGACGAGGGCGAGGAAGGAGCAGTCGTGGGCGTGACGAGTAAACGAGTTTTCTGGATCGGGCCGATGTGGACGCGGGAGGTCAGATTTTATGCGCACGGGCCGGTGTCGGGCTGTGTGGCATGGCGCTGTAGCGGGGCCGGTGGTGGTGCCTTGCTCGTTGTGCGTCGTCTGGTGCGCTCCAACCCGTCCTCCGACGTGTCTCCTCCACCGCGTCCACCCCCAACGCGGCGAACGTCGCCGACACCGCGTTTCCTTCCGCTTCAACCATACCCCATTTTTTCTTCCCAAGACGGTCAATTTCGGACGCGTTCCTTGAGGAGAGGGGGGGGGGTTAGAGGGAATCTACAATATCTATCCGACTTGTCTATCATTGAGGGTATTGGGGTACTATAAGGGTCGTTGGACGGCCTTCGCCGTGAGGCGCGAGGAGGGGGAAGGGGGTGGTCGGTAGTAGTATGTGTTTGTGTGGTTCGGTTGGATTGAGTTGGCTTAGCGCGTCGGTGGCGAGTACTACTAGGCGCGGATGCAATGGGGTTTGCCAACACGAAAAGAGAGGATCTTGCGCGGCAGAGCAACTGCTATATGATGTCCTACTCAGTATAGCATACCTAATGGTTCGTATCTCCCCCTTCTGGGTCTCAACACGCGCCGTCCTCAACCGACAAACGAACAAAGGAAGAAGCGACCTGCGGCCTGAGGTCGGACAGCAGGACGGATTGGGATTGAATTGAATTGAATAGTGACCATCGAACGTTCTGAGTGAGAGATCGTAGGCAGTATATAAGCGCGACGAGAGAGCAGAGAAAGTACAGAGTAGGGTGGGTGCGCCCCCCACTGCAGCACCCCACCGAGGCCAGGGGGGGTATGGACGTATGTACGTGTGTATGTACGGTTGGGGTAAGAGTCAGTCAGAGAGGGAAGACCGGTGAGATGGAGACATGGTGGCATGGGGACATGGGGACATGGCAGGGGGAGCGACACTACAAGCGGTCAGTAATATGAGTAGGACGAGCAAGACAGATGGGTCAAAAGCAGATGAGCGCAAAAGGGGGCCAGGAGCGACCGAGGAAATACGTATCTGCGGCGCGCGCGGGGGGAAGCGGGAACCGGTAAGGGGCAGCTGACGCCAAGAAACAAGCACGAATAAGAAAGAGGTGAAAACACGGGGGAACCACTGGCATCGACAGCGACAGCGGCGAAATGTAAAAAAGCGCGAGACGGGGGGGACTTAGCTGGACGTACGCCGCGCTCCGCCAGAGGTCGAGGTGTAGGGCAAGGGTATGCGGGGCACACCCGTTCACCGCGTTACCACGTTCCCGTTCAGCGCGTTCCCCACGTTCCCGTTCAGGCGTTCCCGCTCTCGTTCGCGCGGGAGGCGTAGCGCGGTGTTGATGCCCGCATGGAGTCGGCGAGCCAGCAGGCCTGGTCGCTCGTGGGCCCGGGACCATTGAGGATGAACTGGAGCGGGACGGGGAGGCAGGAGGCAATGTGGGCCTTGATGGTGGGAGCAGGGCAGGGAAAGCGGTTTAGATCGGATTCGGCGGGTGGGAAAGGTGGCGCAGGTCGGTGGCGAGGGTAGCGCTGGCCGGTGAGGATGGACGTCTGAGCCGTGCTAGGTGCAGGTCGGGCTGGGCGACAGCGAGCAGGTTGGTTTTGAGTTGGGTCCAGCACCAGGGCAGCGAGGGGGGGAGCGCAGCGGGAGGCGGCGATGCGAAGCACCGACGCTGGGCCTCGGTGGCGAGCGCGCCACGGAGACCCGTGGAAGCGATCCGGGCGCTGCCCAGCGATCCGGCGTCAACGCCGTGCACAGAGAGCGTGAGCTCCACCGGGCCACCCAGGTGGGCAGCGTCAGGGGGTCCTCGTCCCACGGGACCACGGTCAGGGTGTTGGCAGGGCAGGGGCGGGCTCGACGGCGAGGGGCCGAGGGGCAGGGGTGAGGGGTGGGGGTGGTGGGGGGGGGGGCGAGCGGGGCGGCGACATGGCGACAAGGCAGAGGCGGGCGGAGTGGGAGGAGGAAGGGGCGGGCGGCGCCACCGAGTGGGTGGGCACCCACCGAGTAGACACGCAACATTGACAAGCCGGTGACTGAGCCGTTGCTGGCCGATCGGATGGATGGGCAAGTTGAAATGTGAAACGAGCAGCGCGGCACTGTGGGCACGTGAAAAGTGAAAGCATAGCCACCCGCTGGACTTACACAACGACAGGCGAGATACGCCGTGTGCGCGGCTCCGGACAGGCGCCTCGTGCCGCCTGGCCTCTGCTTTGGGCCTCGCCGCCTCACCCGGCCACGTGCAGACCCACCCAGCACGCCTCCTCCGCTCTCCTCTCCTCCGCACCCCTCCCCTCCTCCTCCTCTTCCCCCATGCCCAGCCCACGCGCCACAGCCACAGCCCCGCCGCCCACGCCGCGCCCAGCACACGCCGCTCGGGCCGACGCAAAGGCGGGAAACTGGGTGTGCTCGGCAAGTCGCCGTCGGTCGTGTCCCTGTCGTCGGGCACGACGTCTCGGCGCCCGGGTCGGTCTCTACCCTGTCCACGCTGCCGCTCGCCATCCCCTCGCGCGCTCGGCCAGCGCCAGCCTTCTCCACGCCCCCCTCCTCCTCGCTCCCGGACGAAGCCGACGCGTCAGTCGCGCTCTCCACCAAGCATCCTGGTCCCAGTCGGGTCCTGCCACCAGCCAGCTGCCTCTTTGGCACCACACACACCACCCACTCCCCGCCCCACCACTCTCGCCCACATCCGCCTCGTCCCTGCCCCGCGGCGCGCGGCGGTCGCTGGAACACGTGATGGCGAACCATGCGGCGCGCCGCACCGCGCCCCCCCGCTTCGCTCCCACCCCCTTGACCCCACCCGCTTCGGACCCCACGCACCCCACGCATCCCACGCCAACGGCCAAGGCAGATGCCCCCCCGTCGTGCAGGCCGAGGCTGTACCGTCGTTTGCGTACGCGCTTCGCACCCCGGTTCGCGCCCGGTGCGTCTCGGCGCCAGCGCACCAATCGGACCAGCCCACCGCCTGCCTACGCCAAGGGAGACAGACCGTAAGAAGAAGAGGAAGAGAAGAAGAGGAGGGGGGTACCGCGTGCACCGGCCGTGCAGGTAGGCTGGTCACTGAGTGTGCTGGCTGAGACGCGTGCGTGGCGCGTGCTGGACCATGTGGCCCAGCTGGCGTGCCAAGGGAGCAGGACAACGTATGGCGCGGCGCAGCGTACACGCGTGCTAGGGCACGAGGCGATGGAGAGGCTGGTCAGCCCGCGCTTGTGGGCCCACACGCTGGGTCAGGTACTGCTCGTGCCGCCGAAACTGGTAGGTGGCCTAGGTCGGATGGTGTTCTTGCGCTTGCGCTTGCCGACCCTGAGCCTGAGCCGTACGAGGCGGGGGGAAGCAGGGAGGCAGAATCGCATCGAGCAGTGCTTGGATGGGTGCGACGCCAAGGACGCGGAGCTCGTTCGGACACGTGCCGGCGGGACAGATGGTGCTGGTGCAGACAGACACGGTGGTGCCGCTCAGTTGGACGGAGGTGCGGCGCCAGTGGCCCTGGCTGGCCGGCGGCGCTGGGCGTGGATGAGGCCTGAGGGCGGGGCACTGTACAGCCATCTATGATCGAATCGGCCAGCGGAGAGGTGCGGATGTGTTATCACTAGTAGTGTCTGGTCCACGTAGGCCGCCAGGGCGAAGACACGGCGAATGCACGCTGTTCCGGGTGGCGCGGATGGATGTGGCGTGGCATGCGACAGGTCACATGTGACAGGCCACATGCGACGGCGAATGTGATCCAGTCAGAGACGATCGGTTGGTGGTCGCCGGTCGATGGGTATTAGTTCTGTAGTGACTCGATGACGCGACGAGCTGACTTGCTATCGTCCCAGTGACTCCCAACAACAATGTCCAGTCAGTACAGCTAGTCAGTACTGAGACTCCGTACTCAGTTGGCGCCGCGGCGGAGCATGGGCAAGATCGATGAGGGGTGCGGCAGTGGCGCTGCTCCTCGCCCAACACGAAGGCGTGTTGGCAGGCCCTGGGCCCCACCGCGCCGCCGCAGTCCGCGGCTACTGAAGGCTACAGGAACCACATTGGCACACGCCAATTTGATGTGCCTCAGCTGGGCCACATGCGCCGTGCCGCTCTTGCTCGCCTGCCTCGCTTCCCACACCCCAAACGAAGCCGCTCGCCAGCCAACACCGCCGCCGCGGGCAGCCCAGCAGTGGCTGCCCTCATCGCTCCGTCTCATCCACTCTCCCTCTCAGCCATCGAGAAGCTCGTGTGCAGTATGGTTTTAGCCGTCCGCCGGCGGCATACGGCGGCTGTAGGACGAAGGAGAGACCATGTCACCGCGTCATGCTAGAAAAAGACCCAGAAAGAATATACTCACCGGTCACCCCCGCCGACCCTCTGCCAGGCACCCTTGTCCAGGCACCTTATCTGTCTGTCTGTCTGTCTGCTGCCTGTGTCCTCTCGACCATCTGCCATCCGGCACCCGCAAGGCCTGTGTCTTTTTCCTCTCTTTCTCGCTCGCCTGCTCACAGCAGCCCATCCTGCACGCTAAGCACACTACTAGGATAGCATAGCTCCGAAGTGACTCGACAAGGAGAATCGAATCCCTCGCCGAGTTGTTTGGACGACAGCCCCATCCGTTTATCTTTTTGTCCACACTCTGAGCCTCCTCCGCTCTCCTCCTCCCACCCATGTCGCCCATCGCAGCTGGCAGCACGCCCTCCTTGCCGCGCACCGCGGCCGAGACGCGTCGTCGTCCCCCGCCTCGCCTTGCCCACCGTCGCCGCGCCTCCCTCCATGGCATACGGGGCGGCAGACAAGATGGCTGCGCGGGTTAGCGCGCGATCTGAGGTCGGACACGCTGACGGTGCCTTCGGCGGGTGGTGGCTACGATGCTGAGTGCGACGCGGGGCGACGATGTGTACCACGAAGATGGCACGACGGCCGAGGTGGAAGCGCAGTTGGCTGCGTTGCTAGGCAAAGAGGCCGCCTTGTTCTGTACCAGTGGTACGGTGAGCAACCAATTGCCGTGCGCACCCACCTGACCAACCGCCTACAGTCTCGTCTGCGATTCGCGCGCGCACATTTTTGCGCACGAAGCCGGTGGCGCAGCACTGATTGCCGGTGCGCATACCATCCCCGTTTGCCGTCGAACGGACACCACCTCACCTGTCCGACCTTGCGCCGCACATTGTGCAGGGACGGGGACGTGCATGTGGCGCCGACGCAGCTCGTCTGTCTCGAAACACGCTCAACGGCACATCTTGCCGCAGGACGAAGTGGAGCGGATCGGGCAGGAGGTGCACGCACAAGGAATCAAGTTGCACCTCGACGGTGCGCGCTTGTGGAACGTGGCAGCGAGACGGGGAGGACGATGGAAGAGCTAAGCCGGCCCTTTGATTCGGTCAACGTGTGCTTGTCCAAGGGGCTCGGCGCGCCGATTGGCTCCATCCGGCCGGCTCGCGCAGTTTAGTTTATTGCCAAGCGCGGCATTTCCGCAAAGCCTTGGGGGCGGGATGCGCCAAACGGGCGCACTGGCCGCAGCGGCGCGCGAAGCGGTGCAAGCCAACTTTTACCGTCTGGCGCATACGCACGCCATGGCGCGCGATGCGCAGCGCGCCTCGAGGCGCTGGGCGTGCGGATTGCCACGCCGGCGGAAACGAACATGGTGCGTAGAACGACAGAGGGTGGATGAGGTGGATGTGCGCAGAAAGGAAAAGCTAACCATACAATGGCGCCGGGGGGGACAGCTTTATTGATCCCATGTCGATCGGCGTGTCGGGGCGAGAGCTGGCGGCGCGGGCGGCGGGGCTGGAGCAGCCGATCCTGACGACGGGCCCAGCGGCTGGTGTTCCACCTGCACACGGCGCCGGAGACGGTGGAGGCGCTGGAGGCGCTGGTGCGGGTGCTGAAGAAGGAGAAGATTGCGCAGGGCTTTGACCCCGTGGCGGGGGCGGGGCTGCGCAGCCAGTCGATCCGCATCTACAGCGGGCGGGTGTGAAGATTGAATGGAGTGGCAAGTATAAGAGGACTCAAGTATAATAAGAGACAAGTATAAGAGGAGAACTCAGTATAATAAGAGAAGTATAAGTGGGAGTATGTTGGGTGTGACAGGGGAGTGATGGGGCGTGATGGGGAGGCGATGCGTGAGAGGGGAGCGAAGGAATGGGGTGGATGATGGCCGGCAGAAGCGGCGGGAGGCGCAGGGCCAGCCACACTGCCCCCGTGGGCGGATCGCGCGAGCGCCAAAAAAGAAAAAAAAAGGGGGTGGGGTGGCGCGGGGGCAGTGCTGGTGGGGGGGGGTTAGAGGGGCATAGCCGGCTGGCTACTCGGGGGATGTGTGTTGGTGCTACCACCTGCGCTGTTGTCTGCTGCTGCGCTCCTTCTCTCCTGTGTGCTGCTCCCTGACGATGGTGTGGCCAGCCCCTGAAACACAACCTCAGCAACCAGATCACGCCAACGCATACTCTGAGCCCCATGCGCACCCACCCGCCCCCCCCACCCCCGCCCATCCCAGGCCCAGGCCCCGCCCCCGCCCCCCCCGCCGGCCCTCGGCGCTGGCCGCTGCGCTTGCGCCCACCCGCCCCGCCTCTGCTCGGGCTCCGCCTCGGGCTCTGCCGCGCGCAAGCGCCGTGCGCCACCGGCGCTCTCCCGCCCCCCACGCCTCCCACCACCACCGCGCTCGCGCTGCGCCGCCACCGCCCCGCCTGCCCCCTCGCCCTCGCCCTCGCCCCAGCCTCGCTGCGCCCCTGCGCCCCAGCCTCCCGCGCCGCTGCGCTGCGGAGCGTCGAGTGCGCCCCCGCGCGTCCCCCGCGCCCCCCGCATCCTCCCGAACGCAAGCACCGCGCCCCGCGGCCGCTCCGCCTCTCCCCCGACCTCGTCGACCCCGATGCTGCCGACTCGGACTTGGACCTGGCCCGTGACACGGCGCCTCGCTCCCGCCCGCCCCGCACAACCGCGCCGGCAGACGACGCCGATGCGGATGTGGACACGGACGATGGCCACGAGTACGAGTATGAGTATGAGTATGAGTACGACCACGACGTCCCGCTGTCTTTGTCTTCCTCCCTCGCTCCTTTGACCTGAGCGGGAGCGTGCTGCCCATTCGGTGTCCCAAGGCGCTGCCAAGCGAGCGCGGAAAGAAGCTGGCGGTCGCAAACACAAGCATAGCGGCACCGCCCACTGCCGGTGCCGCTACAGGTACCGGTGCTCCCCGCCCCCTTCTCCCACGTGCCCACGCCTTCGTCGCCGTTGCATACGGAAGAGGAGCGGCCACTGGACCTGTCGACGTACGACCTGTCGCTTGTCCCGTCGTGGGACCTCAGCGGTCCGCTCGCCCGCCCCTTGTCGGCTCCGAGTCGGACAATAACGAGAACGAAGACGAAGACGAAGACGGGACGAGCTTTGAAGTGTCCATCCCGCTTTTTGACCACAAAGTTTTGATCAAACTTCCCCCCCCTGGCGCTATCGACATCGGCCTCGACCTCGACTTCGTTTTCGACCTTGGCGCCTCCACTCCTGCCTGCGCTCTTTCCCCCTGCCCCGGCGACAGGGGACCAGCGCACGCTCTCCTCCCCGCCGGACGAGGAGGAGGAGGAGACCGCGCCCTCCTCTCGCGCCTGCCTTACCCGCCCCCGTCTCCTCGCACGTGGTGACGGTGACCTTTTTGGATGGCGACGGGACGACAGTGTGTGCGCGGACGACGGACGACGGCAGAGCAGTGTTTGGCTCGGATGGGGAATTTGAGCGGGTGGAGGACGGTGGGTTGTCGGACGCAGGGTTGGACAGTGAGCCTGGTACCGGCGCACGTGCCCGTGTCGGTGCCGGTGCGGTGCAGCTGCCGACTCGGATTTTGACTTGGACTTGGACTTGGACTTGGACTCGGACTTGGACGGAGACACGACGGACGATATGGGTGGTGGTTTCCATTTGCCCCGTATGGTCGTCGGCAGTCTCGCCCCGCGCGGCTCGGCTGGCCCCATCCGCGTCCCCATCCTCATCTTGCTTCTCATTCTCATTCTCATTCTCATTCTCATTCTCGTTCGCATTCTCGTTCTCGATCTCGATCTCGATCTCGCTTCCGCGTCGACGACGCACGTGGTCATCGTACCCTTCCGCTCCCGCTCCCCTCGCCTTCTCGTCTCCACTCTCCTTCTCATTCTCATTCTCGTTCTCGTTCTCGTTCCCATTCTCGTTCCCGTACCGACTCCCGATCCCGATCCCAATCCACCTCCACATCCCGTCCTCTTTCTCGTGGCCGACGGGCGGCACCACCGCCACCGCCACCTGCGTCAACAACACCGGGACGACGCTTTCGCCCGCGCTTTCCTCCTCCTCCTCTTCCCTCCCGTTCCCGAAACGCCGCGAATGGGCACGTTTGCGCCTTCGCACCGGCCTTACTCGGCTTCGCGACGAGCGATCATCACGGGTTGCGAGACCCATCGACCATTTGGCTCTGTCGCCTCTCACCCGCGAGACCGATCTCGTCCTTCTTCTTCTACGCGCACCCACACGCGCACTCATCCTCGCTCCCATCGCTCCCGCCCCGGTACCTCCACCCCGCGCAGCTCTACCCCCGCCACTGCCGCGCCTTGCCACCTCGCCCTCGGCTCGCCGGACCGCCCAGACCGGTCCCCCTTCCGTCGTGGTAGTCAGCTCGGGTTGCCCCTGCCCCTACCTGGGTCTGGACCTGGGTCTGGATTTGGTCTGGATCTGGATCTGGATCTGGATCTGGGTGGGACTGGGAGTGGGACTTGGTGCGTGCCTGTGCCGCCGCCGAGTCCGGGCGCGACACTGGACACGGTGTTGTGGGAACGACTGCAGTTGCGCGCCGAGCGGAGCGGGGACGAACGGTGGACGCGCGCTTCGCCTTCGCCCTCCTCACCTTCTGCCTCCCGCTCCTCGCCCCCCTTGGCCATTGACTTGGCCGAGTGGATCAATGTGTAGCACCGCGTAGCCCCAGCGCTTCGGCTTGCTTTCAAACTAGCCTCGACCATGTGGTGTGGATGGCACGCTGGGTACCCTGGGACCCTGGGCACCGTGTCTCCCTGCGCCATGGCACTGTACATAGTTTCCGATTGAATTGATTTCGTGTTGACGTGGTCAGCGCTCAGCGGCAGGGAGCCGAGGTGGGACTGGACTGCGGCACGGTTTCGTAGGTTCTAGAGAGAAGGATCTTTAATCAGGTCTACGGACGAACGACCCGCCGGGAGCGGTCGACAAGCCGGGCCGGACAGGACAGCAAGGACCAAGTAGGAGGTCAGCGCTGAGGCCCAGCCTAGCTCGTATGTCTTCCGTCCTGCCTCAAAATCAAAACCGGGTCCAACCACCGTTGCGACGGACGGGGCGGACCGGGGTGCCTACTAGACAGTTTGCCACGGTGATGGTACGGGGTCGACGGTCTGCATTGAAGGCGAAACAGTTGTGCCATGCGTTGCTCCAGTGGGTGGGTCCCACTATTAGTAACCTAGGCTACGAATCGAGCTCACAGGCGGGCAGGACGGACGAGAGGAGAAAGAGCGGTGGCCGGTGTGGTGCCAAGGGGACGCCGTACGGGCAGATGAACTCAACGGCTGGAACAGAACCAACTAGCCACACTACTATCTACCACATGTCGGTCCACCTCGTTGTATCGTACGCATGTCTTCCAAGCACAACTGTTGCTTCACCAGTCCCTCCTCCCGCCGTCAGGCACCATTTCTAGCCTACAGATCTCCTCTCAGCTCTGCCAGTCACGCCCCAGACGAAACGATACACACGAATTGATTCAATCCTTCCGTCCGCTATCCTTTTGGATGCGGGGGAAGGGGTAGGCGCGCGGATGGACCGGCCACTACGGGTTCTCCTCCACCCACAGACGCACACTTTCAAACAGCCGGAACCAGGGACCGCGTCCGTTCCAGCTCGGACCCGTGGCCGGGGGCGGGAGGGACAGTTGGTGTCAAACAGACAGCGTTCCGGGTGGGGCATCATGCTGAGCACGCGTCCGTCGGAGGATTGCACGCCGGTCACGCCGTCGGGGGAGCCGTTGGGTTGAGCGGGTACGTTTCGGTCGCGGAGCGGTCGTCGGGGCTGTTGTTAACGTAGCGCAGCACCACCTGATCCTTCGGCACGGGGTTGGCCGCCACAGCGCGTCCTTCGGCGTGCGAAACGACAATGGGCAACCGCGAGCCGCGCATCAAGCGCAAAAAGGGACCCGAGGCATTCGCGTCCACCTCAACCATCACCTGTCGCGCCTCGTAGCGACCCGAGGCGTTGCCCTTGAACGCAGGCCAGGCTTTGCCGCCAGGGATCAGGCCGGCCCGGCCCAGCTCCGAGAGCATCTGGCACCATTGCACACGCCCAAGGCAAACGTATCGGTGCGTTCCAGGAAGAAGGTCTGCAGTTCCTTGCGTGCGGTCGGGTTGAGCAGCAGCGACTTGGCCCATCCGCCTCCGGCACCCAGCACGTCACCAAAGGAGAAGCCACCGCAGGCAGCCAGCCCACGGAAGGGCGCCAAGCTGACCCGTCCCGAGGTGAGGTCCGAGCTGTGGACATCGACCACGGTAAAGCCGGCTTGGTGCCAGGCCCAGGCCATCTCGACATGCGAATTGACACCTTGTTCGCGCAGGATGGCCACCATGGGCGCCGAGTGAAGCGGGCCGCTCTACCCCAGTGAACGCGAGCGCGCCCAACACGTCCTCGCCGGGTTGTAGCTGAGGTCGTACGACAGGCGGTTGGGCGAGCTGTGGGCGCTGGTTTGGATCAAGGCATACTCGCTATCGGCCGCCTTGTGGTTGTCCCGCAACGCCTGCATCCGCCACGACGTTTCGGCCCAGGCAGCTTGGAGCTGCTTGCGCTCGGAGCGCAAGACGACGTGCTCGCCGTGGGTGAACGTAACGCTTTCCTCGCCGGCGGGGAGGACGCGACCGAGAACGTGAACGTCCTTGGCCGGCACGCCCTCCGATACCAGCACCGCCTGCAACCGCCTTGACGTCCGACCGACGCACCTGCACCACCGCGCCCAGTTCCTCGTTGAACAAGGCGGCGTGCACCGAGGCCAGGCTGGCATCGGCACTGTACGACGCCATCCAGCTCGATGCCCGTGCGCCGGCAAAGCTCATTTCGGCCGCGCAGCCAACAGGCCTCCGTCGCTCCGGTCTGGTAGGCCAAGATGAGCTGGGGCGCATCGGGCGCGACTCGACGGTCAAGCGCTTGAGTGTGCTCATGGCCTGATGAACGCGGTGAGCACCTTGGCCGACTCAACGTCCGGCGCCTCGTCGCCCCTGGCGGAACACTTGCGCCAACGCACTGCCGCCCAAGCGTTGCTTCCCGCCCGCCAGGCGATCAGCAGCAGCACCGTGTCCTCCACGTCGGTGCGCAGCAGCGGGGTCCAGGTACGACGGTGTCAAACACAGGGCCAAAGGCCGTGATGATCAAGCTGAGCGGCGAGGTGACTTCCTTGCTCTTCCCCATCCTCGTGCCACGCCATCTTCATCGACATGGAATCTTTGCCGACCGGGATGGCGAGGCCGAGCTGCGGGCACAAGTCCAGGCCAACGCCTGCACAGCCTCGTACAGTTTCTTGCCCTCGTCCCCATGCGACGCAGCGGCCATCCAGTTGGCCTGAGCTTGACGCGGTCAGGTCGTCGCCCACATCGGCAGCCACGAGGTTGGTCAGCGCCTCGGCAACGCCATGCGCGCACTGGCAGCAGCATTGATCAGTGCCAGCGGCGTACGTTCTCCCGATGCCATCGCTTCGCCCGTCAGGCAGTCGAACCCGTAACTCGTCCGGGTCACCGCCACATCCGCCACGGGCACCTGCCACGGTCCCACCATCGGTTCCTGCGCCACCAACGAGGTGACGGAGCGATCGCCAATTGTGATCAGGAACGCCTTGCTGCCGACGCTGGGGAGGTGCAGGACACGGTCCACCGCTTCGGCCGTAGCGTTGGACGCGACGTAGGAGCCCAGCGACGCGTCAAAGGGGTCAGCTGCACGTCGAGCGACTGCGCTGTGCGACCAATCTTGGGCGCCTTGCCAAACAGCACGTCCATCGTAAGGTCAATGGGCGTCGTGCCAAACAGACGGCCGAGAGGAAGGCGTTGCTCGGTCGTTGCCACCCGACCACCGCATACGGGCACCGTTCGCGCTTGGCAATCGCCTCAAAGATGGCAGATCGGCCTGCTTGACCGCGAGCACGTAGCGTTCCTGCGACTCGTTGCACCAGATCTCCATCGGCGACATGCCCGGCGAAGCGACGGGAACGTCACGCAGCTCAAAGTGCGCGCCGAGACCGGCGTCGTGCACCAGCTCGGGCACGCATTGCTCAGTCCTCCGGCACCAACGTCGTGAATGGACTGGATCGGGTTGCCGCCCACCAGGTTGGCGCACTGGTCAATCACCTCTTGGCAGCGCCGCTGCAGCTCGGGGTTCTCGCGCTGCACCGAAGCAAAGTCCAAGTCGGCCCGGTCCGCCGCGCCGGACGCGAGCGAAGAAGCAGCGCCGCCGCCCCCAATCAGCATCATCCCGGCCCACCCAGCACGATCACCGCGCTCCCCCTCGATTTGGCCCTTGAGCGCACACTCGCCGCACGTTGCCCACACCACCAGCAAGCATGATCGGCTTGTGGTAGCCACGCACTTCGAGCGCGCCCTTGTCCCCCGTCTGGAAGAGGATGATGAGATGGTTCAGTTCGGTTAGTTCTCTGTGGATGCTACCCCATCCCTGCCCCCTGCCCCGACCCCCCAACAAAACAAAGCAAGCAGCCCCACGTACCGGCACCCGTTCGCTCACGTCCGCCAGAATCCGCCAATCGCCGGACGACCAAACTCGTTGTTAAAGCTGGCTCCGCCCAGGGGCGCCTCGAGCATGATCTTTTGCGCCGAGGCAATGTGCGCCGGGCGACCAAAGTCTTCCTCCCACTTTTGCGGCGCCGAGGCGAGGTTGAGGTTGGAGGTCATGAAGCCCGTCAGGCCGCCTTGGGCTTCGACCCGCGGCCCACCGCACCTTCGTCCCGGATCTCCCCCGCGAGCCGGTAGCTGCACCGGGGAAGGGCGAGACGGCGGTCGGGTGGTTGTGGGTTTCGACCTTGCCGAGCATAGGACGGACTTCCTTCTTGCCCGTGTACACGTGCAGGCCATCCACCTTGTCGGCATCGAACCGCACCGCCTCAAGCCTTCGAAGACCGCGGCATTGTCCGAGTAGGCCGAGATGGTGTGTGCGGATGCAGCTTGTGCGTGTGCCGGATCATGCCAAACAACGTTTCCGGCATCGGCTTGCCGTCGATCGTCCAGTCCGCATTGAAGATCTTGTGCCGGCAGTGCTCCGAGTTGACTTGGGCAAACATGAACAGTTCCACGTCCGTCGGGTTGCGGCCCAGGCCCGTGCCGCCCGAGGGAGGGTGGACAAAGGCCGAGATGAGATACTCCATCTCGTCCCCGGCCAGCGCCAGACATCCTCCACATTGGCCTTCTGGAGGCGAGCCAGGGGGTGGGACGGTCAACGTCCTGCGCCTTGAGGCCCTGGAGAAGATCAATGACCTTCAAGGGCGCCGGCTTGGACGCGTGGAACAGGTCGTCGGTGGTGGGCAGGGTGGGGGTGAGCACCTGCGTCATGCGGTCGTACAGCGCATCGCCCAGGCCCGCCAGCTCCTCGGGCGACAAGGACGCCTTGGCCGGGTGATCAAACTGCAGCACGTACGCCAGGCCACGCTCGACGCGCTTGACCTTGTCGGCCAAGCCGCACTCGTGGAAGATGTCGGCGGCCTGGAGGACCAGGGGGAGATGTTGCCCTGGCGCGGGGCGACAAAGAGCACGACCTGGTCCGAGGGGAGGGAGCCCTGGATGGCCGAGGCCACGACGGCGCGCGTCGCGGGGAAGGCCACGTCGTCGCCGTAGGCGAGGAGCAGGTCCAGGGTCTGCGCCACCTCGCCCTCGAGCGCGGCGGGGCGGCAGGCTGGACAAAGTGGAGGTAGACGGCGTCGACGGAGCGGAGCGGCGGGCTGGGGGCGGGAGGGGGCGGAGGTGTCGAGCAGGTCGGTGCGGATGGGGGGATGTGGACGGGGGCCGAGCAGGGTGGCGTGGCCAGCAGCCATGGCGGGCAGGGGGCGAGGGTGGTGGGGGGGGGCGGCGTCACAGCAGTTCGCCGGGGACTAATCGAGGCAAAAGTCCGTCTGTGCGTCGCCGAAAAAAAATGGAAAAAGACGCAGCCACGAACGAAACGTCCAGGCGGGTCGGTGCAACTGCGCCTGGATCGTCTCACGGGCTGCCTAAGGCCTACCCCCTCTTTTTGCCGCGAATACACTCGCTCCTGCTGCTCCACGCGTGGCCTCGCCCCCCCGTCCCCATGTCCGTCCCCCTCGTCGAAGCCCAGATGGCGCGCCCCCTCGTGCTCTTCGGCCCGTCGGGCACCGGGAAGAGCACGCTGCTCAAGCGCCTCCTCGCGAGTACCCCGACCGCTTCGGCTTCAGCGTCAGCCACACCACCCGCGCCCCCGCGCGGCGAGACGCCCGGCGGTCGTACCACTACGTCACCCGCCCCCAGTTCGACCAGCTCATCCACACGACGGCGCCTTTCTCGAGCACGCCGTCTTCGGCGGCAACTGCTACGGCACCACGGCCCAGGCCGTCGCCGACGTGTCCCGCGTGTCGGACGGCGGTGTGCGGCGCCGGGCGGTGCTGGACATTGATGCGCAAGGCGTGCGGACCATCATGGCGCGCCACCCGCACCTGGACCCGCTCTACGTCTTCCTCGCGCCTCCGTCGTTCTCTGCGCTCAAGGAGCGGCTCGAAGGCCGCGGTTCCGAGACGGAGGAGAGCATCACCAAGCGGCTTGCCATGGCCGCGCAAGAGCTGCGGTTTGCGCGCGAGGGCAAGCACGATGACGGTGGTCAACGACGACCTGGACCGCGCCTACGCCTTGTTCCGGCAGGTGGCCACCGGCCACCTCACCAAGGGCGGCGACGCCTTGCCTCCGGCCGAGCCTGAGGCGGAGCAGGCGAGCATTGACCGGCTGGCTGCGCTCCAGGCCGACAAGTAAACACAGTCGAGCTGCTGTTTTTTTTTTTTTTTTTTCTTCTTCTTCTTCTTGCTCCCTCTGCGTATATCTCGTTCTGGATTCACCTGCAGGGTGCATCGTGGATGCCGCCCCCTATTTGATGCTCCATCTGCGCGGGTGTGCTTGGGTAGCGGGTGAGGGCTTCTCCTTCCCTCCAACCGAAACTCGCCCGTCGGGCTTTCCGACTTGGGGGAATGGCGGGCGAACGGCAGTTTTCCGCAGCGTCGTAATTTCATTCCAGCGGCAGGCGGCCATTAGTGACCACGGCCAGACGCCCAGCTGCGGCAGAAGATTCATACTCATACTCATATTCATAGGCGCGCCCAGCGCGCAACCACCACCGCCGGCCACGCGCAGCATGTTGCTTCTGCGCGCCGCCCACGCGTCCTTCCCGCGCGCCGCCCGCCTCCGCCCGCGCCCGGCGCTGCTCCGCGCCGCGTCCACGCGCGCCGCCAGCCTCCTCGCCGACTGCGACGCCGCCTGGGCCGCCTGGGGCGGCCCCAGCACCAGCGTCTGGCGCGCCCGCCTCGCCGCCGCCCAGCAGCCCGCGCCACCCAATGTGCTTGGTGCGTCTCCCCCTCCCTCTCGCGGTGGGCCGTAGCGCCTGGCTAACGCGCTCGCCCTTTTGTTCGCCTGCCAGTCATCGGCTCGGACCGCGCCGAGACCGCGCCGCTGGTGCGTGCGTTGGTCGATGAGCCGCTCGAGGCGCGGCCGGGCGACCAGGGCGTGCCCCCCCCGCGCTGCTGGCTGCCGACAGCGACAAGGACCTGGTCCTGAGCCTGCCTGCGCCTCGCTGGCTGCCCAACGTCCAGCTCACTCGGCGTCTCCTCCCGTCGACCCAGTCCCTGTCGCCCGAGGCAAAGCAAGCGCTGCTGTCGGCCTTGTACGGCGCGGACCGGATTGTGTATGTGACGGATCCGTTTAGTCTTTCGGCCGGCCTCGACCCCACGCTTGCCCTGCTGCGTGAGATTCACCCCGCGTCCGCGCTGGTGGTGGTCAACTACCCTGCACCTCTTCCTCCCGCCCCTCCCACCTCGGGCCAGGAGCAAGGCGAAGGCGAAGCGGACCTGGCTCTGCCGCCGCTCCACTCGGACGCAGTAGTCACGTTTCCCTCGGGCCTTACGTCTGAGCAGGCCATTCGTGCTGCGCTGCGCAACGTGGTCGGCGACACATCGGTGGCGATTGCCACCGTTTCCTCGGGCTTGGCCTTGCGGGCGACCGAGGCGCTCAAAGAAGCGTTACGATCGCCTTCTTCCTCCGCTTCCTCTTCGGCCACTTGGTCGAGCTTTGCCGCGCTCTATACCGCTTCGCGCCTGGGCCAGGTACGTACGCTGCTGAGCCAGCCGACGCGGGGGAGAACGAGAGGAGGTACATGACGGTGCTGCATGCGTCGGCTGCGCTGAGTGCGCAGGCAGGCGAAGAGGTCGCCACCGCATCCAACCTGCGTGGTGCAGCATCTTCCTTGGACGCGCGGTTTGCCTCGCTGGTCCCGCGCCAAGCGGCTCGGGTGATGGAGGAGGTGCGGAAGGCCAACCCGGTAGGAGACAAGAAAAGTGTCGGGGCCGGTGACAGCGGATCGAGCGTGTGGGACCTAGCGTCGGACACGCAAGCGGAGCTATCGTCCTTGTTGGAAGGCATGCCATGGTGGACGTTGCTCTATCGCTCCGATACGATTGCCAGTACGGTCCGCGCGCCGCTACAGCGCTCCTTTGCGCAAGGCACGGCGCTTGCCCTGGCTAGGGCGGCAGGACGACTGGACGAGGTGAGCAGCGCGGAACACGCCCACCTCCACACCGTCGTCCAATCCCTCGCGTCCGCCTCGGCGCACGTGGACCTTTCCACGCTGTCATCTGCGTCGGTCAAGGTGGATACGGCGCAGCTGTCCCACCCTGTGCACAAGGCGCGACAAGCGCTCACTGCGCCCGGCGGACCGGCGGACCAACTGGCGCGCGAAGGCCAACGCACCGCTGCTTCTTCCGCCGTCTTGGCGTTGAGTACGACCGTGCTGGCAGCTTCCACCCTGGCCGTCCCCCCGGCCCAGATTGCGGTGCCTGCACCGCCAATGGACGTGGCGGTGGTGGAGCCCATTGCGTCGCACACGGCGTTGATTGCGGAACAGGTGAGCCACGCGGTGGTCCAACTGGGCGCCGAAAGCGTGCAGAGTGATCGGAGCTACTGGGCAGCTTGGCCCTGACGCCGTCGGTCGCCGCGGCCGGAGGGCATTGGTCTTGGCCGTGCTGGCACGGCGGATGCAGTCCAAATGGGCCAAGGCCAAGCGCCACTTTTGGACCAACTGCGCGGCTCACCTCGTGCTCCTAGAGAAGGAAGGGAGGAAACAAGTGTGGCTGTGGTGCAAGAGGTGTATGCGCCAAACAAAACGGGGGCACGGACGCTGGCGCAACAAGCGGATGCGCTCGAGAACAACGCCCGTCCTGTCCTCCGCCACGCGGTCGAGATGGGCACAGCAGCCAAACAGCTTCTGTAATCTATCCACTGCCTCGCACCATGTACAGAGAGATGGGGGGGATGGAGATGGAGATGGAGATGGAGATGGAGATGGAGGAGATGGAGATGGAGATGGAGATGGAGATGGAGATGGAGATGGAGATGGAGATGGAGATGGAGATGGAGATGGAGATGGAGATGGAGATGGAGATGGAGATGGAGATGGAGATGGAGATGGAGATGGAGATGGAGATGGAGATGGAGATGGAGATGGAGATGGAGATGGAGATGGAGACGGAGATGGAGATGGATGGGAGAACAAAGGTTGGCACCTCCAAGAACTACAGCGCTTGTACAAACAGAACCTCTACACAGGGGGGGGGGGGGGCTATGGCGACGTGGGTACTGTGCCAAAAAGGAACGCGGTTGACGTGTTTGATACCAAGCGGGACGGCTGCTGCGGTGGCCGCCAATAACCCACGCCATCGTCGCCCTTGCTGGCCGTGCGGCGTCGAGGCGTAGGATTGTTGACCTGGTCGCGCTGCTTGGGGCTGTGGCCGCACTGCGCTGGGTGCCCATGTGGACGCCGTGTCTGTGCGGCCTATTCGTTTGTCGTTGTCTCGGCAATGCCGTTGGTGCCCCCGTGCCCCCCTTTACTCGGTGTTTGCAGCCGACCTCTTGCGCCCCCATTCGGCACAGGTTTGCAGATTGTATTTGCCCAGCCGATCAAACTCGTCCAGGACGCCAATGGAGACGTAGGCCTGAAAGTAAACATGCACAGCGTCAGTTCCAGACTCAGACAACACACCGCCCATGGCTCAGGGCACCGGAGGTAGCGTGTAGCATGTCACATGGACGAGGGAGGAACGGGGACCAACAACGCCCCTCCCCCCCTCTCCCCCAAGATAACACAACACAACACAACACAACACAACACAACACGAGATAACGCAACGTACCCGGGCCGTCTCGACGAGCAACCAGACATCAGGCTGGGCCAACTGCGCCTTCCATCCGCTCGGTACCGATGCGCCCACCAAACGAATCAGTTCCTCCCGCTCCAACGGCGCCGAGCTGCGGACCCGCGGCTCAATCTTAAACGTGATCACGTCGGCGCTCATGGGGTGGTTCGCCTGCCCTGGTGCCTCCTCATGGGCTGCATCGTGATCGGGCGCTGCATCGGGCGCTGCATCGGGTGCTGGGACGGGGGCTGGGGAAGCGCGGGGATTGACAGAGGAGCCAGAAAGGGCGGAAGAGCGAACGGGAGTAACCCCTCGGCACGCTTCGGCCGCCAAGCCGCGCACGGCCTCGGGTTCGGCACGTACCGTGCCCACCACAGGCGTGAGACGCAGGACAAAGCGCGAATATGTCTTGCCCTCTTGCAGTGCCGTGTGGAGCACGTGCTTGGCCAGCCGACGCGGATCGTACTCGGGCGGCGTGGCGATGAAGCCCACTGGGTCATGCGTGCGTCAGTGCCATCCAACATCGCATCGTTACATCGTTGCATCGTTGCATCGTTGCATCGTTGCATCGTTGCATCGTTGCATCGTTGCATCGTTGCATCGTTGCATCGTTGCATCGTAGCAGGGCCACAGAAGGCTCATGGAAGCGGAGGGGGGGGGGCTAAGAACAGATAGATGGGGAACATACCGCAATCGATGTTGCTCAAAGGTAAGAGTTCGAGACCGTTGGGTTTGGGTTTGGGTTTGGTACCGATTTGGTTCCCCGCTCTGCACGGAGCTGGGCCAACTCGCGTTCCAGCTCGTCGGCCTCGTCTCCTTTTTGGGTGGACTTTTCGTTCTGCTTCGGGGCCGGGGCCGACGAGGAAGGATACACATGCTCAATGGCCTGTTTCAACCCACCATCCCATTGTTAGATCCTCTGGTTCGGGGTACCTGGGTGTGCACCCGCGTCGAGTATAGGGCGTGCAGGCATGGAGGCAAAGGGGAAGGGAGGAAGGGAGGAAGAAAGGAAGACGCGACGTACGTGTTGCAAGATCTGGAGCAGGTCCTGTCCCGCCCGTGCTTCCTTGCCCCTCGGAGCAGTGTAGTAGATTCCGGGTCGCCCAACCAGCGACGGAAAGCACGCACGCTTGGAGCTGGCCTTGGCATTGCTGCCGCTCGTCGGCGGGGCTTTCCTCTTGCCTGCGGTGCGAATGTCAGTGGCCCAGACAGCAGACACGCGGGGGAAGGAAAAAAGGAGCCCGAACGAGCCCCCACCAGGAGACGGGGGCCGGGCGCGGAAGCCGACCTACCCATTTGCGGGGGCTGCAGCCTGCGATCGTTTCGGTGCTCCGGGCTCGGTGGGCGCAGTCTTGAGCTCAAGTGGCCGCGCCATCTTCCTCGGCTGCCTCGGCGTCCCGTCCAATCTCCATTTCCAGACCAAGCCCAGCGAAGAGGCAAAAAGTTTGGCAGGGCGGAACGGAACGCAAGCGAGCGAGCGCGTGACGCGTGACGCGTGAACAAAACTTGACGTGGAGCACTTCCCGTTTACCCCGCTGTCCTTCCACCCCATCTACCCCTGTTGGAGCTGTTGAAGCGCCGCCTTGGCTTCAGCACCCACACGCCACTCCGTGCCCTGCCCTGTCTGCCTTGCCTTCTCGTGCCGTGCCCATCCCCCCTCCATCCATCCATCCAGCCTTTCATGCAACGAGGTAGGGGTGCACACGTTCATCCACAACCACGTGGACCAGGTCCCAGAGCAGGTGCAGGGCCACATGGTCAACGTCAGCAAAAATGATAAGCGAGCCATTCTATGCCCCTTTCATGCACTCTGCCTTCGGTACTCGATGTGTATATGGGGGCAGGGGGCCGAGGGTGTGCAGCTGCAGCACGGAGAGACACGGCAGTCGTCAGGTGGAGCAGGCAAAAGGGATGGAAACATCACAAGGGTCAAACCCCCGCACAAGGTTTCACCCCAGCACCAAACCACGCAGCGGAGATCGAGAGAAGAGGGCAACAAAACGATCATATATCCACATTATATGGTACTACATTCCCGATCATGCGCTCGGGGACAACGAGGGAGGGCGGGCCTGCGCGCTGACGCAGAGGTCGTGCGCTAAGCGGAGAGGAGGGGAGAGGGAGGGGGGGTATCAGATGTTTCGTGGTACCTGTTGAGTAACAACATGAGGGGTCGAGTGAGAGTCGAATGAGGGGGCGGCTCGGGTACTGGAAGTAGGTTGATCGGACCATACTTCCACAGTGGTTTGGCAGACGACGGCGAGTTCGGGGTCGTCGGCCTTTTCGGTTTTTTCCCGTACTGGTGCCTGCACTTCCATTTCCATATCGTCGTACATGGAACGATGGACCGTGGTGATGACGGGGAACTGAGGGTGACTTTTCAAGGGGTCAGAAGAACCTTGGGAAACCTTCACTTGCGACACACGTTTCAGCGACACGACCGTCCGTGGGCCCAAGCAGAGCGAAAGAGCGGCGTGAATGGGGAAGATGGAACCCAAAACTGAGTTGTTCTCATGCAGCGTCATATACGCCGAGTAGATAATGTTGAATACCTCAAGGATGATGGCGACCAGGAAGAAGATCCATTGGTCGGTAAGGAACTGCCGCGTGACGGCCGACAGGGCACGGATCCGAAATCCAGCCCATTTCACAGGCTTGGTTTGGGCGCGGGGCGAAGCAGGAGCGAGGTTGGGCTGCGCTCGCTCGGTAAACGCAATGATGGTTGTCACCAAAAAACTCATGTCCAGCACAAACGTCCCTGCGTACGTGACAATGCCGAGAGGAACGTTGGCATTGGGGGCCGCACATTGAAACCCAATCGAATAATTGTCGGGCCAGCGCATGGGCAACCTGCAAAGATGCCACAATCAGCGTTGACCATGGAGGCATGGTCGGGGTGGAGAGGGGTTAGGATACGTACTCTTCCTGATGTACCAATGCACCAAATGCGATCCAAGCACCCAAGAGACAGAAGAGGGAGATGCTCCAAATGTACGCAAGGGCAGTGCGGTAGTTTGGAATAGAAATGCACGAGAGACTGCGGACCCCAAACAGGCTTTGGCAGGCAACGGAGCAGACGCCCATCATGATGGTGTAGGCGCGGGAGTACGCTTGGCATCGAGTAGAGGTGTAATAGGATGCAAGCATGAGCCCTACAATGGGAAGCGCCAGCAGTCGAATCACCAGGAGCAGGACACTAACCAGGGCAGGGGCACGGTGCCGCTTGCGCCCATTGGGAAGAAACGGGCCAAGCACACGGATCGTCTCGGGGTAAAAGACGTATTTAATGTCGCCTGGAAGACTGACAACTCATTCCCACAGGATCACGCCTCTGCGCTGGAGGGGTCAGTTTTAGCTCTCCTCTCCACCAGGCAAGATGAAACGGATATATATGTGCTAACAATGATGAGCACAGAGCAAGGAGAGGACGAGACGTACGAAAGAACAAGGGAGACCGCGAGCGCGGCGGAAGATTCGAGAGAAGACATCCTGCTCATGGAAGGAGGGATTGAGTGTTGAGGTGGAACCGGCGGAGGAGGAGGAAGCTGAGGCAGCAAACGCCGCGCCCAGCGCGTGCGGGGGCATGTTGGCAAACAAAGTAGGGGTTGGGGGTGGGAGAAACGGAAAGATGACGCGGTGGAAGAGAGTGATGGAGAGTGAAGATGTAGTGAGGGCAAACGGCCAGGGGCTGCTGCGAAAAGGCGATAGGAGGGGGACAGTTGGGGCGCGAAAGCGGCTGTGTCGATGGTGGGATGGATGAGGGTGAGGATGAGCATCAAGAGAAAGACGAAGACGAGGATGCAAATGGGATGCTGCGACGGGGCATATTGCATGGCTACTATACCGCGTGGTTCCGCAGAGCTACTAGGACATCGTCAGGGTCTCGCGATAGGATGATACTTGTCCCTCCGCGGCCATTCGCTACTGGTGTACATATGTTTTGTGTGTACACCAAGCTGTCCTCTGGTGTTGGCATCAATGTGGCATGCATGACGCGTGACGTGCATGTCGTGGGGGCGACGCAGTACGATGATATGATTATCGATGCCGACGAGCCACTGCAGTGCGTATATACGCCAAGAAAGGTAATAGGGAAGACCCTGACGACCTTGGAGCTTCAAATGAGGCTTCACTTGAAGGCTGTGATCGCTTGATGCCCCTGGGGCCTGTGAGCCTGAGTCAGCCCCCCCCCGCCCCCAGGGCCTTATTCGACCTTAGCGCCTTAGCGTTTAACGTTTAACGTCTTTAACCGAGGGCGCGTGGGCGTAAAGGATCGGTAGGGCGAGTACGATGAGTACGTTGGTGCATGGTACACTGCCGAACCGCTGAACAACGCTCAGCTGAACGTAGCGCGGGTAGCTGAAGATGGTAACGCAATCTGAGATCTGATGATGGATGCGATGCCTGATGGAGACGTTTGACGATCAGCGTTCGACGTGTCCGCTTAACGTACTTGACGTTTAACGTTCAACGATGAACGCACGCAGAGACTGTTTTCGTCTTCCGCGTCGGAACGGGCACCGACACTCAAAGCCCCAGATACAGGCAAAGGAGCCACCTGATCGATGATCTGATCCACCTCAGGCTTCCTCGAGCGCCTTCCACGCGATTGGCTAGCAGCGACTCGCGAGAAGCATGGGGGGACATTCGCCAGTACGTTAAGCTTGAAGCTTGAAGCTTGAAGTACGTCGAAAGAATGTTAATCGTTAATCGTTGATCATCTGCATAGGCGAGTTGTGCTTGAGTGGGTGCGAGGACGTCAGTATGTACGTCAGTACTGAGTAAGTACTCAGACGAGTCCCTTTCACGGGCTGGAGACAACCCTTGTGGCAACGATGGATGATGGATGTGGACATGAATGGTTGATGAAGCAAAGCCTGAAGCTTGGAGCTTGGAGCCACATGTACTCGTTTGTGCTGTTCCTACATGGAACTTCCAACGTCCTCAGCTTACACTGAGCGCTGAGCCTGCACCACGTGACACCCGTCTTGCTGCTGCACGTGGCAAGGGGAGCGCCTAGGTCGATCAATTGTCGGTGAGCCGGTGACGACCTGTCATTAAATCGGTTATCAATCCGATTATGGATCCGATTATCGGTTGTCGGTACCCGGTAACCGGTGACCGGGACTGCAGAGACCATCACAGCAGACGGGGCTTGCCGCTTAGGGTCACGCGGATACTCACGGGGAAGGTGGTGCAGTCCTATGAAGCATGCGGATCATAGACAAAAGGGAGGCACATTTTTCCACACCTCAAGGGCACACACTACCAACGAAGAGGCGGCATACCGCACGGATTTCAGTGCATACCACACCTCCGCGGAGACAGAGGCCGGCTGTATGTGGTCTGGGACATGTTCAGTCTGCCTGAGGACCTGAGACCTCAGTCTAGGAGCGCCAGCGAGCACTCAGCATCGCAAGTCAAGCATTAGACATTTTACCGCATTACCCCTCTCAACCTCTGAGATCTGAACGAACGCGCTGAGGTCCGAGGCTGGCGACTGCCACGGTTGTGACCCTGGCCGAATCCCTCGAAACAAGTCCGCTGGCAGCCCTGGTCTCAGTATGCAAGCACAACACCGAGAACACTTGGAAGGGAGAGAGCAGGCCGAGCTGGGGCGAAAGCAGAGAGGTGTAGCTCGGCAAGTAAGAGTAACAAAAACTGAGAGGAAATGGGCTTGACGGAGGCCACGAAAGAGCGCGCGTTACGGAACGCTTCCCATGCGGACTGAGTACTCAGACTGAGTACTGACTGAAAACATGTGGTCCTCCTCTCCTCCCTAATACTGGGACAGAGATGTGGCACGTGGGTGCTGCTCACGACTCAGTCTCTGGTCCCCTGTCACATGTTAAGCTTTAAGTCTCCGAAGACTCGCCTGGAGCGAATGCGATTTCCCGCTACCCCACCCCCTCTTGGCTCAAAGAGAGCGCGAGGACGCCACAGCCATCGATCTCATCCTGGGGTAGCTAACCCAACCTGCAACTATCGTTACTTTAGTCTCTAGTTCCTGGCGGGGGCAGCTTCTGGCTTTGGGCCTTAGGTCTTATAGTATACGCCATACCATGACACAGAGCAAGCATATGTCTTTCTGTTTTGCAGCATTGAAGACGGTTTGGGCTCTGGAGAAGCGTTGAGCACGTTGAGCCTGTAATAGAGTGCCCTACGGCGATCCTGGATGACATGGACTTTTGGTTATGCCCACGCCCACGCCGGCTCTCGCCCCCCCGTGACACTGAACGGAGAGATGATTATCTTATCACTCACATGTCACAGTGCAACTTGACCCTCGAGGTGGCCATGCGGTGGTAGTCCGCCTCGTCTTGCGCGTGGTCACCCGAAAGAGACTCCAAAAGCTGTGCAGCGTCCATGCCGACTTTGAGGTCCTCATCGGTCGCCAGCACCTCCAGGCCGGGCACCTGGTCAATCAGCACCATAAACAAGTACGTCGCGCCAAATGCCCAGGTGGCTCCGACGCATGCCTCAACGAATTGGATGACGAGTTGGACAGTGTGACCATCGTACAGCACCCCGCCCGGGATCACTGTCTCGCCATCCCAACTGGCCACCTCCTTGCTGGCAAATACACCCGTCAACAAGGTGGCTACCACGCCGCCAAACGCATGTGTCGCAAACACATCCGCCGGGTCCACCCATCGCACCGACTGCGCATGCCCCGAGAACTTGTACCGAAGCATTTGGCGGATCAAACACGTTCCCAGCACCCCCAACAGGACCGCATCCGTCACCCCCACAAACCCTCCCGCCGGCGTGATCATCACCAAACCAGACATCATCCCCAGCATCGCCGCGTCCAGCGACCAGCGTTTCTCCTCCATGTCTGTCACGCATGCGTCAGTCTTTCTTGTTCGAGCCTCTCACTTCGGTGTCCCGCCGAACGGTGATGGTAGGTTGAGAGGGGGAGGGGAGAACATACAAGTCCACAGTGCCCATGTCACGCTCCCTGAGGCAGCGGCAAAGTTGGTCACAACAAAGGCCATGACCGCTTTGAAGTTGAGTGCGAGTGCGGTGCCCGATTCAAAGGGCAGCCAGCAGGACCAGATAAGGATCATGCCAAGCAGCATCCATTGGATGTTGTGGGGCTTGTGCAGCTGGAGGTGGGCTGGGGTACGGGTGGAGCTTTTCTTGCTCCGTCCGATCGGATGGGACAGATACACTGAGATGGCAGTCGCACTGGCTCCGGATAGAATGTGCACCACGGTACCCCCCGCAAAATCGTACACGCCCAACCGAGCGAGCAGGCCTTGCTCGGTCCACACCATGTGCGCCAAGGGGCAGTAGACGAACGTGGTCCAGAGCAGCACGAGGGGCACGAGGGCAATCAGCCGGATCCGTTCCGTCCCGCCCCCCATGCTCATCGCAGCCACCGTGGCACAGAACAGGAGCTGGAAAAAAGAAAAGAGCACAGCGGGGATGGTACCAACGGGCTCGGAGAGTACCCCGCGATGAAACAGGTACTTCAAGTCGCCGATCAGCGCGTTGCCCTCAGAAAAGGCAAGGGAGTAGCCCCATCCCCACCCTTCAGAGGCGCAGTGTCAGTGTTGGGGACAAGGTAACACCAGGGACGTACATTGCAGCGAGGTGAGGGCGAGTGCGATCAAGGAAGGAAGATAGCTGGCCAGGCCGTTGCGGCGGACAGAATAGCCGCTGTAGGCCATGCCGATGGCTGGGATAACGAGCCAGCAGGTCGCTGATCACAGATTCAGCAGTCAGGGTCCGTGGCAGCCATCCACACGCTCGCGAGGCGCTGCACAAGCGCAAGCGCACGCAGACGCGAAAAGTAGCCAGGGGACGTACCAGCGCAGAACATGACAAAGAGCGTATCAGTCTTGTTGCATGCCTCCCACATGTCCAGCACCGCGTTGCCGTCGCAGCCACCCTGCCGTTGGCTCCCAGCGTGGCCATCGTCATGTTCGTGCCGTGGTGGTAGATGGATGGAGGGAGGGAGGGCGCGGATTGATCTTTTGGACCGAGAAGGAACCCCGCCGGGTTGGCTTAACGTATTGTCCAAAAGCGCCCAATCAAACCTAGATAAACGAACGGGATTCATTCGCCAGGGTCGATCAGCGATGGATCATCGCAATCGACATTCGATAGTCTGGCTCATTAATCAGGACAATCGACCGATGATCGATGACTTGGCTCGCCACTGCTTCAGGCCCAGCTGAGCGCGCTAAGCGCGCAAGCCGCCCGGCTGCCGCTCAATTACAAGTCGATCAAGCACTTCGCTACACGATCTATCCAGGGGCCAGCCCCCATCCCGTCGTCTGCACGCCCAACTCCTTCCTGTGTCCCACGGGGTCCCCCATCGCAACGACTGGACGAACTGGATTCCCTTTCCTTGAGGGCATCGACCTGACCGCCCAGTTGTGCAATGTGGTTCTATCATCTGCTCCAAATGGGATCGCTGGGATTGGTGTATAGGATGGGGCAGATGCTTCGCGCCGCGTCCCCAGCCATGGCAATCATACAACCTGGGCCAAGGGCCAATGTTGTTTGGCTCCAGCCCACCCACCACGCGAAATCCGAATCCGAAACCCCAGTTGTACTGTCTTTGTCCGTCCGTCTTGGTTCTTAGTCGCAGTCTTACTCGGCCCCCACCGTCGCGCGCAGCAGCTGGTCAACACGTGAGCCTCCTCGGGCTCCCACCGCGCCGCCTCCCCTGCCGCCGCAGCAACCAGTTTGCCCTGCCACCGTCCCTTCCCCCCGCCCTTAACCCGCTTGCCCAGCTCCGAAGCACGCAGCCGGTCCGCAGCGGCAGCCACCAGACTTTCCCCGGCGGTGGGCATCTTGGTCTTTTTGCCCTTCCCATCCTCGGCGCTCGAAGGAGAGAGAGGAGACAGACCCATCAGGACCAGGGTGGCACTTGCGTTGGATTGGGCCAGGGGAAGGTGTGGCGCGGTGGGGCCGCTTCGAAGGGCAAGGAGGAGCGGAGGCAACGCCCCGCCTTGTTCGTACGCCGCACTTACTTCTTTCCCTACCGCCGCCAGCAGCTCAGCATCCGCATCGGAACGGTACACTTCGATCGCTACAGCTGAAGGCCCACGGAAGCAAGCGATGCTGGCGGCGCCGTCGAGCGCGGCTTTGCGAGTAGCAAAGTAGTCAGAATCACCTCCGAGGGGGGCACGGGAGGGAGGGGAGGGAGCGAGAGATGGGAAAGGATTTGTTCGGCCAAGTCCACTGCTACTTCTTCGCGCAACCGAGCTTCACGTTTCCGCAGCGCCCGTTCACGCTGCAACAATGCTTCGAGCCGCGCGGGCGCTTCGGTGCGCGAGGCATCCAGCATCCTTGCGAGT
The DNA here is from genome assembly GCA_003971905.1 of Moniliella sp. 'wahieum'. Lineage (NCBI taxonomy): Eukaryota > Fungi > Basidiomycota > Moniliellomycetes > Moniliellales > Moniliellaceae > Moniliella > Moniliella sp. 'wahieum'. Next base: position 422,936 of record RSEE01000053.1, on the reverse strand, counting down.
TCCGTAGCTGTGTTGAAGGCAGGAACCAGGTTCTGCACCGCCCGCTCTCCCACCGCAAAGTAGAGACGCACATTGGTCCCGCGTACCTTGGTGGTGGTGGGCAGGATGTGAATCAAGCGCAGAGGCGCCAGGGACGGCCAATGGGTTCCACAGCATGGGTTGGGGGCTAAGCCTTCGAGCGTGACGGTGCGCACGACGCCTTCCTCGTTCAGATGGGTACCAGCATAATCTTCTGGCAACTTTTCGGGACGCGGCACGGCGTGCATCGCCGCCACCTCCACTTGGACCGATCGGTTGCCACTGATACTCTGCCTGATACGCTCCGAGACCAGCGCTAGCTCCGCCTCGGTCGGGGCGCGAGGCAACTCGACATAGCATGGCTGAGGGTACGTGGTCAATGACCACGCGAGCGTAGGGATGGGCGTCGGCAGTTGCTCCAACAGATCCGAGAGGAGGTGTTGGCCCGTATGCTGGTCCATATGGTCCGTTCGCCGGTCCCAGTCGACGGTGAGCTGCACCTGGGCACCCTTGGTGAGGTAGACCTCCTCTCCCTTCGGCACACGCACAACATGGATCGCGTCCAGGCCAAGGCGAACGGCATCTACGACGGGCCATTGATGTTCCCCGATCCGCAGCGTGCCGCGGTCCGATGGCTGTCCCCCACCCTCGGGGAACAGAACGGTATCGGCCAAAAGAACGTGGTAGGTGGCTGCATCATCCTCCTGCTTAGGCTTCTCGGGGGGGCGGAAGCCTTGCCCTTCTTGCCAGGCTTGAAGGGCAGCTGGGGAGCCAGACGCGCGTCGACAAGCGTCGTGTCCATCGTCTGTTGCAGCGGATCAACCTGGCACCGGAGCAAGCCCACAGGCCGCGAGGCAGTGCGGCCGCCAATCGTCGCTAGAAGGTTGGCATCGTCGCGCAAGTAGCCGATGGGCGTGGCGGTCTGGGTAGCGAGCATGGCACAGATCAAGCTTCCAAGCCGATGGTGGCGGGCGACTTGGCTCGCCAGACGAAGGCGCTGGCCTGCGCGCGCATATCTTAAGTCCGCTTGTGAGGCTAGTAGTCCTGTCGTTCTAGTGAAATGTGTAGTGACTATTGACTCACAGCACTCATCGGATGCCATCCAACTTTCAATCGAACCAATCATGAATCAACAATCAAGCATCGGACATGGTCATTCGCCATTCTTCTGGGTTCTATCCGTCCCCCAAGAGTGAGTGGGTCAGACACGACAGACCGTCTGCTTCTTGCTCCAGTCCACGCCTCCTTGCCTTTGGAGACATGGAATCGAGGTAACCGCGTTCCCTTGCTGCCCGAGAGGCGGAGACCTGTGGAGATCCATCGGACAATGAGGATGGACGAACAGAGCCTCTTGTTCAGTCTCTATTCTGATTAGCAATATGCCTTCAATATTTACTAAGCTTCGTTCCGATTCGGACTACGAGATACTAGCTGTGGAAGACTGGCGAAACCTCACTGTGAAGGACAGAAGGCCGTCGGAATGAAAATGAAGAATGCACGTGGGAGAATTGTGCCAGGGTCGGTAGCTTCACAGCATACGGTATGAGCTGACCCGAGAGACAGGGAAAAGAGCAACTGCCTCGCTATTTCAATCGGTAGAATTTGAGACTCTTACTACAAGAGGTCCATCTCACGGTTGTGGGTTCGAGTCCCACGTGGGGCGCTTTTTTGGAATTTTGGTTGGGTCAGTCCAATCTTTCCTCTTTCCTCTTTCCTCTTTCCTCTTCCTCTTTCCTCTTTCCTCTTCCTCTTCCTCTTTCCTCTTTCCTCTTTCCTCTTTCCTCTTTCCTCTTCCTCCCACCCCATCACTCATGACTCACTCGTGCATCGTATTACATATACGTACCCTGTGTATCCACAACAGTTGCTGCTCTTCCGTCCTTCGTGCTTCGACCTGTGCGCCTCACTCGCCTCGGTCGTCACCAGAACCAGATCCGACGGCCAGGGGCTCGGGTCTGCGTACTCGGTCTGCCTACTCGCTCCCTGGTACTTGGTCTCTGGTACTGGGTACTGGGTGCCCGGGCACGGGCCCGCAGTGCGAGTGCGCACACTTCAATGCACCTCGTACTGGCCAAAGATATGTTCGACGTCGGGCCATTCTGCTGGCTGGCCCTCGACGCGCTGTTGGCCGACGAGGGTGCGCGTAGTCCAGTAGGCAGGGAGGCGATCCTGTTGGAGCGGGGCCCAGAGGGTGTCGCGGGAATCGGGGTCGATGGTTTTGCGGAACCAGCGTGGGCGGTGCGGGGGCATCGTACCTTCTTCGCGGCGCTTGCGCGTTGCGCGCTGGACTTCCTCCAGACCCATCTTGAGCGCGTTGGCCTGGTCAAATGCGCCCTGTTCGAACGCGCGTAGGTCCGGACGTAGTCGGCAGTCGGTCGGGGGGAGGAAGGCGCGCAACCCCGATGGGAGGTCGTTGAGCGTCACCCCGAACGGGGTCAAGTTGAATGGCATGGGTGGTTTCACCGAGTTCTTCCACAACACCACACCTTCCCGTCCGCCCATTGGCGTCAGCACCAGTTTCGAGTCCCACCGACCTACAATCTCCCCTGCCGTTTCCCCGTTCGGCGCATACACCGTGCCTGAGATCCCGTATGCGTCCTTGGCCCGCCAGCCGCGCGGGTGGAAAGTCAGCACGCACGTCTCCCCACTCCGCTGGTTGGTCACTTTCATCTCGCCATAATGGTCAATGGTAGGAGAGCCATAGAGGAAGCCCGAAACGGACGTTGTGACCTTGTTCCAGGTATAGTGTTCCCACACCATCTCCTCCTCTTCCTCTTTCTGCGCCCCCTCCTTCGCCTCCGCCTTGTCGTCCGGTGCCTTGGATGGCTCCCCGACCCAGGCCCGAGGAACTTTGAGGTTGGCATGCGCGACGCCCGTCGGGCGGATTTCAAAGGTGCGTCCGAGGAATTTGGACTTGGCATCGACGCAGCCAAAGTACTCCCAGCCTGCGCTCTCGGCAAAGCAGGCCGAGATGGGCGGGTGGTGGGAGACTTGTTCGCTCAGGTACCGATACTCCTTTTGGAGCGAAACGTACTCAAACGTTTCTCCCAGCAGCGGGTTGAACGGTTTGGCGATCCGACCGATGGTGGACGAGTAGTTGGACATGGCAAACGCAGCCACATAGGCAATCCGTTTGACCGCGTCGGCGGACTTGGATGCGGCATCGAGGCATTCGCTGAACTCCATGTCTTCGGCCATACGCTGCAGCATCGAGGTAGGCTCGTTAAAGGAGACGGGGAACGAGATCTTGGTCAAGTCCTTGCCAATGTTGTTCTTCAGCACCGCCCACAACGACACCGACGGGCGAACATCGTTCCCAATCGGCAATGTGCTTCGTAGGTGCTCGTATGGCGCAATCCCCATCTCCTTGGCATGCACGTCGAGCGATTTCCGTCCGACCTGCGGCGGCTCGGTCAACTCTTTCTCTTCTTGCGCATGCTCCAGCCCGCGCTCCACCGCATCGTAAAATTCATCGTCCGAGTCATGCAGCTGTTGGAGCTGTTTGGCTTGGTCCTCGTACTGTCCTGCCAAGGTACGCAAGTTTTCTTCCCACAGCAACTTGGCCGCAATCTCCGACCGGTACCGACGCTCCAAAAACGCTTCCCTTCGCTCCACCACCGAGCCCAGCTGGGCCAGAATATCAATCGCCACACTCAGATCGGCATGCATCGCTTCTTCTCTTCGTCGGTGGGTACGTGGTTGAGCAGCGCCTCACTCAACTCCTTGGCCAACTCGAGACGCGTGGTCAAAGCATTGGAAAGAAGTGTGTATTCCCCCTCGGGGATCGTCGGGGCCAGCGAAGCGGAATCCTCTAGCTCCACCGACACCTCATCGCCCTCGCCCTCGCCATCACCCTCGCCATCACCCTCACCCTCGCCATAGCCATAGCCTGCACCTGCGCCTGCACCTGCGCCTGCGCCTGCGCCAGAGGGCGCGGGACTGGGAGCTCGCTCTTTTCTCCGGAACGACTTGACCACCCTTCCCAAGCGGGAGGGGGCCATGGACACCGATCCCAAATCGGTTTCGGACTTGTGCTCCTCGAGCCCGAGTGCACTCGGGTCGTTCTCGAGAAAAGTTTGGGTTTGGTGCAGGAGCTGAACCCAGCGTGCTCGCTCGGCCGGATGGGCAGCACGAAGGAAGAGTTTGCCGCGCTTGGAAGGGTCAGAGATAATCTCGAACCGGAGATTGTCCGTTGGATCGGCTTTGATCGTGGCGTACTTGAGATGCACCGAGCCGTGCACTTGGCGTCCTTCCTCGAGCGGGGAATGGTAGTAGGACACCACACCCTGGTCCAGGACAAACCACCGGGGCTTGTACCGGCCAGCCATGTTGGTCCACTTGCCGAGCCAGCCCTTGTAGGACGGAATCTGCTGAATGCCGTCAATCAGATTGGAATCTTTGTTGCCCAGCTGGCGCAGCAATGCCTTCAGCCGCTCGTCCCGCGTCGCATCCATCACTTGCCGCCCGCGCGCATCGTTGGCAAACACGTTGGCGCCCCGCGACGCAGCGAGCTCAATCATGCTCGTGTCCTTGTACTGCACCGCCGTGTGCAGCAGCGTCATCCCCGAAGCCGACTGGGCATTGAGGTCCAGCCCGGTAGCGCGGCAGGAGGAGAAAGGACCGGACGGCCTCGCTGGCGTGCGGGTCGGCTTCGTACGCGGCCAAGGCGCGGAGATAGCCACTGTTGAGTTCGGCGCGCGAGGCTGAAGATGCGGATCAGCACGGGCAACGCAAGTGGGAGGCGGGGTGAAGAGGTGCATGCGAGGGACGTACCTTGGAACAGAGATGCGATGGCGGGCAAGGCGGCGAGCTCCATGGGCTCCTTGTTGTCATAGTTGCGCACCATGTCGTCAATGCCGTGCTGCTGGAGCAGCATGCGCACCACCTCTTCGCGGCCACACTGGGAGGCGAGGTGGAGCGGGGTGTTGCCATGCTGGACCTCTCGGGCGTTGAGGTCGAGCTGGCCAGGGCCGAGGGCGTGGAGGAGAAGGTAGGCAATGGTGCTCTGCTCGGCGCAGCGCATGGCGAGGTGGAGGGGCGAGGTGAGCTCGAGGACGGGCTGGGTGGGGACGAAGAAGGGCTGGAGGCCGTGGCCGGTGCGGAGGGCGTCGAGGAGCTTGAACGAGGTCAGGGTCTCGCTCACCCGCTGGCCGGACTCGGCCTGGGGGGGGGGGCGGGGGGGGCGCGGGCAGGGCGAGGCTGGCCATGCTGCCGCGGCGGAGACGGGGGGGGGCGGGAGCGGTGGGGCTGGTGGGGGCGGAGGGGGAGGCGGCGGCGGCGACGGCGGCGGGGGCGGTGTCGGGGGGCGTGGTGAGGCTGCTGGGGGTGCGGCCAGAGACGTTGCGCCGCAGACGAGTGGCCATCGTGCGAGGCAGGCGGCCGGGGGAAAGGGCGACGGCGGGCGGATGCGCAATCGGGAGGGGCACGGAGCTGGTGGGGCGCACGTGACCCCGGCTGGCGGCGCAGGCGGGGCTGACGTCAGCCGTCAGTACCCCGTTGCCGCGCGCCCATTCCGCCCGGTGCTTCCGCGGGGCGGGAGGCGTGAATGCAAGGTTAGGCTTCGCCGGTCGTGTGGGGCGCAGGCATGACATCATCCACACCTGCGCGGGGCAGGCGGCGCGGGGCACTCCTTGGGCGGAACCAGGCGGAAAGAGGCCCACTGCAGCCACCCCTTCGGCACGCCGGCCAAACGCAATGCGCAGGCAGGCACGCGCCAGTGCCCCTGCGCTCCGATCCGCGGGTGGTGTGCCGCCCCGCCCGGCCAGCCTCGGCCACGCGCTGGGGCAGCCCGCCTGCCACTGGCGCTGTGCCTGCGCCCAGACCAACTGGCGCAGTGCCAGTGGGATTTCCCCTCCTCTCACGCGTCGGGCGCTGAGCTCACCGGCACACTCACCCTCTCTGCGGGTGTCTCGGCCGCCGCACTCAACACAGCTTCTCCCCGCCTCCCCGCCCCGCCTCCCCGCCGCCTGCCGCCCCGCCGCCCCGCCCCAACCGCCTCGATCTACACCACCACCACCGCCACCACCGCCACCACAATGCGCTTCCGCGCGTGGTACTGGCTCGCGCCCTTCGGCGCTGCCCTCTCCTGGACCATCGCCCTCGTCGGCTGCGCCGCCCTCTGGGCCGCCACGGGCAAGGACCACTACGTCGGCTCCTCCATCATCGGCGGCCAGGTCCAAAAGAAATATGCGTCCTCCGTCTTTATCTCCGACATTGGGTATGTCCCGTCTCTCTGTCTCTCTGTCTTTTTGTCTCCCTGTCTCCCGTCTCCCCGTCTCCCCGTCTTGCCGTATCCTGACCCCCCCATCCCCCCCAGCGCCGAGCACCAGCACTTCTTCATCGCCTTCTGCGTCCTGACCGCCATCGGCTACATCACCACCGTCCTGCTCGAGCGCTACCTGCGCCACCAGCGCTACATCCCCGGCAGTCTGCGCAAGCGCACCACCATCCTCGATATGTGCTCCCTTGTCGCCGCCGTCGCCGGCTCCTTTGGTCTCGTCCTCCTCAGCATCTTCAACACCTTTAAGCACGGCTCCTTCCACTGGAGCATGACTGCCTCTCCGCTGGCGCGCTGGTCTCGGTACTGTTCCAGACGCTGGTGTTGTACGACCTGGCCAATGCCCATGCCGCCTGGAGCGGCTCCTTCAAGCAGCTCCTCTGGCCTGCCACCATCAAACTCATGATCCTCATTGTCGCCATTGGCGTCGCGATCGCCTTTGGCTGTCTCTACCTCTCCTGCAGCAACTTTAAGTACTGGGCCAACGTGCCGCAGTGCCAGCGCCACATTGCTGCCGCGGCCGGGTGCGAGTGGACGATCGCGTTCCTGCTGGTGCCGTACCTGGCGTTGTACATTTACGACTTTTGGCCGGCGAAGCACGACCTGGGTGCGGCCGGGTTCCCGACCACCAAGCGTCCGGCCGGCGTCAAGGCGAGCAAATCGTTTGGCGAGCCCTTCTTTAAGGAGACAGAGTACTACTCGACCCAGCAGCCGGCGAGTACGGGTACGACATGGCCCACCCGTCCTATGCAGCGGCCAGTGCGGCGGCGCAATTGACCGAGCACCCGTACGACGATGGTTATGTGGGTCCGTGGCGCAGCACAACGGCCAGCTACCAGCCCGGCTTGGCGTCAGCGACGACGACTACCTTGGTCTCGGATGCGCGGAGGAAAAAGTACACTGACGATCCGTATGGCGAAAAGAAGACGCGCGATTTACTCGTGCCGTACGATTCCAATAAAGAAGCCAAGTCCTCCTCGCGCTCTACCGAGGTTGCGTCCTACCGCAAGCCCGGGTCGGGCAACAAAGCGTCGACTACATTCTGGAACCGACGTTGTCCTATGGCGGTGCCTACCCGGACCCAGGCACGGAGCACGGCTACACGGATTACTTGTCGGGCACCACGGCCGAGCACGCCCCAGCACCCTATGCAGACGGGCACGACGACGCCTACCTGTCCTCGAGCCAAGCGACGGAGACGTATGCCGGCGTTGGCACCTACGCCGCCCAAGCTGCTTCCACGTATCCGTACCAACCAAGGGACCGGTACACGGATACCTACTACGAGTACCAACCGCCCTCGGCGACAGACGAGCGCTTGTCCCGCCGGGACCGCGAGCGCGACAGGAGGATCCCACCCGACTCGCGCGACGCTCGCAGTCACAGTCGGCACCGCGATGCGCGGCGAGAACGACAAGAGTCGGATGCGCGCCGGGACGCGCGGAGAGATGCGAAGCGAGACGCGCGGCGCCAAGCGCAAAAGGATGCGCAACGCGATGCCCAAAGGGACGCGCAGCGGGCAGCTCAACGGGATGCCCAACGGGAAGCACAGTGGGAAGCTCAGCGGGAAGCTCAACGGGAAGCTCAATGGGATGCCCAACGGGAATGGGACCGTGCGCGTACGCGTTCTTCCCGTCGTGCCGAGCGGGAGCGCGAGCGTGGATCGGACCGCCGGACTGCCCGTACCGGTGCCAGTTCCACACGCGACGATTGTGGCAGGTCGAATGCTTGGGAGTACTAGGCTAGCAGGACGGACGGACGGACAAGATTGTGTACTGGACTTGCCTGCGCATAGGCTAGGTGGCTTGGACTCCCCTTCCCTCCCTCCTTCCTTCCCTCTCTGCCTCTCTCCCTCCCTGTCTCCCCCCCTATTTCTCTTCCACCCCCTTTCCCCTTCCCCTGCACTTCCCCACCTGCCTCCTTTTCTTCTGCCCTGCTCTCTTGCCGTTGAACGTTGGTCCTGCCTTTTACCTTTACCTTTACCTTTGCCTTGCGTTTTCCTTGGCCTTGGCCTTGGCCTTGGCCCTGCTCGTTGCTCGTTGCTCGTTGCTCGTTGCTCGTATCGCGCGTGCTATCGTCCTAGTTGTGTCCTACCCGCTCGGTGCCACGCCATTGCACGTTGTCTTTTGTATGTAGCAGTGGAATGTCGTGTAACGTAGTGTAGTGGAGTGGAGTGTAATGTAGTGGTGTAGTGTAGCCACGTGGGCGGACGGACGACGCATGCTGCTTGCGGCCGAGGCGGTCCAACCGGCCTCAACAAAAAAAAAAAGTAGGTGCTGGGCCGTCGCAGCTAGGTGCTAGTTAGTACGTTGGATTCAGTGTCCACGGTCACGCATGAAGCATCGCATGACGCGGCCCACTCGTCGAGGCAGCAGGCACAAACACATGCCATACGCGATGAGTAGGATTCTGATACCTGATTGCTGGTCTCGGCTTCCTGAAACCTGGGTTCGAATCTCAGTGGGACCTGTTGCTTTTGCTTTTGCTTTTGCTTTTGCTTTTGCTTTTGCTTTTGCTTTTGCTTTTGCTTTTGCTTTTGCTTTGCTTTTGCTTTTGCTTTTGCTTTTGCTTTTGCTCTTCTTTTTTTCTGGCTTTTTTGGCTTTGGCTTCGGTTGTGTCACAGTCGGGACTAAGGCAAGGGAGACCCGAGTCGAGACTAGATCAAGGAATGTAGCAATCGTTCGTGGGGAAGAAGCAGAACAGAGGACATAGTGCGAAGTGGAAAAAACAGGGAAAGAGCGAGACGGACGCTCGAGACGAAGATTGGAAATGGGAGCGAGATCAGCCAAACCATGACATCTTCTTTTGGCTTTCAGTCCGTATATGCCCAACGAACAGAGGAGGACAATGCATGCCGCATCGTGCAACGGTTTTTCTCCTGGTCAAATGGAGACATTTGTGCGCACACGGAGAAGCGCCCGTGTTCCTCCTTCCTTTCCGCCCCTCAAAGCTACCCCCCAAAAGGGGGCGAGGTGGGGGGGGTTGGAAGGAAGTCGTTCCTTTTTCAGGCGTGAGAATTTACTTGGTCAAAAGATGCGTGCCATCACGGTGGGACCGACTAGTCCGACGTATATAGGCCACGTGCGAGCTGCCTTATTTTTTGCGCGCACACTCTCCGCCCCGATTTCGTCCCCCTCTGGCTCGACCAGTGCCGCGCCCCTTCCCGGTCCTTTTGGCGGTCTTTTCTCCTTTCTCGCCAATGGACCAAACCAGGCACCGTGGATCTCTCATTCGCTGCTCATCTTCCAGCACCCAATATACAGGTGTCCCAACTCCCGCTCCCACTCCCACTCTCGGTGCAAGCGTCAAGTCAGCTTCTCTTCCTCCCCATCAGCTCCAATTATCGCATCTCCTGGTCGCCTATTATTAGTCTTACAGTCCTGAAAGGGTTTGGCCTTCACTCCCCCTCCCCCTCCCGCCATCCCCACGTCTCTCGCTCATCCCTTCCTTTTGCTTTTGTTCTCTGTTCTCTGTTCTCTGCCCGATGCCTTCTGTTTCCTTCCATGAACGAACTTTTGCCTTCCCCCCCGCCTCTGACAGGACCTTGCTCTCCCTCGTTTAATCTCGACCCGACTGGTACCCGTGTCCGCACGGCTTCACATCGTCATAACTGCGCAAAAGCCCGAGGTACCTTGTACGCAGCACCATATACCGCCGAAAGACCACCCATGTCGGACGAGACCTGCGGCACGTGGAGGGACACCTTTCCGATCTCCAAGGGATATAACTATAATTGCGTTGTTTTCATTTGCCCGCGGGTGAGAGCACGAATCGCTAGTAGAGCCTGTTGATGTCTCCTCTACTAGTAACATCTCAACGGACTTGTTGTCCCCTCTCGCTCCGTGAGGGAGATAATCGATGAGCGCTGGACTATCTCTCGCCCATCTGGGACGGGGAGAGGCGGTGCAAACCAAACGGATGACAGTAGGTGACTTATGCGACAGACATGTGTGCTCGAAGTGTCTCTGTTGCGTTGCTGTTGTCTCTAGGATTAAAAAGAGGAGCCAGAGGAATCCGTTCCAGTGGGCTGTTGGAACGGTTGGAAGGTTATTAACGCCCAGGAAGAGCTCAAAGAGCAGCAAATGGGAATGGTGGTCGATATGAGGCCAAATTGCTAAGGCGGTGGCGAATCCAAGTCATCATGGAGTCGGAAACGCCACGTCAGAAAACATCACACGCGCATCACACATGATGTCACTCGGAAGTGACCTTGGCCATAAATGACCAGAGGTCAACAGTTGGAACGGTTGGAAGGTTAGAACGGTTGGAAGGGTTAGAAGGGTTGGAACTGTTAGAACGGTTGATGGACGTTTAATAGTTGTACTAGGGCGTGTAGGTGGTGGGGCAGGTGAAACCGGTGGCTGAGGGAGGTGTTGTGGCAGTGTCGCAGCCCAGGGTAGCACCCACCGGGAACGTCCCCTCTCAGTCCAAGAGGAAACAGCTAGTCAGAGGGAATCTCCATACCCAGCAACTAGTAAAGCTAGTAACCCATCATGCATCATGCATCATGCTTCATGCTTCATCCTCTTTTGCCTAAAGTATACAGACCAGGAACGCAGGAACCCACTACGCAATGCAACACACAGTTGGACCTAACATTGAGAGTGAGTACAGTGAGTGTCACAGGCCTAGCTAGCGATGCTGGCGATGGTCGATGGAGATGGCATTCAAGAGCTAAGGAGAGCTAGAGCTATGGGCCTTGATAGGCTCCTGGCCTGGAGGCCAGTGGAAACCCGTGGAAGGGTCGGAACTCACTGCCCCGGTGCACTGTGTGGATCGGGCCACGTGTCACTGAAGGCCGATGGGCTCTAGACCACTGGTGGTCAACACCCCCGCTGGCCAGAGGTCTCAGTGGCACGATGGAAGGTTGTAACGTCCTCAAGCTTGAGGCGAGGCAAGTTGGCCAGGAGTGAGACCTTAGTGGCTGGTTTGGTGAGGATGTCGGCCGGGTTCTCGTTTCCAGCAATGTGCGCGATTTTGACTTCGCCCGAGTCGACATGCTGGCGTACGTTGTGGTACCGGATGTTCAGCTCACGTAGTTTGCCCGTGCTGCCCACTTTTTCGGCCAAGGCAAGTGCCGCCATGTTGTCGCAGTACCAGTGTATGGGCTCGTCTGAGGTGATGGCACCGAGCTCCAGTAAGATGTTTTTAACGTAGTTCGCATCAATGAGGCCCTCATATCCCGCCGTATATTCGGCCGCAGCAGTGTTGGTGACGCTCTTGGGTTGACGCACGCTCCTCCAGGACACTGGAACCCCGTAGACGAAAAGCAGGCATCCCGACGTGGAACGCCATTGGTCAGGGTCTCCAGCCAGGTCGGCATCCGTGTATAGCGCGAGAGCGGGTGCGTCAGGCTCGGGTGTTAGTCGGAGACCGTAGCCCTTGGTACCGTAGAGGTAGCGGAGGAAGTTTGTTGCCGCAGCGCGGTGGGCCTTGGAGGGATCGGCAGTTGCTCGGCTTAGAGCTGAGATGCCGAACAGCGCATCAGGGCGGCACATGCGGGCAGCCCACAGCCCAGATCCTACTTTTGGGCTTGATAGTCGCGTCTCTCGGCGGGCAGTGCGGGCGGTTCGGGGTCGGTGCGCGCGGGGATCATCTTGCTGGGGTGGGGGAGGCCCATAACCAGGGGTGGCGGAACCTCATGTTTGGCAATGGATTCCTCAATGAATTTTGGCTGGCTAAGGTACAGTTTCCCGTTTATGGTGTCGTACTGGCAGCCAAGATGGTAGTGTAGGGGGCCGTTTCCCCGCACCTCGATATGGGTGTTGATCTCAGTGAGGAAGGAATCGTAGCGTGCGTGAGACGTGCAGCGATGAGAAGATCGTCGGTGTGCACGGCAAGGAGGACCGTGTCGCCTTTACGGGGTCGGATGAACAACACGGCTCAGCCAGAGATTGTACAAAACCCATGTCTCCGCGGAGCAAGTCACGGATGAATACCGCCCAGTTTGCGCCGGATTGGTGGAGGCCATATAGGCTTTTCCGGAGACGCAGACCTTGCCTTTTTCCTCGGGAAAGAATGGGGGTGGGCGGAGGTACACTTTTTCCGTGAGGGGAGCGTTCAAATAGGCAGAGTGCACATCAGCAGTGAAGAGGTGGAGGCCGAACTTTCCAGCAAGGGCGATAAGGCTGAGGATGGCAGGAGTGCGCACGGCAGGGGCGAATGTTTGTCCCCATGTGTCAGCATCCTGCTGGTGGCCCCCCAACGAGACGGGCTCGGTAGCGTAGGAAATTTCCGTCCGCGTCCGTTTTGGTGTTGATGCGCCATAGACCAATCAGCAGCTGCGCGTCTGGAGGGGGCGTGACGACTTCGAATGTGCCGTAGCGGGCTAGGGTGTCGATTTCCGTGCGCATCGCCTCCAGCACTGGTTCGAATGAGGGGTGTGATTGGAGGCCCTTCATTGTCTTGGGTGCAACAGGTACTCCGTCCTTGGTGAGCTGGATGCGCTCGTGCGGCCCTGGCTCGCTAAGGGCGATCATCGCCTTGTATTCAGGCGGATGGAGACCGTCGCTGTACGCGGCAGGGCAGTGTCGGGCAGTGGGAAGCGTAGGCCGATCGCAGGACTACGACTACCGTCAGGGAGGGGAACCGGAGGCAGCGCGGCAGCGTGTGCGTGGAAGTCACCATCATGAGGGTCGTCCGCTACGGGGAGCTGTGCCCAGTCAAGGTCAAAACGGCGCTGGTGGGTCCGGGCGGGTACCGTCTGGTGGTGGGGGTGGTTGGATGGGTGTCGTTTTGTCTTGCGATGGTCGCGTCAGTATCAGTGTTGATTCTCGGTGGTGTGTTGGGATTTGCAACTTCAATTTTGTTCATTTTTTCTTCTCCCTTTTGGTTTCAGTGTCAGTCATAGTTCTGTCAGGCAGGGGTTGAGCGGGAAGCGAGATACGTCAGGCGGAAAGCGGTCGGGGAAAACCTCGTGGTATTGGCGCTGGTCCACTTGTATGGTTTTGCCCATTGGGATCGGAACGTGCCCATGGACGGGTCGTACACAGCCCAGCGCCAACCCTTTGTACCTCGACCTGCGTCGTACCCGACGAGCATGGCTTCGACAGCCCGCGGACTGAGCTTATGGTCACGTTGGTCCTGGGCCAGGTGAAGGTACGCCAAGGATCCGAAGGCGTGCATTGGCAGCGGTGGGGGTGACCCCTTGTACAGCTCAGCCCGAGATTGTGTGCCCTGGCGTGGAGATGTCGGTGGCATGAGGTTGTGCGTCCAGCACCCTGCCAGCAAGGCATCCTGCCACCAGTTTGATGTCGGGAGGCCCGAGGCGATGATGAGTTGGCGCGCGCGTGTGGTGATTGCCTGGATGGCTCGCTCGGCCACCCCATTTGATTGACTTTGGCCTGGTATGGTGGTTTCCGTCGTGATACCTTCGGATTCAAGGAACGGACGGTGCGCTGGTGAGCTCGGGGGCATTGTCTGTCTTCAAGATGCGAAGCAGACGGTCCTTTCCGATGCGTTGCTCGCGGGTGATGAGTTTTTTCAGCTCCGCCGTGGCTTGTCCTTTCGTCTTTAGGGGAACAGCGAAGGTGTAACGGCTCCAGTCATCAACCGCGACCAGGGCGTATCCATGTCCCATGCCAGTGATGCGAGGGAGGTCGACTACGTCGGCGTGCAGTACTTCGAAAGGACGTTCCGAAATGCGGCGGCCGTGGCGCGAAGGGGCTGGGCGCTTTGGCCAGAGCTTTTGTGCAGGTGGGACAATGCCAGAAGGGGCGGATGCGTCGGATTTGGGCAGGGCTGACGCGGAGGCTCGCTCGCGCGTTGGCGGTTAGTGTCGGGAGTAGGTCTAGCGCGGCGTGGTTGTACTGTTGGTGAACGTACATGACGTGCTCGATGGTGTTGGCTGCGGTGTGTTGGGTGGCGACGGCAGCTTTGGCCGCGTGTTCGTTTGTGGGTCGGTTTCGGGACGATGTTCAGCTTGTATGAGGAATCCGCGATTTGGTGATATTTGCCATGCTTGTCATTTAACCAGATACCTTTTCGGTGGGGGGCGAACCAGGATGCGTGGCCTGCGTCACTTATTTGCGCTACGCTCGTGAGATTGCTTGCTATGCCGGGGACGTATAGACTGCCGGGTAGGTCTACATGGATACATTTGCCGTCGGTACACTTGATACCGATGCTACATGTTCCGCGTCCACTGGCTTTAATATGTTTTCCATCAGCGATTTCGATTGAGCGGTTGCTGGGCTTGAGGGTTTTGAATACCCTGAGATCCTTCCAGATGCTAGGATCCGCGCCCGAGTCGTGACGAGACTGGATGTCCTGGTTGCCCGCGAGTTCCTATTTGTCAGATAGGGCAAGGTCCACAGACAGGGTCTCCCCTTCGGAGACGTCGTCTTCGGTGGCAATGTGCGCTCGCGCGGAGCTGTTGCGGTGCCATTTGTTGTTCGAAGGAACCCCGGTGTGGCCGGACGGCTTTCTCGCAAGAGCACCCCCGCTACGGGGAGATGCACCGGCAGGAGGACCCCCGCTATGCTGCTGGGATCCCGCGCTGTCGTGTTTGCCAGCGCCCGAGTTGGCGGTCCGGGGGTGACGGCCCCGGTACGGAATTCTGTACTCTGGGTCCGCTGGGATTCTCTCCACGTCTTGCATTGTCTCCGCCAGAGTCATGTGCTCTAGGCGGCGACGGTCACCAGGGTCGCGGAGGGCCCCGACGAGGATACGGCGGAATTGCTCGTCCGACATCGGTGTGGTTGCGCTGATCCGGTTGCGGAGCGTCCCCATTTCAGATAGGAACGCGCTCCCGCTGCGCCGGTTTTGGTAGCAGTGGTGAAAGCGACTGGACAATTCATGATACGTCTTGCAGTCGACCGTACCGTATTTGTTTCGCAGGGCACGGAGCAAGTCAGCTGACGTGTCAACGTTGTCCTGTGCAATAATGGCAGATTGAACGTCGTTCGGGAGGTGGGACCACAGAAGGTTCTGGAGGCGTAGATCGAGGGACGAGTCGTAGTGTGGTGACGATGGACCGGAGCGAACGATGTCCTTCGCGGCGGGGTGGATGCGGTCCAGGATGTTGAGGATGGAGGGCTCCCAGAGCACATATTCGGTGGGGTCGCGGAAGGCGTCCTTGCGCGTCGCGTTGGTACGCTCGATCTCTTTTGACGCGCGTTTCTCAGCGTGGCGAAGCTCGGCCATGTCCTCACTCGCGGATGCAAGGGCCTCACGGGTGTTTTGCGGCTTCGTGAATTCAACGGCCAATACATATTTCTCCAACGCGAGGGTGAGCGTGTAGATCCAATTTTCCTTTCCGCCCGGTGTTTTCTTGCTCTTCGGTCCATACGCCGCCGTGTGTGCATCCGTAGCGAACGAGCGGCATGTGGAGCGGAGATTGTCAGCGCTGGTGGGCTTGAACGCGCGGGTGCTTGCGAGGAGGTTGTCTCTGACGGCGGTGAGGGCCTGTTGCCAGGTCGGGTCGGAGACAGGGTGGTGGTCGGTTCGTCGATGTCCTGCGCCTCTTCGATGACAGAGACTTCGGGAGGAGGGGTGTTTTCTTCCAGTTCGGGGGGCATGGTGGCTGATTTTTCCTTTGTTTTTTTTTTGAATTGGTTGGTGTGTGGTGCCGATGGTGGCGTTGGTGGTGGTGGTGACGGTGGGCGCCGATGGTGGTGCTGAGTATTGATCCTTTGCGCCAGTGGGGTGCTTCAGATTGTAGCTCTGTCACAGGCCTAGCTAGCGATGCTGGCGATGGTCGATGGAGATGGCATTCAAGAGCTAAGGAGAGCTAGAGCTATGGGCCTTGATAGGCTCCTGGCCTGGAGGCCAGTGGAGACCCGTGGAAGGGTCGGAACTCACTGCCCCGGTGCACTGTGTGGATCGGGCCACGTGTCACTGAAGGCCGATGGGCTCTAGACCACTGGTGGTCAACAGTGAGTACTGTGCGTGCCGAGTTAGAGTCTCAGTCGAGTGCGATAGTCGATAGATGCAGCGGCAGGTTCTACACACTGTCTGACATCTGACATTGGAGATCAGAGATCTGATAGCGCGTCGATCCGCAAGAGAATACAAAGAATCCAGAGCAGTCTAGTCAGCCACCGGCCAATCCGGCGTAACATGTAACACGTGACTATAGTAACAACAGGAAGAGTAACTAACAGTAACTCCTACTGAAGTATACAGCGCTGTTCGGCACCCATCGGCAGGGTATCGTTCAGCACCGCGAGACCAGGAACTGTAATGGTCTGCAATAGCTGCCATCGTATATCGCTGCTGGATTGAGATTCGTGGCCTTGGCAAACCATGGAACAGGAACCAAGAAACGCTACGCCGCGGCTACGCCTCGGTACATCTAACGTCTACCAGGCTCGCTCAATATTCAATGAAAGCCTGTGTTCGCAGGGCGCACGCAAGGGACGTACGTACCGTACGTGGCTTAGGCTTGGCTGGCAGGGCCTACGGCCAGCCTGTGCCAGCCTGTGCCCGTGGGATGGATAAAGTTTGGTTTTGGAAGTGCGGACGGTTGCAAACCCCGTAACGCGTAACGCATAAGGAAGAACATTGCGGGGGGGAATGCTGAAACATTCATGTGCGAGCGAATTTCTTCGGAGGTTTCGCCAATAACCAACAGTTGCGAGTTGCGAGTGGCTGCACTTGTGGCTGGAGAAGATCTGGGATCTCACAGATCTGAGATCTCGATCAAAAGGGTTTGCAGGTTCGGTCTGCTTCAAGCTTCAGATCTCAGAGCTTCAGAGCTTCAGTATTCTGAGAGGTCTGAAACCAAAAGGGCCAGAGACTGGCAGAGACACGCCGGGCAGCGGGTACCGGGTACCCGGCATGGAGCAGTACCACCTATAGTATGAGCCGGGATCGAGGGAGCTAAGAAGTAAATATGTAAATCCTCTTAGATCATCTTTTGGGCCCCCCGGCACCTTCTGTCACGGGCTGCGGCGGCCTCAGGCTGAGCCTCAGGGCCTCGCCATACATTTACGCATTGGATGCTACGCCAAAGCCCGGCGCTGAAACTAGTGCCGAGGCCTGCCGAAGTGTGCCGAAGAAGCTGAAGACAGGGAAAACCCAGGCACACCCAGGCACCGACCGGTCTTTTGCACCACTTTTGCACATCAGCATCTTTGCCGGTGACCGGTGACCGGTGACATGCATGCCATGGATGACGCGCTCAGGACTGATTAACTGGTACAGATTCTTGATTCACGCGTCACGCGTCACGAGAATGAGAAGAGGCGTGTAGCCAGAGTGGTCGGTGAAGTGGGAGGCCATCACAATCTGCACTATGGGGGAGGCGAGGGTGCACGTGAGTGGGTGCTATAGTGCGCACAGTCACTTAACCAATTAAGTAGCTAGTCTACCAAGTAGCTAGTCTGATCGATGATCAGTTGTCGAGTATGGATTTCGCGTTTTACGATGGTGGTACGCCACTGATGGTACGTCTATTAGCACTGTGACATGTGATTAATGATTATCGATTAATGATTACGAGTATGAGGAGTACTGTGAGTACTCAACTGAGTGTTCTGAGCTTGAGGCCAAAGCGCTGAGCCAGGTAAGCCGGCGTGGCTGGCTAGCCAGTAGTGCACGAAGCCATGTTGAAATTGTTGGCCCTCTTGAACGTGTGTGGAAGCTGTTGGCCGCTTGCAGAGCTTTGACAAGGTGCACGCACGGCCTGGGAGTTGACGGCATAGTCCGCTGCCATTGAACATTGAGGCCGAGGGCTGAAATGTTCAGGGCTGGGGCTCAGCACAGAGCGAGAGCGCGCTGACTAGTAGTCACTAGTCACTAGTCACTATCAGTGACTTAACGCTCCGCCTCGGAAGCCGCCTCCACAGGAGACACGGATCCACATCAAGCTTCAAGCTTCAAGTCCCACAGACCAACCCCTTCCCCTCCACACGTTGTGCCCTGGGCATGACCGAGCCACAGGGGGTGAAGAGCGACTCCCGCGGCCTGCTGCTCATGAGTGGAGACACGTACGCAGTCGATTGTGGATGGAGGAGGAGCTGAAGCACTCAGGACGTGCTAAGACACGCCAAACGCCAAACGCCAACTGCGAAACTTAAGGCACCGAACCAGGAACCAAGAATCAATAACCCCCAGCGCTGCCCACTCTCCCCTCGGCCGAGGTCGTGGCACACTGCCCCCGTCCAGCGCGGGGGCGTGAGAAATCACAGGCTCTGAGTACTGTGCCATAGGCGACAGGTGACGGGTGCGCCAGGGCGCGGTGCGGCTGCTGGCGGGTGCGGTGGCCTGCGATGGCTGAAAGCGGTCCGCACGGGCGCAGTGTCGGCATTTTCAGGCACGCGGCTGTGTTCCTGGCGGAGCGCCCAGGCTGAGCTCAGGCTGAGCGGTGTCGGTGGACCGGGGACGGCGCACCGGGCACCCGCTGGGGCGTAGCGCGTACCTGGCTTGCGTACCAGCAGGCAGGTGCCCGCTGTGCCTGGGCCCTGCGTTCCGTTCCTGATGCCCAGCGCAGCCAGCTGCCCAGCGCCCCTCCCTCGGCCTCACCCGTCCGCTATTAGACCCGCCACCACCATCAGACACGCGCCGCCGCCGTGCCCGCCGCCGTCCCCCGCCACCGCTCCCTCGTCCTTCCCATCCTCTGCCCTCCCTCTGCCTCCCCTCGCCATGTCCGTCGTCTGCGCTACCGAGGCGCAGGCATATGCCCAGCGAGTGCGCGCCCCCCGCTCCACTCGCAGGTACGGCTTGGCGCGCGACCTCACCGGCCCCAGCACCGACGGCGCCAGCGTTGTGGTCTATGCCCCCTCCCAGGGCTTTGCCGACCGCTTCCCCGTCTACCGCGGCACCAGCCCCGAGGTCCAGGGCCACGTCTCCTTTGATCCCCACGGCGTCGACGCTGTTCACATTGCCGTACGTCGCTCTCCTGCTCCCACGCGGGAACATGGGTCGCCCTCGCCCGAGCACGCCCCTACCCCTACCTCTGCCCTGCCTCTGCCCCCGCCTCTGCTCTGCGCAGTTACTCATCCTGACCCGCTCTTGCCCACTCCCCCCAGATTACCGCCTGGGCCTCCACCGCCCAAGGCCGCACCCTTGTCTTTTCCGCCGAGGAGACGTACACCTCGCATGAGTTTATCCCCTGGACGGAGCGGGAGATGGACCTGTTACCCCCGAAAGCGCCACGGCGCGTGGTGGATGTGCCCTTTTCCGTGCCTTTCCCCCGGGGCGTGGTGGCCAACACGCGGGGCGAGGTGATGCTGGCGCCCTTACCCCCGTCGTACGAGGTTCCGCAACGCGGGCGCAAGAGCCGAGCGCCCCAAGGCGTGTGGTATGTGCTTTCCATCTCTTCCCCTCAAGCGCACGTGGAAGTGCCGCTCATTTTTCAAGGTGAGGAGGGCACTTCGCCTCCCCCTCCTTTTCTCCCTTTACTTCCTCCCGTACCACCAGCCGGATGGTCAATGTACCGTGGCAAACCCCGCTTTGCGCGGGGACACGTTACCCTGCACTTGCCCACCACTGCCCTGCGCTGTGGCACGCGCTTGCCCTTTCTGCTGTCGCACGAAAAGGCGTGCGTGACGTTGGTGCAGGTGGAGCAGGTGGGCAGCCACCCTGTCCCGCGCCAGACCGTCCTCTCCCTTGCTGAACCCTCCAAGGGCGGAGGCTACCTCCCCATCCCCTTTGCTGTACCCAGTTTCCGCTGCGGCGCAGTCACCGTGCAATATGCCATCAAGGTGGACTTGGTGCGCGGCCGACGACCCAGCCCACCCTCGTCGGCCGGCTCGGGCAGCTCGGCAGAAAGCGTATTAGCTCCTTGGAAATTGGATCGGTCGCTCGGCTTGGTTTGGGTCGATTGCTCCCTCGAGTTGTGATGTGAGGCTTGCCCCCCCCCCCCCGTCCCCCCGGGGGGAGAGGCACCTTTTGAGCCTCTGCCTCTCTCCTTCCTCCTCCTCCTCATCTCTTTTCATTCCTCATCATCCCCCTCCCCACCATCTCACATACTGGCCCCGGTTGCCGCCACTCCTTGTATTTTTTTGTACATTCTACTATCTGTCACGAATCTACCTGGCTTACGTCCCGTCGTACGGGCTACCCTCGGTACAGAACCATAGACGTAATTCGACGATTTGTACCCGCTGAAAGTGAAATGAAATGGGCCCTACTCCAGATTCCTTCCATATCCAGATCCCTCCCATATCCTTAGACTTGCATTTCCTATCCGATGTGCTTTGTTCTCTCTGTCGCTTGTCCATTAAATTGTTCAGAGGCACCCCCTCACCCGTAGGAACATGAAGGCATCCTGTTTTCCTAAGGCCCAGCTGCTGCAACAGATGAGCACGCGCGCCTGATGCGCGCCCTGCCACTTCTCAGGAGGACGGAGAGGCACTGCCCACACAGGTCCACAGGGGCCTCCTCGAGAGCGAGTGAATTGGAGTGGGGAACTGGGATTTGATCCCATCCAGGATCTCAGATCTCATCGTTCTAACGTTCAGCGTTCAGTGAGTGCAAAGCGTTGAAGTTCAACACAAAGCGCCTTTGGTTTACGATGGTGAGCCGATAAAGAAGAACCTATCCGAGAGAGGCATCTCTTGGCAGCGACTCAGTACTCAGTTGCTCATCCGAGTCACCACATGCATATCCATTCGTGCGTTGGCGATTGAGGGAGTGTTGCAGCCGGGTTGCGGAGGCGGGTATACTTTTATCCCCATCGATCTCACTACAAGTAGTCACTCCTTCCGCATGCACCTAAGGCCTACGCTCTCTGATAAGCTTGATGGGGTAGCAGGAGCACTAATAACCGGCACTCGGTACTCGATACTCGATAATCGATAAGGCCAGCAGGCCCAAGAAAGGAAACTAGGAAGCAGGAAGCTGCGTTAGGCGTTAGGCGTTAGGCGTCATAGGCGTTAGGCGTTAGGCCTGACGCCTTAGGTGACTACAGCGTGGATGTGCACGCGCTCATGTGACATGTGATGGGACCCAGGGAGCCGTGGCATGGCAACAGAAGCATGCCAATGGGGCCCCACCCCGACCCACCCGGTCCCACCCCCGTCGCAGCCATTGATATGGTGCATGGATGCAATCAGCGGGGTCAGTCATGTGCCTAAAGTCCCTGAGTCACTAGTCTAGTCATGAGTACTTAGAACTTAGTACTTAACGTACTGAGTACTGAGTACAGAGTCATGTGCATGTGAGTACGTTGAGTACTCATGAATACTGAACTGAGTACTGAGTGCATCAGCGTGGCCGGACTACGGGGAAACAGGACAGTGGGGGTGGGGCAGAAGACGTTGCCCATTGTGCGATACCGCGTTAGATCTTAGACCGTGAGCTTGATCCTGGACAGAGCGTCGACGGGGACGAGCGAGGAGGAAGGTGTGTGTACGTGGAACGTAACTTGCTCTGAGATCCCAGCCTCCCATCGGAGGCATTGTGGGAACGCATCCTGTCTCCCGCTTGCTTGGAGATGTACGCCCACACCGTCCCCGCAACCTGACGCTGGCCGAGCTGGCTGTTGAGCGTTGAGCCAGGTGGACGCCCTGCTGTGGGCACGAACCCCAGTTGGATGCTAGGCCACCCAGCCCACCACGCTCTTTTGTGCGCGGCTTGCGTGGAAGACGTGGTGCTGTGGATGAGATCTGAGATGGGACACGCGCCAAGGCACGCTTCGGCATCCTGGGGCCAAAGGGAGCGTGTGGGTATGTTTGCTCTCAAGTCGTTGAGCTGGAACGATGAATGATGGGGTCACGTGGTCAGGGGTCACGGGAGCAGGCAGTCACGTGCAGGGGTGGCCGCTGGGCCACGTGGCCCAGGCGACATGTGGCCTGCGAAGAACCAGCGGATCTTCTGGGGCCGCAGGCGCTGGCCCTGAGGCCAAAGTCAGGCCGATCAGATTCAGAGGCAGCCCACTCCCCCCCCTCACTGCCCCCCGCCGCAGCGCGGAAACGAAGCGCGTGGAGGCGCTGAGGTAAGCACGCAAAAATTTATTCCGGCGCACCGCGCCAGTGTGTCCTCTTCCTTCCCGCCGCTGCGTTCGCCCCTGCCTTTTCTCTTCTCCACCACCGCCCCCTCTGCTTGCCTCCCTCGCCGCCATGTCCCTCCCCGACTTCAGCAACGCCGCCGCCCTCGCTGGCCTCGAGAAGTTCCTCGCCGACAAGTCCTACATCGCTGGGTATGTCGCCCCCCTCCCCCCCCCTCTGCCTGATGATCATAACGCTATGGTCCGTGTTTCCAAGCCCAGCGGCGTAAGACCCCGCGACTTTTTGCTGTGAAGACAACCACTTCTATGGCACTCTGACCCTTCCCATCCTCCCTTGCCTTGCCCCTCCCCTTCCCCATACTGACCTTCCTCTGTGTTGCCAGCGCTGAGCCCACCCAGGCCGATGTTGCCACCTACGACGCTGTCGCCGCCGGTGTCTTTGCCCAGTACCCCCACGTTGCCCGCTGGTTCGCCCACGTCGCTTCGTACGAGGCTGAGCACCCGGCCCTGAAGGGCGACAAGGCTGCTGCTGCCAAGGCTCTGGCCGCTGCGGGCGTTGCCGGTGGCGCTGCTGCTGCTGCCCCTGCCGCCGCCGCTGAGGAGGAGGACGACGACGACGTTGACCTCTTTGGCTCGGACGACGAGGAGGAGGACGCCGAGGCTGCCCGCGTCAAGGCGGAGCGTGTTGCCGAGTACGAGAAGAAGAAGGCTGCCAAGGGCCCCAAGGGCCCTGCCAAGTCGGTCGTTACCCTCGAGGTCAAGCCGTGGGACGACGAGACGCCCATGCCCGAGCTCGAGAAGACGGTGCGCTCGATTGAGATGGAGGGCCTTGTCTGGGGCTCGTCCAAGCTTGTCCCCGTCGGCTACGGTGTCAGCAAGCTGCAGATCACCCTTGTCGTCGAGGACGACAAGGTCTCGCTGGAAGACCTCCAGGAGGCCATCGAGACCCAGGGCGAGGACTACGTCCAGTCGACCGACATTGCTGCCATGCAGAAGCTTTAAGTTTGCTGCCAGCCGCTGTATGTTCTCTCTCTGAAAACGTTTTGGGCTGTGTCATGCTTGTCTCTTGATACGCTCACCGACTAGGGCTTTTCATATCTTTGTTTGCCATGCTGCAGTAGTTGAGTAGGATGGCAAACGCCTTGTTGTCACCCGCGGCGAGAACCCTCGGCGGATCATGTGAGTGTGTTGCTGCAGTCAAGGGTAGTAGGTTTACGTTGAGGGGATTGCCTATTGGGAGCTGTACGTCAGTTGCCAGCTAATCGCACACCCAGCGGGGTTGCCCATATGTGAAGCTATGCAGCAGCAGGTTTTTACAGGAGCCGTCCCTACCGTGGCCCAATTCCATTCGCCGGCTCACGCGGTCACGGTAACTTTAAATGGGGAAAGGAAACGCCGCAAGTACATACGAAATTGATTTCGCCTCTTCGGGCTCGATATTGATTGAATGCGCCAGGGAATGGCGTGAATGACGGACGCAACTGGGAGAAGGAGACAAACACATCAATGATACGGTGCCGTGAATAGCTTCATAAGTTCCCACCCAGCGTTGGGCTCGACCTCGGTCCCATCGCGCGACACTTTAACGGGACGGTTGGATCGCCACGGGTTGCGAATGCCGTTGGTGCGCGTAAATGGAACATCCATCACTGCAACCCACTCGATGGGGAATGGGGTCGGGGTCGGGTGGACGCACCCGAAGACGCGTCCGACGATTGTCCCACCAAGATGGTTCCCGATGGGTCCCCTGGAAGTGACGTGTTGGTAGAAGGCGTCGATGGCGAGGATGCGTTGTCGCGACCATCTGAACTCGACCCTTCAACACCACGAAGATTGGATCCCAACAACGACAAGGAGGTGGGCGCTACGATCGGATCGGCAGGCGGTTCTTGCTTCTCTGTCCGACCCGTTGCTTCGCCTTCTTCGCGGGGATGAATGGGCCCGGCCATACGTGCGACGCCAAAGAACCCACCGGACGTAATGGCCGACATGAACAGATAGACCGTTTCCGAGTTACGATAGGCCTGGTCCAAGATGGACTCGTTGTGCAATAACGTTGACCACATCTTGGTGCGCACAGCATGTTTGAGCGTACTGAGATGATTCGACTTGAGGATAAAAAAGCGATAGCGTAACGCGGGATGACGAAGCAGACTTGAGGTAGTCTCTTGAAGCGACTCGGTGGACACCTCGCCTTCTTCTTCTTGACTCTGACGTGATTCGTCCGTCGACTTCGTCTCCTTCGCTTTGTCCATGGATCGAGAAGCCACGTGTCGTTTCTTCTCTGGCACGGCACTTTCAGCAACTTGGGGGCTCCTCATCTCCTTTTCGTCATATTTTCCGCGCGTTTTTGGTATTCATGCACATACCGAACATGCAGACCATGCCCGTGCTGTCCTCTAACACCCGCTTGCTGCTCCGAAGCTTTGGACCGTGCTTGCATGGTTAGTGGTGCTCGGTCAGTTGGATTGAGCTTCTTTTCCTTGTTGGATAGGTGGGAGAACCATTCGAGTACATGCTTGAGTAA
Source organism: Moniliella sp. 'wahieum' (assembly GCA_003971905.1). Taxonomy (NCBI): domain Eukaryota; kingdom Fungi; phylum Basidiomycota; class Moniliellomycetes; order Moniliellales; family Moniliellaceae; genus Moniliella; species Moniliella sp. 'wahieum'. Next base: position 398,222 of record RSEE01000053.1, on the reverse strand, counting down.
CAGCTCTGACTCCCAGTTGACAAACGCGCACTTGGACCGCGGGATGACAAAGATGCTCACAATTCCATGGGGGTGGTTCACAATGGTCTCGGCAGGAAGCAGCATGTTCTCCTGGAAGAAGCGTATCACATCGGGCTCGGTAGTCTCCCTTGGTATGTTGCCTATCCACAGCACATGATCACTCCGTTCGGTGGGCGTGGCCTGTTTGAATGTACGACGGACAAAGTTGATCTGGGACATTTGGGCCCGACTAACTAGGTCGGCCATCACGAGCAACGGAGGTCCTGGCGGGGTGGGGATAAAGGGCCTGCCTGTCTCCTTGACCGTTCTCAACGGTTTCCGCTTCGCCGCGGCCACCTGCATATCTTGTTCCTCGGACGTGGAGCGAGCGGACTCAGCTTCATCCTCTTCTTCGCTCTTCCTCTCGCTGGACGAATCCGGCAACTTGTGCCCTGCCATCTTGTTGCTCAACACGCCCTCTGGCTCCCAGCCAGCATCAGGGCTCATCCCTAGCGGTGACAAATACTTCGTTCCCGTGCGGAGCGCTAGTGTGCGCTGAGAACCTGAGAATTTCCCCCGGTTCCAGGTGGGGCGCCCCCCATTCGACTTGCCCCCCGAGGAAGGAAGGATCAAGGATGGTGCCTTGTCCCCCAACCGGTGCCGGGTCTTGTGAGTTTCTGCGTGCATCCATTCTCCCTGTGCATGTCCGGACGACGAGGAATTCCCATATGGTTCCCCCATTGTGGGTGGGCAGTGACTCGCTCGAAGAGCTCGTTGCCACCGAACGTACTTTGGACGGGGGGAAGCGACTTGATGCCCGCTGGACCTGTATGGTGCTAGAAACAGATGGTCAGGTAAGGGTTTAAGGGTAGGCAAGTAGGTACTCTCTCACCAAAGAGACATTCGTACCCGGTACGTAGGAAGTGAGTTGGGACTACTTGAGCCTGTTGTTGATGAGGTGGCTTGCCCCGTCGTCAGATTGCTCACGTGGGAACTCAAGCTTGAGGTGGAGCCCGAGCCCGAAGATACCAAGGGGGGAGTGGACCCCGGGTTGGGGTGGAGTTGATCGTTGCGCGTCATGCTTGTACCGAACGTGCCTGATGTTGGGCTTTGTGGAGAGGGAATATGGTGGGATAGAGTCAAGTTGCTGGAACGAAGACGGGGTATCCCTACCAGGTGGAATCTCAGTTGATTGCATGGGAACAGAGAGATGATGAACGGGTGACATGTGAACGTTGAACGTTGAATGATAGTGGTGGTTGGTAGTGAGAAAGGTGCACCGTGCACGTGAGTTATCAAGAAGCAGGAGAGACAAACGTGTATGAGGTGCCAAGGAGTCAAATGGATACCGAATGTTAATGACTCCACACTCAGTGAAGATACCCTCCAGCTCTACAGAGGTCCGGACAGGAAATGTTCAAGTAGCACATGCGGGGCGGAGTTTCCTGGGCGCTCAGGATTACAGTATCACCCTGTTCCACCGTAGTGGAAGATGTTGAGATACGAGATTGGATGGAATACCTCGTACAAGAAGTATAGAGTGCGCCTTATTGCAATGGATCCGAGTTTTTGCGACTCTTGATGGCTATAGTGTTCCGGTGAAGGACATCTGCAGACAATGCCGTGAGCTCCATCAATACCATCCCCATGTCGGGGAGGGTGAAAGAGAGTAATATATATACTTTTGGTTCAAAATAAACCGTTCCAGAAAATTCGGAGGCACAATGCATGTGCCTGTGGCGCGGGAGGCACAACACATGTACAGTGGGCACCACTCAACGGCTAAATGTTGTAGGCTATAATATACTGGGCCAGGCTGTTGGCCCTGATTGATGGGCCCCGAGCAGTGTACCATGCACGTGTATGTATAGAAGGCCCATAGGGCTCATCATTGCGGTCATCAATAACCTTGGCAGAAGTGTGCACTTTCGGGTAATGACTACACTCTAGACAAAACAGAGACCAATGGGGTATCCACCATGTGTCATTGCATGTCATCGATCATCGACCATCAAGCTTCAAGGCGTCCATAGCAACCCCAACTAGTAACGAGTACCTGACACTAGTCCCAGTCACAACACAGTTTTCTCTCTGAAAAGTCTATTATACAGTGTTCTCTCTAGTCAGTTGGTAACTACTACTAGCACTGCTTGCAATGAGTAGTGCATGCTGGTCACTATAATGCCAGACTAACGGGGGCACGGACGCGTAACGTATACGTAACGTATACGTAACGCGTGCTCTCGCGTGTATACCAGCACGCTCAGCTGAGCGCTCACACAAGTATCCACTACTCGCGCCACATCTGGTGAATGGCAGGGGTGCCAAAGGGTCCTGAGGCCTGACCGGTCTGACCGACTTGAAGCTTGAAGCTTGACGAGCAAGGCTCTATTATATAAAAGGTTACATGTTACAACAATCAACACACCGGTACAAAGGAAGCAGGAGAGAGCTAGGACAATGTTGGTCGTTGAATGTACGTTGAACGTTGGTGCGTGATGCACTATATCGGTTTTGGTCGACATTTTCCCCACTTGTCATGAATGTCATGAAGCTTGAAGCTTGAAGCTTGAAGCTTGATTATTACATTGTTGACTAGTGACTAGTGACTAGTGACTAGACATGTTTCATCGCAATAAAGTCCTACATGTGTGCGAGCAGAGGGACTCTCCCTGTTCAGTTCGTTGAACGTGGTGAGGCCGGTGAGGCCTGAGGCCTTGCGAGGCTTCCGCACGCACAATCAGATCTCGGATGTGTATAGCGCTATAATTTATCGGAACGGATCCCAAACGGTGGATGTAGCTTGTAGCAGCATCATACTCCGTAGAAAAGAAGTTTTATGTACCCACACATGTGTTGCAGCCCGCTGCGGCAGCTCAAAAGAAGTTAATAACTGCAGTCACTAACTGAGTAGCTAGTCACCACTATTAGAGGTATAACTAGATACTAGTGACTGGCCAATACTCAGCATAGTATCCAACCTAGCAGATCCAAGTTCCCCAGAGATGTAGTCATTATTAATGCATGGCCACGGTGCCAAAAGGAGGTCTGCTGAGACTGCAGTGGCAAACGTCTTTAGGCCTTGTTATAGATCCCTCATACTTCCGAAATGGCATCATAACATGCACAAGCGGCGAAGATTGAATAAAACAGTGTAAGAAGGGGGACGATACAGGCACTGCTTTTTCGACAAACGGTAAACGTAACCAGTAAGCCATCGTCCTGACTATGAACTTTGTGGAAGTAGCCTAGATCTCTTGAGTATCATGTACGGCATACGCTCTCCTATTTATCTATGCATCGAGTCAAGGAAATGAACGGCAGGTGCCGCAGAGTGACCTGAACTGCTGCCAAAACACTTGGCTCTTTGGGTAGGCGTGAGCTGATAACACAAAAGCCGGGTGTTAGTCGGATAGATGAAGAAGTGCCTCATATGTGCCCCCCCCACGTTTTGCAAATGTTCTGAATACCGTAGGTCTCACTGCTATCCCCGGAGCATTTACCCACTTTCTCGGTTGATATTGACGCGATTGACGGTTGAAAACGTTGGACGTTGAACGTTGACACGTTGACACCTTGACAGGTCCTCGATCACTTTGATCGATTGGTTGACCCTGATCGACCTGATCAGTGTACGATCGACGCTACTCACTCGATTATTACTAGATCATTACTAGATGACTTCGATCGGTGTAACACGTTATCAATCAGCCTGAGTCAAGGCTCGGCCGGATTTTGGTTCCCGATCTCCCGATCAGAAAATTACCAAACAAACCCCCCAAGGCCGTGGTGATGATCGACGATCGACCCCTCTCTCAGATATGATCGTAGTAATGCTGCAATCCGTAATGGAGAAGCACTGGAGGATCGCACAGGAGAAACGGGTAAGGTAAACGGGGTCGGCTCGTGTGGGGGCGTTACTTGGCACCTGTGCTTGATGCCATCGGGGATGGCGTAGGGGAGAGACAGCACTCCCCCTTTTTTGCTTTTGCCTTTCAGTGGGTTATGTTTATATTGACTCGGATCTCTATCGAGACAGGTGGAGGAACAACACATGTACTCCTTTGTTTGTAAACAGAACATGTTACCTTCAACCGCCCCCACACCACCCCCTTAGTTTCTTAAGCCGAGATGACCCGTGCCCTGGGTGCGTTTTGGGCCCCTGCTTTTCTCCTGAGATGCGAATTCTTTTTCTTCTTTGGCGACTCTGTCATCCTGGCACATTAGTAGTCTTACCAGGGCCGGCGCATATACGCACCGTTGCCAAGCTATAGCCTAAAGCTCGCCTTAAGTCACATGAGCCTCGCCTTTATTCTGTGTGTGGTTCCGTCCAGATCCGCCGACAGTGTTTATAGAGGAATCGGGAAACCGCCGGAGTGTCTCATACGCCGCATTGCGGGGCGTCCATCTGGCAGGCGGTGGTCTGTTTGGAGATGGACAAAAATAAGACGGTGCCACCACGCTACTGTGGAGAGGCCATGGAGCCAGCAGAAACGATTGATTTGACTTTCCCACGAAGCAATAGAAGCATCAGAGTTAAATGGCGAGTGTTCAAGTTGCAGCCGCCCCTCCCGTGGCTCCAACCCGAAATTCGTAGCTCCAAAGGCAATGTGCCCGAGCGGTTAAGGGGATTGATTAGAACTCCAACATTCTAACCATCAATTAGGCTCTGCCTGCACAGGTTCGAATCCTGTCATTGTCGTTTTGTCTGTTTTTTAAATGTTTTTTTTTAAATATTTGTTTGGGGAAAGATATCCTGTCGCCAACTTTTATAACACAGAGTGGAGCAATTCGCGCAAAAGGGTAGAGCTGGTCCAAGTGGCCATGAGACCTGGAGTCCTGATGGTACTCGAGGGTGATACAATCGCACTGGTGGTGGTGGTGGTCTAAGCCAACCAGCAACGCCTACTGTGATGGGGTGGCTGGCTTCCCAGTCGGAGACCTTCCCTGTGCCCATCGGAGACGGTACTCACGGAGGACTGAACGCGTTTCAGATCCAAAGTCCAAGGCTCACTGGCGTGAACGAAGGAAGGTCGTGAGTGGTGCTTTGCGGTGCGTCGAGCAGAGCCTGAGCAGCGGTCTGCAAGCAGAGGTTGCGAAAGGTGCAGCGGTCTGCGAGCAGAGGTTGCGTGTGTAGGGGCTGGCGCAAAAGCGGTGTGCTCCGATGGGCGAGGGAGGGCGAGCGAGCTGAGCGAGGTGTTCCTTCTAGAAGTGGAGAGCCTAGAAGAAGGGTGAAGGGGAAAGGGGAAAGAATGGTCGGCGGCTTGGGCCATCATCATTGGATCTAAGAACAGGCAGGTTTTATAGAAGAGAAAAGGAACAAGGCAAGACCAAGAGGTCTACAGAGTAAAAGGGGAAACGAGTCAAAGGGAAGGAAAGAGGACCAAGCGCGAGAGGGACGAGGCGAGGCGAGACGAGGGTCAAGGGCAAAATGGACCCGAGACGAGAAACGAGTCGAGAAACCGAGTCGAGAAACCATGTGTTGTGTTTTGGATTTTAGACGAGCGCGAGCGGAGAAACCAAGATAGTTGTGGGTTTTAGTTGATAGGAAGACGATCCCAGTCAAGATAGCGAAAGAGAGAGAAAACGAGTCGAGATAGACGAGATAGGGAAAGAAGCCGAGAAGCGATAGCGACGATAAGGAAGTGGAGGCGGCTGTGCAAGGTGGCTCAGATGTCGCCCCGTGACACCTACAGAGGAACAACAAGCAGCGAGTCGCCACCAGGGGCTAAGCTGCGGAACAGGGAAAACAAAAGACGGAGAGAAAACAATGGAACTCCCAGGCTTGAGGAGGAACTGAAGGGACATTGGCCAAAGCACGGGCCACCCGATGGTTCAACAAGTGGTCCAGCGCCTATCTGCCTGAAGGGAGAGAGGGTCTTTGGAATGTGTATATCTCTCATCGTGCAGGGATGAATCGAACTGTGGCTGTTGATGCATGATGACACACACGTCTCACTCATTTCGAAGCCAAAAAAGAGAGGGGGTGGAGTGGAAGATACTGCTTTCAAGCATATTAGCCTAGTCTCATTAATTCATCGGCCCGTCTTCTGTATGATCCAAGAATAATATAAGGCACGACGAAGACATAGAATCCAAAGCGCCCCCCATGGCTCTCAACAGGCTCAACGCTTCTCTTCCATCGCCTCAGCAGCCGGTGAGAAAAGGGACTTAGGACTGTAAGGGCTGTTGCGCAGTTCTTAAGTGTTATTCATCATCTTCGCTGATGGCAATCATACAGTCGTGGAACGTTGTCAGTGAAGCCCGCAGTTCTCCAATGAAAGAAGTGATGCCTACATTTATAAACTACCAAACCGGAGGCGAAAAGGAGAGAGCGAAGACACATCAGGTAAAGGATAAAGCCGGCCGTGAATGAAAAGGAAGCCTCATGAAGAAGGCAAAACAGACATGCCGACTTCACCAAGCCAGAGACCGGCTTGTGACTTGATCCCATATAGCAAAACGGTGCCGACGGGATGTATTTCGAGGGGGAACGAAGAACCTTGCAACTGCAACTGATGGTACGCTTGTGACTCTAACAATCACTAAAGAGAACCCGATGCCTCTTTGGCTCAATGGTAAGGCGTCGCACTCGTAATGCGAAGATTAGTCGTTCGATTCGGCTAGGAGGCAACTTTTTGCGGGGGCTGTCAAGAGGCGGAGGAACTGTTGCGAAAGCAGCATCGTTGGTCTTCCCCTGTCCTCACGTTTTGGCCGAAAGTCTTCATTGCCGCCCTTCATCGCTCATCTGGATCTTGCAGATGATTCGAAACCGTTCCGAGTACCCTATGTTGATGTAAGTACGCTCGCGCCCATGGGGTGAGCATTGGGAAGCCATTCTCGACGGGTTGACCGGCCTCAGTTTCGGTTCACGCGTCACGGAAGGCCAGGGTGTTCCTGCATTCACAGAAAAGGGAAACCAGTATCGCCCTTTGAAGAAAGAATGTGTCCCATCAATAAAGTATGCGCCTGCGGATGCAAAACACCAGCGTGTTGGCACATTTGAGCCGCGGGTGGAGAGACGACCACCACCCGACGCGCAGATGCTGAGACCGAGATGGTAGAGACATTTCTGAAGATAATAACACGGACGCGGAGCCTTCGTCTCGAAAGGAGACGAAGATTTAGTGAGCAAATCCAAGAAGCATGGATACAAGCTCGCCGCCTCGCCGCTGCTCACTCTGCACTGTCCAAGTCCCAACTGGGGTCGGCCCTGTGTTGCAAAAGCCAAAAAGTTATTGCCGCTGCCGCAACTCACTCTGCCCCGTCCCAGTCTACTCTCTACCCCAGGCGTAACCCAATACGGCAGAAGCAACTTCTTCTTACTCAGGGCTCCCCCGGTGTTGCGGTTTTCCCTCATGTACTACCTTTCGGTTGGCACAACAACCATAGTCTCTCCTTCGTGCACGAATGTATATACGCTAATAAAAAAAAGCAGGTAAACCCGATGAATAAAAAGACGACAATGACAGGATTCGAACCTGTGCAGGCAGAGCCTAATTGATGGTTAGAATATGAGAGTTCTAATCAATCCCCTTAACCGCTCGGGCACATTGCCTTGTGTTCGTGCTCGAATGAGAAAGCGTCCCATCCTTCAGGCGGAATCTAGGTGGTGAGATGCAAGTCTTCCAGAGTGGCAATGAGGTTTGATGAGAAGAGCAGGGAGACAAAGAATGATGAGTTGGAGGGTGCGCACAGCAGCCCCCCTTCGTGTTAGGTGCCGTCGGATCAGAGATGGTCATTCGAGCTAACTAAGGCCTTCCTGCTCTACCCACTGCACTGCGCCCAGATAAGTCGCTTTGTGCTCAAGTTGAAGTCGGGACGCACCAAGGGAGTCGTTGGTATTCTTGCGACAACAATATTGTCGCCACGCCCCCGCTTTACCTCGATCTTTATCTGTTGCGCCCGTGCCAAACAAGCCCCCGTTATTGCTATATGTCTACTACTTCCCGTCCCTGAGCCCGAAGGCTTCACACACGCTACTGCTGCCCAAGCTGGTCCTACGCAGCCTACACCTGCAGCCGCCTCTGCTACAGGCTGAGAGGCCACTCCTTGTCCCTCACCTCGCTGGGACGCACCAATCAGCCCAAGCACGCGGAACGACCGTGCGTCGGCCTTCATTGGAGATGACCTCCAAGGGATTTTGTATCCCCAACCTCCCCCCCGGCGGGCCCCCTGGCGGTGCCCGCCCGTGACAGTGGGGGTTTACTTTGGGTGGTATCACTACAGCGAGACCCAGGCGAGTGGAGTTCTTTTAGCGTGCCTTTTGTGCGCTGGGTCTACCCCAACAAGGGGCATGAAGAATAACCGGTGTGATTGATGAGGGGAACGAGAAGCAAGGGCAAAGAATCTGGTTTTCATGTGTGGTTTCAATTGGCGAGAGAAGATGGAGGCTTAAGTTTGATTCAACAAGCTGGAATGCCCCACCAAGGATTGCCTGGTGAAAAGGTATCACGACAGATTGTGGCGATGCGCGATCATACGGCTCATTCTGAGCTCTGTTATTCTCAGTTCGATTCTGGGGGCAGTCACTTTTTCTTTTGCTTGGGTTTGTTTGGGCTATCCGATCTGAGAGCTTGCATATCGCGAGGGAGAAGAGGTGAGGTTGCGTACAGGCGCATGCAGCAATGGACAACATACCATACAGTCGAAGACCAGGCGTGGGTGCCGTAGGCTGACCCTCCGTACGCGCGCCAACCCCAGATGGGCTATCGTTCCACCGCCCACCGTTCCACTGTCCATCGCTGTTGGGGCCGGATTTGTGCACTGCACGTGCTATTATATCAGCACTGGGGTGAAGCAACGCGATCGACGCGTTTTATTAGCGCGACGCCATTCTCACCTGCGAACTCTCCATTGCGCCTCGCCTCACAGACGTCGGCAGGCTTCGACACGCTCCATTCCGCGGGCGAGGCGGATCTCTTCAACCTCGGCTCGGGCCCAGCATTTGGCAGCACCACGCCGCACTCATGCGAGCCGCACCACAGGCTGCGTGGCACTGTGCCGGGCACCCCCTTTTCCAATCCGACCGACAGGGGAAGCGTTTAAGATGGGCTCGGCCGAGATTGGTTTCCCCGCTTTGATCAGCACACTCAGACCCATGCCGCTTTAACCGCCCTCGCCGGTGGCATCCCACGGGACTGCTCCGGCTCCGGGCCATGGGATCCTGTTGGCATCCCGCCTTACGACCCATCGCCTGCGGGGAACGAATTTGCCGGCTGTGTGCCAACGGCATCGTCCGTGCGAGCGTTCCCACCCGCTCGCTCCTCCCTGCTCAGTGGTAGCATCGCGCAAGGGGGGAGGAGGGCCCGGAACTGGGCACATTTAACCACGTCACCATGTTCGATTTCACCAACGTTTTCAACACTGTGCGCTGTCGCACACTCGCCAACACGCTCCTCTGGTATACCCCTCATCTCCTTGCTTTGGGCCGGTGGATCTATGTTACATGATACCCCCTCTCAACGCTGGATTGCTCCGGAAGGGAACGAGAACTGCGACTGGTATTACTGCCGTTAGGCCTCGCACTCAACCTGCGCAAGTGCGTCGAACGGGGCCGTGACCAGATTCGGGAGGATGGGGTCATGGTCCTGGGCGCTTACCGTCTGAGGAGAGAATTGTTGCCGACGTCCCACCGGCACCTGCTGAACAGCCTGAGGCGACATGCCCGCGTTGGATGGCATTACATTACCCTTCAGGGACGCGTCTTACTGTGGCGGTACGATACTCAGACGAAGCTGCGTCACTTGTTCCATACCACGCAGATGGAGGGTGAGCTGGACGATGCGCTATCCGAGCTTGATGCTTTCATCTGTGCCGAGTTTCCACGGATCCGAGGGGACGAGTTACGCTCCAGGTAGAAACGTCGATTACCTTGCCATGTTTATGAGCCTGCCTCTTCGGATGAGTGCAAGGGGCTGCCCGCTCTCCTCGTGCATTACGTCCCACGCACGTGTTTTGCGGTCAACGAGGTCAACGACTATTTTAGTACCGCATTGGGTTCTGGCCCCCTCGGCCGCATACGCGGCGAACGCATTTCCGACGCGCGCAAGCATTGCTAGAAGATGAAGGCCAAGAGCCAGCAGGAGCCACTGTAGAAGCTCAACGCGCCAAAGGGCGCCATGCGGTTCCGCACAGCAATCCGTTCAGCTCCACTTGGCTTTCCTCCCAATCCAGCCCAAGCGCTCCGAGCTCACCGACACACAGGCTCAGATTCATCTCCCGCTCCGTACGCTGTGTCGTTGGTTAGGCAGCACGTGCAAGTGTTGGTCTGATTGCCTCGCTAGGGTTCATCTTGGCTTGCACCCATACCCAATCCCATCCCCAGTCTCCAGTTTGGTAGGCTGTGTGGGACCTGTGGCACCCGGGACCCGATTCTCGCTCTCGTCCCCTCCCCGACACCCACATTCCCAACGCGCCGACTGGAGCAGCAGCAGACGAGACGTGCAAGAAAGGCATGGCATATGGACTACCGAGCGATGGGACCTGGAGTATTCGGAGGATCAGGAAGGAGGTGGACCGCACTTGACACTTTATGGGACTCGGACACAAGGGACGCGATGGTTGCGTGCAGCAAGGTACACGACAGAAGCGCAACATCGTTAGAACAATGGGGGAAGGAACCCTTCGGCTGTTGGAGCGAGCGGAATGCGAGAAGAACGCCTTGTACCAGGGACACACTCCAAGACGGAGAGCAAGATGCTTGAGCACGGGAAGGAATTATCTGATGATGTGTCACCTTGAAGATGCTTCCTCGCTCACGGGACTGCCAGTGACGCTCATTCGTATCCACGTACGCTACATGCGGTGTGGACTCGAATGGCGGGCACCAAAGGGTCCTGATCTGCTGGCGACTTCACTGATGTCCTAATTGGGTGGCACCAAGCAGCAGCGCACGACGGATGCGTAGACCGGTTAGGTGCAGGACCCTTTCTGTCCCCGCCTTAGGCTCTGGACAAGACATGGATGCAAACAATGCAGGGTTTAACTATGGAAACTGGCCCATAGGAAAGAGACAAGCACAATAGGGAATGATGAAAGGTGACTGAGTGGAACAACCTATTTCCTGCTCGCGCTTGCGCTATACCACTAGCTGACCATATATTGTTTGCGAGTCAGACGATGGGATGGGACGTACGGTAGTGGGGGTTACTCAACTTCGTCGGAGGTTACCTTGCTTGACTGAAACCGGTTCTTGTTGCTGTCCACATTTGCACCTAGGAGAGAAAGGGCGTTTGGGGAAACTGCGTGCATGTCGGTGCCAGAACCATAATCTCCTGCATAAGGAATTACCAATCACACTTGCAGCCAATTGGGGTTCGTGGTGTAGTGGTATCATGCCTCTTTAGGGTGCTTGACTCGCTCGTAGAGGTGGTCCTCGGTTCGATCCCGGGCGGACCCCTTTTTCAACTACTTTTTGCTTCCAGGGGCACACGCCATTGCCACAAAAGTCTGGCCGACTGCTTCACCTGGCTCTCTCGGCGTCGGGAGAGGTATTTATGGTAGGCTGGGAGTTACTAGGTACTAGCTACTGGCTACTGTATGGGCACGACAGATAAGGTGCATGTGAGGCGCCAGATGCATAGGAGGGAGGGGGCTTAGATGAGCGGTGTCAAACAAAGGAGGGCAGGATGGGAAGAGGGGAGCGGAGCGGAGGGGGGACAACCATCGCCGCCCACCCGAGCATCGCGACTTTTTCTACGCGACGGCAGCAACTCTGGATCGAAGCAGAGCAGACGGCGCGGACGGTGGGAGGCGAGGGTTGCGTGCGCACGCCGGCGCTTTTGTGGGACGAGCGAGCAGGCTCAGTAGTCAAAGTCGTCTTCCGCCTCAAAACGCCCACGGCCCGACGACCGACCGCCGTAGCCGCCCCGGCCCGAGTCGCGGCCACCGTACCCACCACGGCTGCTACCGCCAAACCCGCCACGGCTGCTGCCGCCGAACCCACCACGGCTCGGGCCGCCAAATCCGCCACGGCTGCTGCCACCGAACCCACCACGGCTGCTGCCGCCAAACCCACCACGGCTAGAGCCGCCAAAGCTGTCACGGCTGTTGCGCCCGCCAAACCCACCCCGGCTGCCACCGCGCGAGCGCGACGCAGTGAACGGCATGGTGAGCTCGTCGGCGACCGACGGGGCAAACGCACAGAACCACGAGTAAACCTTGTTGACCACGTCGTTACCGCGGGTCTGGAGCAGCGGCGCAAGAATGTGGTAGAAGCCGCTCTGGGCACCCATCACCAACTGCAGCGTGTCGCTGGGCACTTGTTCGATCGCCTCGGCAGACGCCGCCTTCAAGTCGGACACGCTGCCCGTGTCTTCGAAGGAGGCGATGACCTCGTCCGACGTGACAGTCTCCACAGGCAGGTCTTGGATTTGCCAGTCGACAAACGGCTGCTCAAACGGCAATGACCAAGTCGGCCCGGCCTGCCGCGCCAGCGCGGCCGGTACGGCCAATACGGTGAATGTACGTGTCCGTAGTCGGCGGCACACCCACTTGGATCACGCGCGTCGTACCCGGGTAGTCCACCACGCGCCGAGACGTCCGAGGTGACCAAGACAGCGCTGCCGCGGCTGCCGCGGAACGCGGCGCTGGTGCGCGAGCGCGAGCCCTGGACTTGGCACTCGACAACTCGTACATCCCCGTCCGACGCACAGGGAAGAGCGAGCTGACATCTTGAAGCAACTGGCTCATCATCGACACCATCTTGGTCGACTGGCAGAAGACAATCACCTTGGACTTGTTCGGGTGCTCGGTTTGGTCTTGCGCAATCAGCGCCACCACGGTCGGCAGCACGTCCGCTGGGTCATCCACAACCACCGCGCGCTGGGGAATGTGCTTGTGCACGTTCTCCTCGCCGGGGGGAACACAGTCGATGAAGCGGTGGTCGTCAGCCAAGGCGATGCTGGACATCTTGCGGATCTCCCGCGACACGGTCGCGCTAAACAGCAGGTTCAACCGTTCCTCCGATTCCGGAAGGAAGTCCACAATCGTTTCCAATGCGTCGCGGAAACCCATGTCGAGCAACGTGTCGCACTCGTCCAACACCAACGTCTCGGTGTACTTGGCCGCAGCGGCAATCTGCGGCTCGTTCTCCAAAAGTCTTGCAGGCGCCAGGGGTGGCAACAACCACATCGCGCGGGGCGGTCATGAGGTGACGCAGTTGCATGTCGCGCCGTCACCACCACAGAGCAGGTGAGAGCCCAGGTCGGTACCCGCGGTCAATTTTTGCACTTCCTTGAAAATTTGCATGGCCAACTCGCGGGTGGGGGAGATGATGAGCGCACCAAAGGCTTGCTTGCGGTACAAGCGCGCAGCCTGCACGCCCTCGGCATCCGCCTTTCACCCAGCACTTGCTCACACGCTCCGAAACTTCGCCGGCACGAATGGGGCCGATAGTGTTGATCCGGCGCTGGACGGCAGGGATGAGGAAGGCAAGCGTCTTGCCCGTACCGGTCTTGGCCTTGACGAGCATGTCGCGGCCGCGGCCATCGGACAAGGGCCCACGCTCTACGCCACCGGCATCGGCAACGTGGGGCAGGAGGGTGAGCACGGCGTGTTGGACGTCGCTCATGTTCTCGTACCCGAACGGCTTGACGGTGAGCGCGTGGAGCATCTTCTTGCCGATCTTGCCCTCGAGGGAGGCGAATTGGTGGGCTCGGCGGCGGGAGGGCTTGCCGTCGTCGTTGCGAACGCAGACGGAGGAGGAGCAGAGCCGAGGCCGGGCGGGGCAGGGCGGCGGCGGGCAGGGCGGGCGGCGGGCGGGCGCGGAGGGCAACGGAGGGCAGCGCGAGGGCGCGGGCCGCGCAGGGCAGCGAGTGCCGGGAGGCGCTGGGCGACGCGCAGGTGGACACTCGGACTCAGCATCGGGGAGGGAGGGGGAGGGGAGGTGGGGGGAGGAGGCAGCAGCAGCGGCGTGCTCTTTAGGCCAAGAAGCTTCTTCGCCCGCCGCGTCGCACAAAAAAAATCGGTTGCCACGCCCGCCTGCGTTGCACCGATCCCTCTGCGCAGCCCGGGAAGAAAGCCATTCGGCCGTGTTCCGCGCGCCGCTCCATCGAGGAATTACGTAACACCCCAGGCACAGGCACAGTGTGCGGCGCGTGATGGTCGGATGGATGATGCAGCCATTAATTGCGGCCCGGCGGCAGACACGCCTCCGCCGCAGCGTCACAGCAGTGTATACGTCGCATGTCACACCACGCCGCCCGCCGCCGTCGACGCGCCACGCGCCTGCTTTAATTCTCAGGCTTCCCTCGACATGGGGGGCCAGATCCAATATTCAGTCCAGTTGCACGCGACGCCCCTCGCCTATCCCAGACCAGGTGGTGGCGCTTGCGTGGGAATTGGATACTGCACGGCTGGCTATTCGGGTGAGTCATCTGCGATGTGGCGTGCCGCAGCAGACACGACGGTCCGCTCCGTCATCGCCACTGATCGGCCCATCGACCATCCCGCATCGGCTTGCTATTGGTTCGAGTAGCGTCCTTCTGGTCGCGTGCTGACACGAGGGCTCCGGCCTGTCTCGCGCCCGGCGCCTTCCTTGGTGCTCTCATGCTCGCTTCTCCCACCAGCACACCATCCTTTGGACCCATCACGTGAACATATCAGTGGCCACGCCAAGGTCTTTTGCTGTCTTCTTGGTAAATATAGCCCCCTCGCAGTGAGGGGCTCGCTATATTGGCAACAGGGATTCTTGCGCGTGAGGACACGCGGCAAGTGCAGCGTAAAGCTGATCGGGGGCAAAGAGGGGAATAAAGGGAAGAGGCAGAGTCGATTATTTCGAAGGTACTAAACTGAACGTTCGGCCCTGGCCGCGCCTTGAGACGAACAGTGGGCGTCCCTACTGGACTGCACAATTATTGTGCTATAGAGTGCGGATTGGAGCACTCGGTCCGATCCGGCGGGATCAGAGGGAGAACAGCCTTCCGACAGGGTGTGAAGACGAATTGAGTGATCAGCCGCAAGTCTCCTAGCACTGCTCTCAATCGCAAGTCGCTGTGCCTGGTATAGTAGCTGGGGGTGGTGCGTTCATGTCATCACATTTCACATTGGCACAAGCAGAGATGCGAGGGTGGTCCCGGTACAGCGAGGATACGTGAGCACCATATATAAAGATCCAAAAGAGCGAGAAAAGCAACATCCGTGGTAGTGATGGTTGGAGAATATGCACAGAATGGGAGGGTTTTGCCACGTTGCCACAAGATGCTTGCAAGGAGATGAAGGATCCTAGTTTCCGTCCAGAAGTTCTTGATCCGAGTCCCGATCGAGATTTTCTCCCCCTTGAGCAGCATGTCCTCGGCATCCCACCGTGCCGTATCCTCCTCGATCGCAGCCAGGCATGAGTGTAGATCCATCTCCGACGCTTTCACCATCTTCGTACGCCACAGCAGTTTGAATCCCACGTAGCCCACAGCGCAATACGCCATGGGTAGGTAGTTGCACACGAACGTCCCTGAGTCCCAATGGCCCGGACGGAAAACGGTCCAGCCACTGAAGAAAGCTACGCAGAATACCACGCCCAAGGTCCAGTACGCCATTGGTTTGATCAACCGATGGTGGTAGGGTAACGCAGAGGTGGGAATGTTCTGGGGCCATACCAGCGCGGAAGCGTAAGTAGGTGATGGTGATAAAGAACCAGGTCATAAGACCGCCAAGGGAGGACAGACTGGTGAGGTACCCAAACACCTTGGCTGAACCTTTGCTAACGGACAAGTAAGAGATGCTGCTAAAGAGCCAGACGGTAACAACGGCCACAATGGAATCCCGTTGGACCACGTGTAGAGGAACACGCGAGGCGCGTGACCTCGCTGCGCCAAGGCGATCAGCGACCGAGATCCCGAATAGACGCAGGTAAACCCAGCGCTGCATGCACTGGTGATCACACCGGCATTGACGATGCTGGGGAGAACTTTGATCCCTGCCGCTTTGATGGCGATCACGTAGGGGCTGGACGCTGCCGTGCCGTCCTGGCCCAGGGCAGGGTTGTTAGGACTGACAATGATCCCGATCGCGATGACGCCGAGAATGTAGAGCAAGACAATCCGGATCCACACCGTTTTGAGGCAAACGATCAAAACGCGACGTGGGTTGCGACACTCGGTGCAGGCCAAGCACAGTTGCTCCACACCAATCATACTGAATGTGGCTTGGATCGTGCAGGCAAAGAAACCCAAGAACCGGCCGGTCGTTCCAGGGATCCCAAGGTACTGTTGGAACGGACCATAGTCGCTGTGGCGCCACCAGTGGAAACCGATCGAGTGACCCGTAGGCCCGCCGCCAGCTGAAATGACGATACTGCAAATGATCAGACCGGTCATGAGGATCACCTTGAGCGAGGTGAAGTACATCTCGCCATAGCCATAGAAACTAGCCGAGATGACATTGAGAAGCAAGGAAACCACTTGCCCGATCGCAATCCATACCGCCGGGTTGACCTTGTCGGGGCCCCACCAATAGCCCCACAACGTAGCTTGCGCTGAAAGTTCCGACGCAGCTATAAGGATGGTGGAGATAATGTAGTTCCACCCCATGGTTGCACTCAGTGCCGGGTCGACGAAGCGGCCGGCAAGACGGATGTGGCCGCCGTTTACGGGCAGGTAGGCGCACATGGACGATACCATAAATACGATCGAAACCACCGCCGAGGCCATCAAGCAGTAGGCCATGAGCAGACCCAGCGGACCCCGTTCTGGTACGAAGATGCAATGCCAATAAAGATGCCCGTTCCTGTTGCAGGTTCAGTCCCAGGTCCTGTCAGCACCACGCGTCACGTCACGAAGCACCGCATTCTCCATCACCACTCCCTTGGCCTCGGCCTGGTCACATACCAATGACACCCCCAATACTAACGGCGATCAGACCGCTTGGCTTGATCCCACGCTTCAAGCCCAGTCCATCATAGTCGTGCGCCCAAGGAGAGTCGGAATCGGTATCAGAGTGCGTGTAGTCGGTGTCTTCTACGATCACCTTTTCTCCAGGTCCGACATGGTGGTTGTGGAGAGCGACTGAAGATGCGAGCACGACAAAGGAAAACCGTGGCGAGTGGCGGGGAATGCTGGGGGTAAACGGAATACACAAAGGCAGGGCAGTAGCACTTAAAGCTAAAGTACTCATCTCATCTCAACCGAAATGATGGGCAAGGTCTCGAGACTCCACACACTGTTGGTCTCCCAGGCGATAAGGGCGCTTTTCTCGCCCCACACCCCTGAGATAAAGTCGGAGTATAATCTGCTCTGACAGACCTCTGGTGCTGCTGCTGACCTTCACACTTCAAGCTTTTCAAGCTTCAGGCCTCAATCTCCTCAAGCTTCAAGCTTCACATACTACCCCCGGGCTTGTAGCGCTTATCGATTATCGACATTGCACGCAAAAGACCCGTGTTCAGGGCCGACGGGCTAACTTGAAGCGATTGAAGCTCCGTCTCAAGACGTGAGATTGGAGCTGATGGCGCTGATGAAGCTCTTGAAACGCTTGATTTAACGTACGCTGCCCGCGGGCAACTTAGGACGACCATGCCCCCAGAGTGGCGTAGTGCCTACTATCTAGGAACGGAACAGGCGGCGGAGCCTTTTTGCACATTTTCTGGGCGCAGCATCACGCATAAGCGCTAAGCTCAGTGCTCACGCTCACACCTGCTACGTGTCCATTCAAATTCGACATTCAACCATTCAGGTCGAACGTGCGTGCGCAAGCTTGTTAGCCTTCGCACGAACTGATTAATTGATCGGCCTTGGACCTTGGCCTTACCAGATCTATTGCAAGTTACCGGTTAATCGTACTAGACGTTAACTACCGTTAAACGTTAATGTTTAACCCCTGTTAGTATTAGGTACTATAGATATTGATGATCGATGACCCGATGGCCGGTTCCCCATTCCCGGTAACCCTTCACGCATTAATGAGGTACTAAAACATGGGCTTGGCAGGGACCCATCCTTGTCGTTGAACGTTGAACCGGTGACCACTCGATCATGATCAAGATTATCGCAGGGCGCAGAGACTGGTGCTGTGGGGTTCCCCAGGGTTTTACCCGCGCCCCCGCCCATTGCGCAAAAAACGTTGATTATAATGATTGCCCGCGCTCTGCGCTCTGTGATGAGACTCAGCGCTCAGCTGAGCGCTCAGCCCTGAGCCCCTCAGCGCTCACTACTAGTCACTTCGTTTGCAAGTGGCGCGTGGCGCTCGTCTGGGCAGCTGTGTGCCCTGTTGTACCCTCCCCCCACCCGCGCTGCTCACTCCATCTCCGCCCCCTCTGTATACCCGAACGTCACGCATCACGCTCTCCGTGTGCAGGCCGAAGGAGCCTTGCACCGTTGTTCAGCTGTTGAGTGCGCAGACTGAGCACTGGTACTAAACCAACTAGTTATATCCCTGAGGAAAATGCCAGCAGGGAATACCAGGGAATACCTAAGCCTGAGGCGATGATGGATGTCGATGCACGATGACGCGTGACGATGAGGTACCTGTGTACCGTGCATGGCCTGCGTGGGACAGCTGCACTAGGCACTGCTGGGCTGCTGTGGCAAGTGGAGCAGATATCGTCCACGCAGGGTTTTGTGGCTTGGTCCCGGCCAATCAGGCGTAGATTGTCCCTGGATTCCATAAGATGTGTCAGACATGTCAGATCCACAGGTCCCAGATCTCAGATCTCCGATTTCGCATCTTATCTTATCGATTAAGTATTACGTATTGATCCCCTGGAAAGTCACGCTCACGCTTGAATCTTGAACACAGCCGCATTCTGGCAGCACCCGACCGTGCCGCGGACGGTCACGGATTGCGCGTCCTGCCGTCGCGCATCGCATTATATACCCCTCCTCCTGCCCTACTGAGGCCTTGGCGTGAAGGGTTACCTGTTCCCGGGAAGCGGTAATCAGTATCTAGCAGCGAGTAGCTAGCCGGTAGCTTGCAATGGATCTAGTAAGGCCAAGGCTCAAGCTTCAAGCTTCAAGACCTATCAATTAAACAGTCTGTGCTAAGGCTATAATCATTGCGCACGTACGTGCAGCCTGAATGTTAGATGGGCAAGTAGCAGATGTGACATGCATGTGACATGTGATCCCTGCGCTTATGCGTGATGCTGCGCCCAGAAAAGGTGCAAGGCTCCGCCGCCGCCTATTTCCTTACATAGTAGCCACTACGCCCCTCTGGGGGCATCGTCGTCCCAAGTTGCCCGCGGCGAAGGTTAAACACGTACGTTAAACGTTAATCAACACGTTAATCGTTAATCGTGCGGTGAACGTATTGAACGTCCTTTGGGTTACGATGTAAGACCGAGTCTACATCTAAAAGGACGTGCGGGGCCATGTCAAAAATCACCGCCAAGCCACCAACATATCGTTCCTAGCTGTCGGCTCATTACGCTCATTCTCTTACGCTGTTGGTGGCAATTCGCGTTGATTGGCATCTTCGCCTGGACGCCATCTCCATACTATAGCGCCGTGCGAAACACCAAACATATCGCTGCCAACGGAGAGTCTATTGCAAAAGATGGATCCGCTTCTCATCTCTCGAGCTGTATTGTCTCTTGACTCCCTCTCCCAACGCACCCTCCAAGCCTTCTTTGAACGGAGCAACAATGACTACGACCGCCCCTGCACTGACCATTGCAACGGGCGATGAAGAGGAGAAGTTGGCCCATCTACATAACGCCTGTGCCGATTGGAACCGGACTTCTCGCTCTGGTCCCGTGAAGAAAGCACTGCCGTTGCACACCACTGCACTGCATGTCGGAACCCCATTTTGTCTCCCGCTCAGCACAGCCGTGCAGCTCGTTACGGGCGCAACGGTCGCCCGTCAAATTGAGTGGGATGACGGCGCAGAACATACTCTGACCGAGGTGGGTGAACATGTGTACAGGGGCCACTTGTTACCGGTAGCGAATGCCAAGGACGATCCTACTCCAGCAGAAATTTCGTCCAACGCGAAGGAGGCACCGGTGCCAGTGGAAGTTACGGTATCCGCTACAACCAAGAGCGAGACGGAAGGTGTGACGCCCAAGGCACGCTGCAAGTCGTTAGGTATCAAGGCCGTCCGACTGACCGGCACCGGTCTTCTCGCTACGGCGCGGCGCAAACGTACTGCGTACCTTCTGAGCGTGGAAGACGACCAGCTATTGTACGCCTTTCGCCTAACCTGCGGGCTGGACACGCGCGGTGCTCCGCCTATGGAGGGATGGGACGCAATGGAGTGCCTCCTAAGTGGCCACAGCACGGGACATTACTTATCCGCGTACGCTTTGGGGTACGCAGCTACAGGCACCGATGCGTTGAAGCGCAAGGTACAGTACCTTGTACACGGCCTAGATGAGTGCCAAACCGCTTCCGTGGGGCAGAAAGGATATGTCGGAGCATTCCCTGAGGCACAATTTGATGCGCTACAAGACCTAACGCCCTTTCCGGCGGTTTGGGCTCCATGGTACACCCTGCACAAGGTATTAGCGGGCCTGCTGGACGCGTACTAGCACACGCACCTCCCGTTGGCATTGAGCGTTGCACGGCGCTTAGGCAAGTGGGCTGTGCATCGGCTGGAGAAAACGTCGGTCGAGCAGCGCCAACGAATGTGGTCGCTGTATGCTTCGGGCGAGACGGGCGGGATGAACGAGTCTCTCGCCATATTGTACCGGTACACCCAGGCACCCGAGTTCCTACGTGCCGCACAGTGGTTCGATACTGACTTGTTCTTGGTCCCATTGCAACAAGGTGTAGATGCACTGATGGGGTTGCATGCAAACACGCACATACCTCAGGTCGTTGGTACCTTGGCCGTGTACAGGCAAACAGGGATCGCTACCTACTTGGCGAGTGCGCGTCGGTTCTGGGATATCGCCACCAAGCATCATTTGTACTCCGTTGGTGGGGTAGGGTAATGGGAGATGTTTTATCCGCCGGACGTGATCGCGTCGGAACTGGGCCTGCAGACAGCCGAGACGTGTGCGACGTACAACTTGCTCAAGCTGGCTGCGCAGCTGTCCGAGCTAGACCCAGACCCACAGTTTGGCCATTATTACGAGAGGGCGGCGATCAACCATGCCCTCGCAACAATGGATGTCGATCCTGGCAGCGGCTACGACGCGAAATGTGGGACGGAAGTGGTACCGGGGACGGGGATGGAAGTGCAGGGCGATAAGAGTACGTATTTCTTCCCTACAGCAGCAGGGTCGACCAAGACGTTCGAAACGAGCAAGGATAATACCTGTTGCCATGGAACAGGGTTGGAGGTACACTTCCGTTGGGCCGAGGTGCATTCTACCAAGACGCGACGTCACTGTATATTATGCAGTACGCTGCTTGTAATGTCCAAACGAGCGAGATGGAGTTGAATGTGGCTACGAACGACTTTGCACCTGACAAAGTCAGCATCCAGATTGCCCACCTGGACAAGGTACAGGTCCGACTCCGCGTTCCGGAATGGGCACAGTCGGTCCATGTGCGAGTCAATAATCAAATCTGCTGCGTCGACCAAGCGGTGCAAGAGGTGGTAGTGCGTCGTGGCAAGAATGGCATCAAGGAGAACTGGGAGGGGACAAAGATTGAGCTAGAATGGGGGATTGGCATGGACCTCCTTCGTGCCCCGGATGACCCATCTCTGTTGCTTCGATTACGTGGGGACCATATTGCTCGCAGCCTTGACGTCGTCCAAGGTGATACCCAATGTTGTTTCCCCGGGGCCCGTGGAGGACCAGTTTGAACGCGTGGCCCGGATCGAATCCTATCCGTTGGCCTGGTCGCATCCTGAAACGGGGTTAGTGTTTGTCCCCGTTGCTTGGATTACCGCGGACCCGTACAGCGTCTACGTAAAGGTGGGCATCTGAGCGTTCACTTGAACAGCAGGTTCCTACCCTACCTTCTCTTGTATCCCACAATCCCCTTCTCTCTAAAGAACTTTGCCTTTCCTATATACTCACGGAGGCACATGCCGAAAGCCCGAATGGCACTACTAGGCCACTGCGAGGGAGCATCGGTCTGACAACAGCGGAAGCCAGCACACGCGTCGAGTACACAGATATATGGGACAGCTATGTACACTGAAAGGGAGGGGCACCTATCATCCAAGAAAGGAACTAGAGAGCGGCAGAGGACGCCAACTCTAGACGCGTTTCGAAATAGTTGTTGTAACCAGCTGAGACGCGGGAAATCCCCTCTCCCAGCCTTTTGGACAAGAACGTACGCTTCCGCTTCTCAAAAATCCGTCCGGAAGGGTATGAACTATGAAGATGGGCGCCGATAGAAAGGGGTCAAACTCTTGAAGCATTTCGACATGTAGTTGTTAGGAGGTCGCCTCTCCTTTTCCGTTCAGGAAGCGAGCGTTCGTCCAACGTTCGTCCAGTGTTCGAGCAAGTTGCCGAAGTTTTCAGGCCCAGTGGGAGGTCACTCCGAGAGGTCGACTGCACCCAATGCGAAACTGATATTTGGCGTTTTCCTATGAAACCACTTGCTCCGCGTCATGGTTTTTTGGGCCAATCTACGGTGTTCTCGCTCGTATCACTGCCATAGACCGCTCCTCTCCAGGCGTCGCCGTGATCCTGGCGTTCCCTTTCAGTGAGATCGCCCCCACTTCCTGTTTTCCGTATATATTTCCATCGCTGGCGTTTTTGTCATAGTTTGGCTGATCTCGCTCTTCCCATTTCCAATTTCTTCGTCTCGTCTCGAGCGTCTCGCTCTTTCCCTGTTTTCTTCCACTTCGCTCCATGTCCTCTGTTCTTGCTTCTTCCCCGAACGATTGCTAAACCCCTTGGCCTATTAGTCCGATTCTGGTCTCCCTCGCCTTAGCCCCGACTGTGACATTTTTGCTCATTTCGTTCTTACGAAAGAAGAGCACAACTGGTAGATGTTCTGCGTGACCGATAACCTGAGCCTCTTGACTTATATATATATTGCACAACGTGGAGACATGGGGCTATATGGTAGCAACCATAGCCATCGAGTTGAAGTGCGTCAGCTGAGCCCTCTGCTAGATAAGGATACTGGCTACGCTTGGTGGAACATCAGGATGACAGGGCATCGTACGTCACAAGGGATCGTCAAAGAAGAGCGAGTGGATGCAGGGGGACTAGTAGAAAAAGAAAAAAATGGGGGGGGAGGCACTACTCTTCACACATGCACCTGACCCGGGTTCTTATTGGCCGCCGAACCAACATAGACGCTCGTTGTTGTCTCCCCCGTAGTGGCAGATTGTTCAACATCAATGTGTCCGGCGTGGTAGCGGTACCGCCCAAAGCGTCGCGTTTGGCTTGTAGTTGCGTATGGCCGACTTGATCGCGTCTTCAGCCAACATGGAGCAGTGCAACTTGACCGGCGGCAAGCACAGTTCCTTTGCGATCTCGGTATTCTGGATCGCGCCAGCCTGCTCGAGTGTCATGCCCTTGACCCGCTCCGTCATGTAGGACGAAGAAGCAATCGCACTTCCACATCCAAACGTCTTGAACCGTACATCCGAAATAACCCCCTGCTCATTCACCCGGATCGAAAGCTTCATCACGTCCCCACACGCCGGCGCTCCAACCAACCCAATGCCCACATCTGCATCCTTCTTGTTGAACGAGCCTACGTTGCGTGGGTTCTCATACTGCGTCCTGGTCACCACTCTCGCTCGAAACACGGTGCGGAGACGAGAGACGTACATGGTCAATCACCTTTTCGTGGTACCCGCGCACAAGCGAGGGCAGGTGCACCGGCCCCATGCCGAGGGCGAGGGAGCGGGCGGGACGCTGCACGGAGGCGGCGATGCGCACGCCGCTGAGGCCAGCCCATACAGCTCCTCGAGTGGTGAGCAGGGCAAACGGGGCAAAGCGCGTGGGAAGCATCGGAACAGGGGATGCGGGTGGTGGTGGTGGTGGTGGGGCACCTGCGTTCTGTGTGCCTGAAGGAAGCAGCAGCTACCAGCGATTCGCATATGAGGGGGTGGCTGGTTCGGTAATTAAACGCTAAACGAGCAGCCAAGCCAGACTGCGCCCCCGCCGCTGATCCTTTCCACACTGGCCGTGCGCCGCTGCGCAACCCCTGCCCCCCCGGGGAACAGAGACCTCCGCCACGACTGCCTCCGCGCCAACGCCGGCGACCTCTCTCCGACCTCTCCCTCTCATCCGTGCGCGGCCGCCGCAGACCATGCTCTCTCGCCTGGTGGGCCTGATGAGGCCTTAGGCCGTACGTCTCCAAAGCCTTAGGTAGGCCCTCGGTCTTAGGCCCTAAAAGCCTCAACAGCTCTATCTCGGACATGGCTCGGACATTAATTGACATCACCACCCCCCCATCGCATACGATGTCCCCACACCCGCGCATCTCGACTCAGCCTGGGTCCCTCTTCAACCATGCCGAGCGCACCTTCCGGCGGCCTAGCTAGCCCCGCGGAAATAAGAGGAGTGGCAGTGGGTACTCGCACGACGGCGGGCGCGGACTACACGTTTCCATATACAGCCTGTCCAACAGGCCCTCTCTCTTTCCACAGCTCCGCGGCTGATCACAACCAGCGAGCTAATATACCTGTCATCGATGTCATCTCGGCAGATGTCCGCGGGGCTAACAGCCCCATTTCGTCTACGGACCATAGTTCTTCCCTCTTCGGACGTTTGCTGAGCCGCCGGGTGGCTCGTGTGTTTTGTGACTAACGTCCCTTCAGTTCCTCATCATGCATCACAGGCCTAATAGGTGTTACGTTGTTTTCCCCTCCTCCTGTTTTCCTTGTTCCACAGCTTAGCCCTGGTGTCGAGTGGCTGCTTGGTGTTCCTCTGGTAATAGGCGTTGAGGGTTGGCTTAGACCGTCACCGCCACAAGTGTTTGAACTGGATCATGCGGAAAGCAGGCAATTAAGAGTCTATTATCGGGGACAGGGATGGGGGTGGATGGCAGCTATGTGTTGGTTCGGGTTTATCCCGTGACCCCGCCGCATCGGGCCCCTCCGACGCAGTGGGATACGCCTTCTGCGCAACATCGTCGACGACGGATTGGATCGTCGTCACCGCTGGTGTAGTAGGGGTAGGTTGGTCCTCACCCAGGGCGGTAGAATTAGCCGTCTGTGGTAGATCCTGCGTGCCGGCGGTACTCGCTGGGGCAGGCGGACAAGCGGTGCGGCCGGTCCAGGAGGGAAGAGGGCATTGATGTGGCCTGCCATGAGCTGACCCATAGGCGTAGAGAGGAACTGGTTGGGCAATTCGAGAATGTCTTTGGGCACTCGCTCTTCTCCCGTCAACAGCTGCACCACCTCGTTCGAAAAGTGGTTGCAGTTGTTTTGGAGAAGATGGTACGACTGGGCCGTGTACCGCTCCCGCAAGTCCTCTAACAATTCCCCAAACGTTTCTTCGTCAATCTCCGTGTGGCCCATATCGAGCCGCTCCAACGGCGCCCCGTGCTGTATAAGCACCACATGCGTCAGCACAGACACAGACAGAGATGCACAAAGGGACAGGGGAGAAGATCTGTACGCACATGGCTCATGCCTGGCGTGGTGATGCTGATGCCCTGGCCAAAAAAGTGTTCTTTGCCGTAGACGACGACCGAGGTGTGGTAGATGGCATCGAGTTGGGTGCCCAAGAATGACGCGCTGAGCTGCCGCGCCATGCCGCCGCTCAGATCGTACACCCACAGCTCCACGGGCGAGGGGCTTTCAGATTCGGACATGGGGGTGGGCAGGGTGGTGATTGGGACGGTGGGAGGCAAGGCAGACCCGAATGGAGACTTGAGATGTGGACGAGTCGTCCATCTGTTCGGGTGCCGAGCTGACGCGGCCCCACATCGATGACGTCGGCCATCAATCGATATTCAACGTTGCGACCAGCCTCCTGAACATTTCAGTGGGTGGCGCTCCCACTTTCAATGTTCAGCTACATCACACATCACGTGTCGCATGTCACATGTCACGCCCAAGCGGACACGCTCTGACCGATGACATGTGACACGCGGCCGCTTACCACACGTGACAGTGACATTTGAAACGCAAGTGGGCGGCGAAGCTGAGACAGCGTGTGGCAGGCGGGGGGCGGCATAACCCACAGCACAGGCAGTGGTGTGATCACGCGTCACGAGAGGACGATTGCCTGGCGCGCCTTCGAGCATCCAGTCGCCGCACGGACCAGCCCAGAATGCACCGCCACCCTCTTCCCAGATCCTCGTAGAATAGCCATGGCCATCTAGACACGCAGCCAACTCTATTACATGGACCCACCCTCCCACCCCGCGATATAGATGTGGGGCCACGATCATTGCGCCCAAACCCACAAGTTATATAGTTTCGCCTGTGTCGGCTGTTCTGCGCGATGGTCCATCTCAGCCACAACGCATGCTCCAGCACCGAGCCCCTGTTTGTCCCTCCTCCCCCCGCCACCGCACCGTGCACTGCAGGAGATAGGTCCGTTTGGGCGAAGGATACGGGAGGATACGCGGCTAGGAGAAACCACACTCAAGCCTCTCTCTCCAAAACACTTTTTTGAAAGACTCTCGCATCCGAACTTTTTAAGGCCTCAAACAGCACAAGCTTCAAGCTTCAAGCTTCAAGACAGATGGAAGAGATGAAGGTGCATGAGAGGGGGCAGCACCTTCGTCTTCATCCGCCTCTTCGATCATCGACATCGATCGCCCCGACTGCATAAGAGGAAACAGGGACGATATATAAAAGCTACCCATACTCTATGTACACATGCAACACAGGTGCACACACTTTCGAACCCCCGCGCTTCCCCACACACTCCGATTTCTCTATCTCGACTTTCAAAATGGGGCATTCTCCACATCTCAGACTGAGATCCCAGATCTCATACTCACCCACTGGCCACCGGCCACGTCCATAGTAATAGTAGACACACGCACACAAAATGTAATGCGACGGATCATCTTGATGAGCGCAGCATCCCTCCCCGATCATGCCATCTTCCTAAGGATGAGTAGGTCCGAATACCGTACCCGCGAATCGAGAATCATCGATATCCATGGATCACATGCACACCCACAATATCCATTCTCTACTCTGCAAACTGCAACAGGAACCAATCCGTCCATTCTGATGATTTACATGTTCACAGATGATCGATGATGTTGATGATGGATGATTCGTTGCATGTCACGTGTCACATGTCACGCCTGACTTAGCCCCGTCCTGTCGCCTGGGCGCTCAGGCTCAGCGCGCTCAGCTGAGCCGGACCGAGGTCAGAGATGCGGAATGGTGCGTAACCTACCCCATGTATGGGGGTGATTAATGATTGCAGCGCTGCCTAGCCGGTATCCAGGAAGCGTATGCTTCGCGTCGGCCGAAGAGACGGAGCGATTCGCCGGATCGCGGAGCTAGCGAAGAACTACACACCTACTTCTCGTCTTCAAGCTTCAAGCTTCAACAAGCTTCACGCGGCACGCGTCAGGCGTCACGCGCGTGCGGATGGGCACCATCGTATACGCATCTCGTGGAATGGACAGATGCCGAGGATTAATTGATGAGGATCGATGAACAGCTAGTGCCCCTCGCAGGAGCAATCCATTAAGAGATGAGATGAGACCCTAGTTGAAAAGCCTATGAGGCAGGAGACAGGACCGGACTCCCGATGTTACTTGGAGTAAATGACGAGGATCATGCTGGCTGGTTAATGGGGACTCAGAAACGAAGGCATATACAGAGTTGACGTATCCCCGGTCCTGCTTGTTCCGTACGAACTACTAGATTAGTATACTGTGCTGTTCCTCGTTACGTTAAGCGTTACCCGTCTTTACGTTTCCTTGTGGCAGCGTGGGAATACAGAAGGAGATATACTAGGTATCGGTTACATGGTTACAGGCGAAAACATGGTATGGCCCAGGTTGGCTCGGTCGAGTATACTTAGTACTAGCCACGCCCGCGCCGCGCCCACACCCCGCGACCCACACCCCGCGACCCACACGGCACACATCAGATCCAGAGTCGGAGACGAAAACACGTGAGGCACGAAAAAGTGGGGTCGTGCCTGCACAGTGTGGATTGGGTCATCGATAATCGACTAGAACGCCTGAGGGCCGAGGCTCAGGGGCTCAGGCCTGTGAGGGTCTCACCGATCATCGATCACCGATCATCACCGCGCCACCTGGCGCACGCAGGCACTTTGGCTGGCGCGGGGGCCCGCTTTCTCCCCACGGGGCATTTTCGGTGGCAGTGTGGGATACTCAAGTAGTCAAGTACTCGGTACTCAATACCACCCGAGTAGGGCGACGGTACCTTACAGTGCCCTCCAGTCCCCTCCCCGAGTAATGCACGGACCTGCTATGCTACGTGGCAACGGACCGACTTTGGGCCACGTATATCGTCTTGTGTGGCGTACTCGACTTAGGTACTTAGACACAGTGCTTAGACAGGCGTAGACGTGCATACAAAACAAGAGGCTGGCCGGAGGGTGGACGCACTGAGGCTCAGTCCTCTGGGGAGACATTTTGGGGCATGTGGAACGTGCGACATATAGACGCGGCATGCACATATGTGAGCGCACCCGGTGAGCGTGTAACATGTGACATGCTTATTGTGTGCGGCCTGAGGCCTGAGGCCAAGGGCTATAGTAGGCCCCGTACGCGTCTAGGCTGTGTTGGGTGGGCAGGTGTATGCATCGCAGGAACCGATTCTTGGGTGGATGGTGGGACGATGGTGATTGAACGTGTTGAACGTTTAGTACTTAGTAGTGTGGCACTGAGTACTGATTACCAGTTACCAGTTACTAGTTGCTGGGTATGCACTAGTTATGCATTATGCCAGTGTTGTCTCGTCGCTTGGATTACTATAGTGCCCTCCTCCGGTAGGCGCGCTCGCCCGCCGAAAAAAGTACGGACGGGTGCGCCAGAGGATGGACAGAGGTGGGCCAGAATGGTAATGAAGAGTACAGAAGAAAGAGTACAGAAGACCACACGAAAAACGAGAGACAGGACACTGAGTACTGAGCCGCCCCCCCCTGCGGTTGGCTCGATCGGGTTCCAGATCCTGATCCTGATCCTGATTCAGATTCAGAGCCAGAGCCAGACTCAATGGAATCGATTCCGAGACAGTTGGTGCTTTCGGGCCCGAGCGATCATCGATCACTCGACCGAGCTGAGCGGCTGAGCCACACTACTTGTCACTGCAGCGTTCAGAGCGGCGCAGCCAACCCACGTCCCACAGGCTTGCTCGACGCCCGAGGTTTGAAATATGAACCCGAGGGACCGAGCGCAAGCTGGCGTGAGCGCAGGCGGCCGGCACTGGGGCAGTGTGTGCCAGTGGGTAGGGTGTGGCCAGTGCCTGGGGGGCCGAGCGGACGTACCTGTCTCACACCCCCCCTGTGAAACATGGTGCATTGCGCAGACACACCCCCCCCTCCCACGCTCCCCGCCCCGCCCCGTCCCCCGAGAGCGCTCTGAGGTACTGAGTACCTCAGTACTGACCCACTGACGTCCGAATGGACTGGGCAGAGTGACACACACAAGCGTGCGTCATACATCAGACACACTCGATCATGCACCACGCCCCAGGCATCCTGTGCGCGCCAGGCGACAAACCACGTCGAATGCGCTGATGCGCTGATACTGAGTACGGAGTAAGTGAGACGACCGACGGTCGGTCGATGAAGATCATCCATCAGAGGATCGTACCTGCGTTCTGCACCCAACCGTTGTGTTGTGCCCAGCGTGACCAGTAGCCAGTGGCCGGCCGGTGGGGCGAGACGAGCGCCGCACAAGTGTGGAGGAAGCAAAGCTGCCAATCGCCAGGACTCAGTCCGTCGGTCCAGACACCTGTGGCCTGCGGTCTGTCAGCACCCACTGGCCCCGTGTTGCTTCCTGTGCTCCCGCCTAGAAGCTATGGAAGACAGACGACGCACTACGCACTGTGCGCTACAGCTCAGTTTGACAGCTTGAGCGTTCAGACGTTCAGGCTCAACCGCTCAACCGCTCAGTCTTCCTGCCCGATCGCCGCGGGTACATAAAGCACCCATCTTCTCCCCCTTGCTGCAAGCGCCCGAACCCACCTCCAACTTTCTTCTGATTCTGATCCACTTCCTTCCCTACTATTACCCCCCCACCCACACCAACTCCCCCCTTTCCCTTCCGATACCAACAATGTCCTCCGTCTCTCGCTCCCGCCCTCCTTCGCGCCCGGGCACCCCTAGCATGGACCACGTATGTCAGCGTAACCCCTCGACCCAACACACGTTGGTGCAAGCACGTTGACTGACTTCTTCTCCTTCTAGGTTACCTTCAAGATGAGCTCCAACAGCAAGCCCAGCACGCCTGCACCCCGCACCCCCCTCCCGCAGCTCCTGGCCCAGTTCACCGAGATGTTCACGGTTGACACTCCCAAATTGAAGGAGCTTATGGCCGACTTTGTCAAGGTGTTCCAACAGGGACTTGACACTCCGGGCCAGACAGTGCAGATGTTCCCGACGTACGTGTTTGGCTTCCCCAAGGGCACGGAAGGTGGCCAGTTCTTGGCGCTCGACCTTGGTGGAACCAACTTGCGTGTGTGCCTGATTGAGCTCAAGGGCGACCGTGCCTTTGACGTCACCCAGGCCAAGTACAAGCTTGCTGAAGAACAAAAGCACTGCGAGGGCTCGGAACTGTTTGACTTCTGCGCCCAGTGCCTTGGCCAATTCGTCGAGGAGAACTTCCCCAAGAAAGCGGACGGCTCGGCCGACCTCGAGCACCGCATCCCTCTCGGCTTCACCTTCTCCTACCCCATGGAACAGGACAAGATCGACCATGGCCGTCTGGTGCGCTGGACCAAGGGCTTTGGCAACCCCAACACCGAGGGCATGGATGTGGCCGCGATGCTGCGTGCGTCGTTGAAGAAGTTCAACATTCCCATCCGCCTTACTGCCCTCATCAACGACACGACCGGCACCCTGATCGCCTCCCACTACACCAAGCCCGACGTGAAGATTGCTTGCATCTTCGGCACGGGCTGCAACGCTGCCTACATGGAACATGTGTCCAACATCCCCAAGTTCATGAAGGAGCACCCGGAAGTCAACAAGAATGACATCATGGCCATCAACTGCGAGTACGGTGCCTTTGACTCTTACTCGCCCAAGTACTTGCCCCGCACCAAGTACGACGTAACCATCGACACTACCTCCAACAAGCCCACGCAGCAAGTGTACGAGAAGATGATTGGCGGCCTGTACCTCGGCGAGATCTTCCGTCTCTGCCTGATGGACATGATTGACCAGGGCGACCTCTTCGTCGGCCAGAACACCTACAAGCTCGACTCGCCCGTCTTCGACACGGCCTTCCTGTCCCTGATCGAGTCGGATGAAACGCCCGAAATGCTCACCACCGCCGGCCTGTTCGCCCACTTCTTCAACCTCGAGACCACCCTCGAGGAAAGGAAGTTCTTCCGCACCTTGGCCAACTTGATTGGTACTCGTGCCGCCCGCCTCTCCGCCGTAGGCATTGCCGCCCTCGTCAGCAAGATGGGCTTGATCGAGGAGGGCTGCGGCGTCGGTGCCGACGGAAGCTTGTTCACCAAGTACCCCGGTTACCCGCAGCGCATCTCCGATGCCCTCTGCGACATCTTTGGCCAAACTAATGGCAAGAAAATTCACCTCTACCAGGCCGAGGACGGCTCGGGTGTCGGCGCCGGTGTGATTGCCGCCATGACCAAGAAACGCTGGGACGACGGTGTGTACAAGCACTTGTAAACCCCACGTCGTCGTCGTCGTCGTCTCCCCCCACCCTCTCTCTTCCTCTCGCCCCCGCAGGAGCTGGAGCCACCCACCGTCTCATGTGACAAGCGCGGGACGGGGCGGTGCTCTTGTCTCTTGCTTCGGGCCACGAAATCATTCTACGATCGACATGCATCGATAGAGCACGAGCATCCTTCTGTTTGTACTTTCCCTGTCTCTTTTCTCCCCTCTTCCTATTTGCGGCCTATCCCTCTGAGCAGTGCATGGGTTTTCGTTGCTCGCTTGGCCTGGCTCGACGATCAAATTCACCGCTTTCATCTGTGCCTGTTGTCGTGTGTTTTTTGTCCGTGTACTCGTAGGTGCTGCGCTCTAGCTACGTAGATATAGGATCCTTGATAGATTCTAACCATTGTGAGGTGGTTTGGCGTGCAAAGAGTAAACCGAGTACTAAGTTCTCTCTGAGTTCTCAGTCTGTCTTCTGAGTGCAGTGGCGTGATGGATTGCATGCGGCCACGGATGGTAGGCCTGGGCATCCTTGTGGATTGAAGCTTGAACAGTAATGCGGGCTGGGCAACGCAAACATCATGTCGGGTTAGCTCAGATGGGAGAGCGTGAGATTGAAGGTGACTTCGATGTCCGATCTGCGGCAGTGGATTCCTCAAGGTCCCCGGTTCGATCCCGGGACACGACACTTTTTGCGTGTCTCTGGGTGTGTTTTTTGATTGGGCATTGCCGTCTGACGGTGGGCAGCGTAAAGGCATGCATGGGCCTAGGACCAAGGCAGGGAGGCTAGCCACGCAAATGGGTGCGTGCGGGTGGAATGGCAAAATCACAAAAAAAAGGTCCCACTGGGATTCGAACCCAGGTTTCAGGAAGACGAGGCATAGCTTCAGAATCCTACTTGCTAACCAACTACAATATGGAACCGTTGGGTGAGCGAGTAACATGCATAAACCTATGGTATCTCCCTGAGGGGAGGTGTGCAAGCGGCGGATGTTGGATGTGGATGCATTTGAGTCGCAGTGCCGGGAGCGAGTGGCAGTGGAGCGGCACCTGGTGAGTGGAACTGGAGGGTGAGTTTTTGCGCGCCTCACAGGCGCAGGGGCAGTCGGTCGGAGAAGGACGGGGGAGGGATAGCGGGATGGGTGATGGTGACGTGGGGGAGGACAGTAGGGTACGACGAATGACGTTCTTGCTGCTGCGACGGCACCATTGATTGATTGGTCTGCCGCTGCTCCTTGCCTCAAGTGCCCCCCCACCACCTTCACCACCTTCACCACCTTCACCACCCTCACCACCCTCACCACCACCCCCACCACCCGCGTGCCGATGAGCTACAACTACGGCGGCGCTTACGGATACGGCGGCGGCTACAACAACCGCGCCCCGGCCCCGCCTCCGCCCCAACCCGGCTACGGCGGAGGCTACGGCGCACCCCCGCCGCCTCAACAGGCCTATGGCGCTCCGCAGGGATACGGCGCCCCGCAGGGATACGGTGCCCCCCAGGGTTATGGCGCCCCTCAGGGTTACGGCCCCCCCAGGGCTATGGAGGTACGTGCGCCCCCCTTGTTCTAACCCCTTGGTTCCGCCCCCTTGCTCACACCTCCCCCCCCACCCCCTCGTCCCACCGCCATTGTCATCGTCATCGTCATCGCCACCGCCACCGCCACCGCCACCGCCAGCTCGTCCGCCTCCCCAGCCGGCCCCCCCTCCCGGCGCCGACCCCAAACTGTGGTACGTCCTTCTGCCCCGCCCTTGCCCCGCTGCCTAGCACCCCCTGACCCCTCCACCACGCGGCGTCTGCGCGTCACCAGGGCTGGTTCTCTGCCGTCGACCGCGACCATAGCGGCACGATTGGCGCCACCGAGCTCCAACAGGCTCTTGTCAATGGTGACTGGACCCCCTTTGACCTCGACACGGTCAAGATGCTCTTATCCATGCACGATGTTGACCGGTCGGGCCAACTGTCCTACCCAGAGTTTGTGGGCCTGTTCAAGTACGTACATTTACCCGTACCCCTACCCCCTCAGCAACGGGCTCGCCCAGTGTTAGCTCTTGGGGATGCCACTGCTTTGCTCTGTTCTCTGTTCTTTGTTCTTGTTTCTTTTCCTTGTTTCGTTGGGCTAACGCAATCCCCCCTCCTCAGGTACATTGAGCAATGGCAGGGCATTTTCCGCCAGGCCGACCGCGATGGAAGCGGTACCATTGATCCGCAAGAACTGGGCACGGCCTTGTCCCAGTTTGGCTTCAACTTGCCCCCAATCTGATCCAGTTGGTAGTGGCCAAATACGGTGCGTGGCGTTCTACTCTCTCCTGTTCTGTTCTGTTCTGCTCTGCTCTGCTCGGTGGGGTTGAGGCGTGAACGGGCGAACCCCCCATCCCTCCCACCTCCCCGTTGCCACCTTGCCACCTGTCCCTTTCCACTCTCCAATTGCGTATGTGCGTATGAGCTGATGCTAACCACCACCAAGCGAGTTCAGGTTCGGTCAACCGTCCGGGCGGGATCACCTTTGACCATTTCGTCCGTGCTTGCGTCGCGGTTCGCTCCTTGACCCAAGGGTTCCAGAAGTACGACGTGGAACGGCGCGGCGCGGCCACCTTAACTTACCAGCAGTTTATGGAAATCGGTACGTCCCGTCGTCTTTTTCCTTGCCTGCCTCCTCCATCCCGCCCCCCGGGCGCGTACCAAGGGAGCGAGCGAGCGGGGTTCGGGTCGAGTATCCCTCGCTCGCTCCCCCTCTTCTCCCCTCGGTCGGCACTTCTCCCTTCTCCCCGCTTTCTTACGTCTTGCCTTGTCGGTACCTACCTACCTACTTACCTAACTAACTTGTCCCTTCGCGCAGTCCTTCAGGCTCCGTAACTCCCCTTACCCCCCCCCCCCCCCCACCTTCTCGCCCCCTCCCCCCCCTGCCCCTACGTAGAGATGCTGATTCGCACATGCGCTGGAGCTCTTGCAAGTTCCCAACCGCTTCTTCCCCATCCATCTCCACCCCTAGCTCCATCCCTAGCTCCGTCCCTAGCTCCATCCCCATCTGCGCCTCGGTCTTGGTCTCGGTCCCCACTTGATGTCTCGTTCCCGGGCGCGAGGTAGTAGCTAGTAGAGTCCCTCCTCCATTGCTCGATTCTTCCCTAGAAACTCCCCGACAGGTCCCTGCGGGTCCGCCGCGCTGTCATGGCTCACGTGTTGGGGCTGTCGCGGTATGGCGGTGGCGGTGGAAGGCGCTGGATGCAGTGGACGGGAGATAGACCAAGTCGACAGGATTGGAGGGGAGCTCCCGCCATGCGCTCATCAACTGTGCGCACTTATTGGCCCGCCCCATGCCCGGGCCCGAGCGCAATAACCGAGTCCGAGCGCAAGCCCGAGCCTGAGCCCGAGCCCGAGCCCGCGACGGTGTATATTGTACTACATCGATACCAATGCGCAAGGATGTACTTGCGCTGATGTAGTGGCAGGAACGGGTTGAATTGGTGGGTGGTGTGGATGCAAGCGTCCGGTTAGGGTCCCGTGTGACATGTGACGCGTGAATATTGAATGCGAGCCAAGATCGCTGACGTTGATCGTGGGCCGTGGACCGTGGATTCAGCCCCCTACTGCATGTCGGGCTGCTCTTGGCGAGACGCATGGGGAGTACAATACATTGTGGGGGGTCTTTGTGTGTTGTGTTTGTATGGGATGGAGGTGAGGCCAGAAGGAGTGGGAGGGGTGTGGTCCACACGTCACAGTCACACTGTCGCATGTCGTTCCCCGTTCTTGGATCTTCCACCTCCTACCTGGGTCTCGGACCTCCTACATGCTACCTACCTTCAGGCCTACGTCGTCCGGTCTGCCGTGGCGTGTGCGTGCTGGACGAACACGATGGTCAGGCTCAATCCAAGACCCTACACATTCCGAGTTTCAAGTACCAAGTGTTTTCCAGTTCCAAGGTCCAAGGTCCAAGTTCCCAACCTGTCTGTATAGCTCACAGCCTACAGCCATAGGTGCCCGCGCGGGCTTAGGGCACGGGGGTGGGCTGGCTCGTGGCCGGCGAACTGAGTGCAGGCTCAGGCGCAGGCGCAGGGACCAAGGTAAGCGGCGTGGGTGCATCGCCTGGGCCAGACTCACTCGCTCTACCTCGTTGGTAGGAACGTCAGCCAGCGGTGGTGCGGGAGCGGAGGCGGATGAGCCGCAGGCGTCCCTGCTGTCGCCGGAGACTCAGGAGACTTATCGGCCTCAACATCCGTAGCGGTAGTGGTAGCGGTAGCGGTAGTGGGATTGGGAGTGGGAGTGGGAGTGGTAGCGGTAGTGGTAGTAGGGTAGCGGTGGCCAACGCGGCAGTTTGGCGTGCCAAGGCCATTTGAGCCTGGAGGAAAAAGGAATAAAACGAAGGTGCACCGGGGGGGGCAGCGAGCTGCATCAGTTCTTCCAACACGTACCCAGCCTGGACGAGGGCCGGGACGATGGCGCCGGTGACGGCGCGCACCAGTTGGCCGCACATGTACGGCGTTAGGTTCGGCGCAAACGGAATGAGCCTCGGCGGCGATAAGAGCAAGTGCGTCTCCAGCGCAAACGCACACAGCGACACGAGTCCCGGCCAAAACAGCGAAGATGACGTGTAGCTGGCCAAGGTCAGGTGACGCACCAGGTACGTCGCCCCAGCGTCGGCGACGGCCACTTTGAGCCGCGCGGAAAGGTCGCTACGGCCCACGGCGGTCGAACCAGACACAGAGTCAGCCACAGTGGCCCCATCAGCAGCCGCAAGCTTCGGCACGATCACACCCAGCCGGTCGTACGCGTCCCGCGCGCTCGGATCGAGTAGCGTCTGCACCGCCTGATTCAGCTGGGCAAAGTGCGCGTCGGCCTCCGAGCTGCGCCAAGACTCGCATGACGACTTAGTTTGTCAGGATGACGTGTCTTGGCCAGCAGATGCCAGCGCCGCCGTACCACCTTGCGACGCTGCGCGCCCGCCGTGCACGCCCACCAGCGCATACAGCGAGTGCTGCGCCAAGATGGGCTGCACGGCCTTGTAGGCTTGGTAGAGCGCAAGAAGTAGCAGGACGAGAAGCACGACGATTAGTTGGTAGCTCCGCGCCGCTCGCGCGCTCGATGGCGCAGGCACGATGCCGTGCGCGACAAGGTGCGGGAGGACCCAGCCGGCGAGCGCGCGGGCGCCCATGCGTACAGCACCCCGGCGCTGCCCAGCGCCGAAGCTGCTCGCCCAGGCGGAGGAGAGCATGGCGGCGGCGGGGAGAGCAGGTGGTGGTGGTGATGGTGGTGGTGGTGGGATGGATGCGGCGCACGAGATTAAAACTGGCGCCGCCCTTCACGCTTCCCGCTTCACGCTTCAACTTTGCCTGAGGCCTGACGATCGACCGAACGCTCCTGCCTTACACTTAGTACACATGGCAGCCCAACCCTACGAACTAACCCAGATCCAGACTCCTACCTCGACCCTCCCCCCCGCAGCTGCCCTGCCCGATGAGCTACTTGTACATTGCCTCCGCCCAGGGCGTCACGCCTCGGGCGTTTCCAGCGCATCCAGCGCCGCCGACAGCAAGTCCACCTTCTCCGTCAGCACCTTGAGCGATGCCAGCAGCAGCCGTTCGGGCGGGATGATGCCGGTGGACTCAATGTCAAATAGGAAATGGTCCCGCACCCGGCCCAGCTTGACCGCATCCTTAAACTCCTCGTGCCGCAGCACCTCGCGCGACACGGTATCCTTCCGTGCATCGGCCACGTACACTTCTTGGCCTCCCTGGGCGGTGGGGCGGGTACCAATGACGCCCTCGGGGAAGCACTGGGTAAACCTGGCTTGCAGTTCCTTGTCCTTTTCCCGGTCCCCTGTCTGGCCAATCGGCTTGAGAATGTCAACCGTCGGCAGGAGGCGGTAGGAGGCAGTAGCAACGGGCGAAAACTTGGCATGGTCCTTGCC
This sequence comes from Moniliella sp. 'wahieum', assembly GCA_003971905.1. Taxonomy (NCBI): domain Eukaryota; kingdom Fungi; phylum Basidiomycota; class Moniliellomycetes; order Moniliellales; family Moniliellaceae; genus Moniliella; species Moniliella sp. 'wahieum'. The sequence goes on along the minus strand of RSEE01000053.1, from coordinate 360,722 downwards.
CACGCCCTTGACGCAGTGCGCTCCATCTCGATCGACTGGCCCGGACGCATCTTGGCCAGGACAATGTCCTTGTTGACTGGCGCCGGGGGCAGGCCGCGCGGGTTGTTAGGTGAGCGCCAGGTCCAGTCCGCTTGCCCGCCCTGCGGCGCGAAAACTGCATCATGCCACTGGTCACATGCGCATTGTCGTACAACTTGAGCGGGTCCGTCTCGAGCTTGTTGGTGGCCACGTGCCGGCCATTCTTCTTGTACTGCGGATTGCGCGTGCACGTCGCATTCAGCAGAAAGACGAGCGTGTTCTCATCGTCGCCCGCCGCATTAGGCTCCTTAAAGGTGAACAGGTCCGGATCAAAGCCAATGGGCACCAGGCCGAGCCGGTGAGCCAGCACCTCGTCCTGCACAATCGACGTGTTCTTAAACACATACACATGCTCCACCGCCACTGTCGGCACCTCGGCAATGAGCACACGCCGAATGGCATTCGCAATGCTCGCGTCGACGCCGACCAGGTCGAGCTCGATGCGGTCGCTGGCGAGGGAGGTGATCTGGCAGGTAAGGCCGCGGCGGAAGCGGGCCAGGTCCCAGACGCCGGTCGGCGGCCATGTGGCGGGGGAGAAAGGGGGACGTGACGTTGCCCACCCGCTCCTCCTCAATCGACACGATGGGATCGAGACTCATGGTGGTGGTGGTGGTGGGGTTGGTGTTGGTGTGTTTGGTGCGGCCGGTATCGTCCGTCGATTGTCCGCCCGGCCGCCGCTCGAGAAAAAAATTGCCTGCGTCGGGAAACCCAGCCAGGCAGGGGCGGAATCCACTGCCGCCGGCCGGGCGGACACGAGCGGTTGCACCGACCCCCACGCGCCGCCCTGCCTCGCCGCACCTGATACTGCTGGACGCAGCACTTCGTATATTCTGTGGGCTCTTGTATATCTCCTCCTACGCTACCTCCACCACCAATACATCCACACTCTTCAGTACACACATGCGTTTACTTGGGCACAAACCGCCTCAGCAGCTCCTTCTCCCACTCCGCCACCCCCCGCCTCCCCCGCCGCGGTCTTGGTCCCAGCTGCTGCCGCCGACCCAGCCGCCGCGCCGCCCGCTCCTGCCTGCTGCTGCTCCAGCGCCGCCAGCGCACGCTCAAACACACTCCACTCAATCACGTTGCCCTCGACCGCCTCGCCTTCGGCCGGCTGATGCGCAATGCAAAACTCGGCCTGGCGAAGCCGCGTGAGCTTGACCACATGCGCCGCACTCCCCACCTCCCGCGCTAGGTCATGCACGATCGACCGCACATACGTCCCGCCACTGACCGTCATCTCCAAGCTGAATGCTGCCGGCGCAATATCACGCTCATCGTCCGCTGCGTCCACCGTGGTGGTGGTGGTGGTGGTGGCACCCGTGGTGGGGGTGGTGCTGCTGCCTTGCTGCTTTTCTTGTGCCGTCTCGGCCTCGGCGTTCGCCTGCTCTGCGTCTTCGGCCTCCGCCGTGGTGCTCTCTTTTGTTGGTTTCCGCCCGCTCCTCCTCTTTGGCTGGCGTTGGCTCTGCTGACTCTGATGCGACCGGCTTGGGCTCGGCGCTCGGCTGCTCAGCGTCCTGAGCCTCCGCTGTGGTGCTCTCTTTGTTGGTTTCCACCTGCCCTCCTCTTTAGCTGCCTCTGCTTGCTCCGATGCGACCCGCTTGGGCTCGGCACGCGCCTCGTCGCCCGCCAACGCACGCACCCTCCCCACCAGCGCCTTGTCTTCCTCCGGAACCTCCTTCTCCGGCGGCGCATACGGGTGCTCGCCCGCCTTGAGGAAGGACGTCAGGCGCAACGCATCCACCTGCACCTCGCGCTTGGGAATCGGGCGCGGCAACGGGAGGTTTTGTCGTGCATACTCAAACAGCCGTCTGCCTTCGATCCGAACTGCCGAGTACAGCGGCGGCGCCTGGGTAATCGTGCCGCGGAAGTGGGCCAGACCTTGCTCCAGCACAGCGGGCGTCACGTGCGTGTGGGCGGCACGGTACATAATCGGATCCAACTTGTCATAGCTCGTGGTCGACGAGCCGAGTAGCGCTGTCGTTGCGTACTCTTTTGTGCACGACTGGAATTGCCCACACGCCTTGGTTCCACCATTGACGCCAATGACTGCGATTAGTACAAAAGGGAGAGGGGGAGGGGGTTAGCCACCCGGTCTGGACGAGGGACAGAGGCATTTAAGCCAGATAGGAACGGGGAGCGGACGTACCCAGTACCCCGTCGGCCAACGGGTCCAGCGTGCCACCATGGCCAATTTTGGGTGGGATATGGGGCTGGCGATTGAGCGTGCGGAACATCCTGCCCTCCAGGGGCACAGGCTTGCCATCGGCCGTCTTGAACAGTGCTGAGCGCGCAAGCAGCGGCTTGAGACGGTCCAGCAGCTCGGCCGAGGTGGGGCCCGAAGGCTTGTTGATGGCAAACACGCCCGAGAGCGGACGGGAGTCGATGGTGGACGGGGCGGTCCGGGCACGCTTCGAGGGTCGCGACATGGCGGTGGCGGTGGTGGTGAGGGTGCGGGTGCCAGGCGATGGGAACCGATGGAGGCGCATCGGGAAGGTGGCCAGTTGCTGCTCCTGGTGCTTTCCCCCCGCTAATAGGACCACGTGAGAAGCCCCAACCAAAAAAAAAACAGAAAAGAAAAAACAAAACAAATCCAACGGCGGCGAGGCGAGAATGGATGAGTTGCACCGATCCCCCTGGTCTGGCCCTTGTTCTGCCAGCAGCATCCATCCTCTCCGGTGGCCTCGACGCGTCGCCATCGCCGTCGCCATCGCCATCGCCTCCTTCACCTTCACTACCTCCACTACCTCCACCGCCTCCTCCACGAGCCCCCCCCCCTCGGCTCCATGGACGAGTACGACGAATTGTACGTCCCCCCCCCTCTGTCCGCATCCGCCGCCTCGGCTAACCCGGCTCCAGCGGCAACTACCTCGGCGCACTCTCCGACTCGGACTCCGGCTCGGACTCGGACGACTCCTATGTCTCCCCGCCCGCAGCCCCGGCCCCGGCGCCCGGCGCCGCTTCCGCCACCTCTGCTTCGCCCCGCTCTGTCGACAGCGCTGCGCCCGAGGAGCCATCACTCGCGTTGATGCAGGTCGATGAGGCGCCCTCCAATGCCGTCATCCTCCACGAGGACAAAAAGTACTATCCCGATGCCTCCGAGGTCTATGGGGAGCATGTAGAGACGCTGGTGCAAGAAGAAGATGCCCAGCCCATCACCCAGCCCTTGGTTGAGCCCGTGCAGATCCGCCAATTCGCACTCCAAGAGGCCGACTTGCCCGAGACGAGGTACGAAAAGAAGTTCCTCGTCGACCTCCTCCAGTTCCCCGACATGGTGCGCAACGTGGCGGTCGTTGGCCACCTGCACCACGGCAAGACTTCCTTGTTGGACATGCTCGTCGAGTATACTCACAAGATGCAGGTCGATGTCGACCGCCGCTTGGGCTACACGGACGCTCTCAAGCTGGAGCGAGACCGTGGTATCTCCCTCAAAACTGCCGCTCTCTCCCTTGTCCTCTCCGATACGCGCGGCAAGTCCCATGCGGTCCACTTGCTCGACACGCCGGCCACCCCAACTTTTCCGACGAGGTGGCAGCTGCGTTGCGCTTGGTGGACGGCGTGGTGCTAGTGGTGGATGTGGTGGAAGGCGTGATGAGTCAAACCGAGGCCATCATCAAGTACTGTGTGACGGAGGACTTGCCCATCGTCCTGGTGGTCAACAAGTTGGACCGGTTGATTCTCGAGTTGCGCTTGCCCCCGACCGACGCCTACTTTAAGATCCGCCAAACAATCGATGAGGTTAACACTGTCGTTGCCTCCGTCTCCTCCGACCCGGCACGGCGTCTGTCGCCCGAACGGGGCAACGTGGCGTTTGCCAGTACCGAGCACCGCTACGTTTTTACGCTTCGCTCCTTTGCCCAACTCTACGCGCTCACCACCCCCTTGGACCAACCTAAGTTTGCCCAGCGGCTCTGGGGCGACATTTACTACACGCCCGCCTCGCGCAACTTTACCCGCACCCCGACCTCCGGTAGTGTCCGCAGTTTCCTCCAGTTCATCCTGACTCCCTGTACAAACTCTACACCTCGGTCTTGTCCTCGGAACCGGCCGAGCTCAAGAAAACCCTGGGCGGAATGGGCATCCATCTCCCATCGCAAGCGTACAAGACCGACGTTCGGCCTCTCCTCCGTCTCGTTCTCACCCAGTTCTTCTCTACCGGTCCCGCGGGCTTGGGCGACCTGCTCGTCAGCCTGCCGAGCGCCCAAGAAGGTGCCGCGAAAAAAGTCCAACGCTACTTCCCCGCCGAGTTGGCCCCCAGCTTGGCCCAGGGCATGGCCCAGTGCGACCCCAAGGCCGAGGTGGTGGTCCATGTGACCAAGTTGTTGCCTACCGTCGATGGCCGCTCGCTTCGCGCCTTGGGACGCGTGATGAGCGGCACAGTCGAGGTCGGCATGAGCGTACGTGTGTTGGGACCTACCTTTTCACCCGACGACGAGGAGGACATGATGCAAGCTACGGTCGAAGGCGTGTTGCTGGACCATACCCGCTACGTGCTCCCGGTCGAGGGCGTGCCGGCTGGCTCGCTCGTGCTCCTGTCTGGCGTGGAAGAGAGCATCGTCAAGTTGGCCACCGTGGTGGGCGGAACAGGTTCCGAACTGGCCATCTTCCATCCCATTCGGCAGTTCAACCAGGCCGTGCTCAAAGTCGCTGTCGAACCCCTTGTCCCGTCCGACCTGCCCAAGTTGCTGGCGGGATTGCGCGCGGTGAGCAAGACTTACCCCTTGGCCGAAGTACGCGTGGAGGAGAGTGGCGAACACATCCTGCTCGGCACGGGCGAACTGTACCTGGACTCGATCCTTTATGATCTGCGTACCATCTGGGCCGAGGTGGAAATCAAAGTGTCGGACCCCATTGTCCGGTTTGCCGAGACGGTGATCGAGACGAGCATGGTGCAATGCGTGGCTACCACGCCGAATGGCAAGAACAGCTTGACGTTGGTGGCGGAGCCGTTGGAAAAGGGTCTGGCTGAAGACATTGAAGCGGGCACGATCGACATTCGCTTGCCCCCGCGCCAATTGGCCAAACTGCTCACGGAGAGGTACGACTGGGATGTCTTGGCCGCCCGTTCGGTCTGGGCGTTTGGCCCGGACACCCAAGGTCCCAACGTGTTGGTCGACGATACCTTGCCCGGCGAAGTGGACAAGACATTGCTCTATGCGGTCAAACAGTCGATCGCACAAGGATTTGCCTGGGGTACGCGCGAAGGTCCCTTGGCCGACGAACCCATGCGCAACGTCAAGTTCCGCATCTTGTCCGCCAGCTTGGCCGACAACCCACTCCAGCGCGGCGGCGGACAAATCATCCCCACCGCACGGCGCGCATGTTACGCCGCGTTCCTCCTGGCCCAACCGCGGTTGCTCGAACCGGTGCTGGCGGTCGAAGTCCAAGCACCACCCGAAGCCGTCGGGGATATCTACACTGCGCTCTCACGACGACGCGGGCACGTGGTCCGCGACGCACCGAAACCTGGCACACCGCTCGTCACCATGCACGCCTTGCTACCCGCCATCGACTCGGCCGGATTCGAAACGGACGTGCGCACGCTCACCCAGGGCCAGGCCATGCCGCTCCAAACTTTCTCCCATTGGCAAGTCGTACCGGGTGACCCGCTCGATACGTCCCTCGTCCTCCGCCCACTCGAACCGGCGCCCCCACTCGGCTTGGCTCGCGACTTTGTCCTCAAAACCCGTAGGCGTAAAGGCTTGGCGGACGAGGTGAGCGCACGCGCCTACCTCGATGCCGATATGGTTCGCGCCCTTGCCGACGCTGGTGTTGAGCTATAACTTTTTTCGCGGGTCTCATGTCTCATGTCTCATGTCTTGCGTCCTGTAGCCTTCGTCTCACGTTGCCCGTTTCCTGGCAGCGGTGTGGCGGACCGAGGAGCAGGTCTGGCGAGGCACGTAGCCAACGAACTGCGGACCGATCTTCAAGCTTCAGCTCTCTCGCCCACACATTGCGCCATGCCAGGCGCCCACGCTCGGCTCGTCTCCTCGTCCTCCTGCCTCCATATAGCTGCTGCCGACGTTGCAGACCGCAGAGTGTAGACTCAAGGACTCAAGATGGCAGACTGAAGAACGCCGACTGCAGACTGAAGACCGCAGACTGAAGACCGCAGACTAGTAAAGACCGCAGACTAGTAAAGACCGCAGACTAAAGACCGCAGACTAAAGACCGCCCCGCCCACTCGTCTCTACCTTTCCCTCGGAGTGGTCTCATCCTGCTGCCCGCTCCTCCCATCGACAAGAGAGGCCTGTGATTCATGACTCTTAAAACGTACTTAGTGAATGGAATGGCGCCCTCGTCCGCCTCTGCTGACCTGACTGACCATGCTCCGAAAAAGGCTAGAGGCTAGAGGCTAGCGAGCGTGCGAGTGTCAGCACTCGGTGTCGTGGCGTCTCGTCACGCGGCACATCCCATGCAGTGAGCTCTGGTGGAGATAGGCGCCGGATTTGATGCGGCTGGCGAATGGGTTACGCGGTTACGGGTTACGGGTTACCAGGGGCTATCGGAGAACGCCACCGGTTCGACGTGTTACTGAGCCATGCAGTCCACCGCACGCCCCACAGATACCCCACCATACCGTCTCACACACCTGTGGCCAACAAGAGTTATAATAAGCACATGTACCACCCCCCGAGAGAGAGTGCGACCGCAGCTGGCGTGGGTTGCTACATGTTGCCTCTCTTTGCGGGGGAGGGTGGGAAAGGATGGGAAGATGAGGAGATGTGAGCGTATTGGCACCAACTCTGCCGTGAATACCTGAAGGTCCAGCACAGCCACGTGCTCAACTCACCAACGTGGGCAGCTGCTGCCAGTGGTTGCCAGCTCAACATGTTCAACGTTGAGTTCAACGCTCTCTGCCCACCCAATCCGCACACCTCCCCGCTACCTTTGCCCAGCTCCGAGAGGAGCTCTGGGGAGGCCCCCGTAGCCATCAAATCGTGTGGTGTTGGGTCTCAACCAATATATCATCAGTTGCTCTTTTTTCTTTGCTCAAGCAAGGACATGATGCCACACCTGCAATGCTGCGTGAGGAACGGCTCAAGGTGCAAGGTGGGGGGGTCAAGTGGCGAGCCACACAAGTCTTCAAGCGTTGAACGTCTGAAGGGATGGAGACAGGCGAGAGCGCAGGGGGGGCGCAGCCGGCGAGCGGCACTCTTCCGCCCGGCTAGGCGAGCGTCCCCAATCATTAATGCAACGTTCACCTCAAACAACCCTAGCACTGGCGTCTAGCATGGGCTGCGCTGATGCGCCCCTGGCGATTCGGATTCTGAGGCCCTGAAGGCATGTCCGGAACCACCAATGACATTTGAAAGCTTGCCAGCAGGTGACATGGATCTTCTCTTGTGGCATGTGACATGCATGTGATCTGCGGTGTTCTTCCATCTCGTCTCTCGGCTGGGGCGAGCTTAAAGCTTGAAGCTTAAAGCTTAAGCGCTTAGCGTTAACGTTTAACGTTTAACCGGCTGAGCCGCTTTAAGTCCGCGGAAGCAAACGCCAGAGCCGATGGTCGGCGCTTCGCTAGACTGCAATTCCGCTCGGCGATAGCACGGGAAATATCAAGCGATGCATGATGCATGATGCGGAGCCGGTTCCGCTCGGCCGTGCATCGTGTTGATACAGACCGCTACCGAACTCGGCATCCCGGCACCAGCTCGCCGACGACCACCAGGCCATACGAACGAAAGCAACCACACGGATTTGCTGACCATTCCAAACACACAACCGGTGTTTATGCGTGGGTATATCCAGTCTCAGAATCCAAAATCACCTGTCCAATTTCCAACCCCCCAGAGCGAGCGGCCGGCACTCAACGCGTTGGGCCGTGGCTCTTGACCTTGGGTCTCTCCCCCACCATCTATAGTAGCTGCCTCGTAAGAGTGTGAGCTCTCAGCTTCCTGCGTCCATATCCTCTCGCACATGGCATTCGCAACGGTTGCCAACTTGGCCGCGGACGACCAGCTCGATGCATCCACCATCCAATACCGCCCCGGCCCACAAGGAGAAAAGCCGATTGATGAACGGTCAGCCAGCACGATTCCTGACCTCAACCCCGTCGATGACGCATGCGACACGCAAAAGCGCAAGTTGGTCGGCTGGGGTGTTTACTCAGATGCCGACCTCGTAGAATCGTTGCCTGACCCCCTTGCGGACCCGGAAAACCCCATGACATGGGGAACTCGCCGCTTCTTTCTCCTCCTCCTTGTTATCCAAGCCGCGCTGGTCGCCACTACTTGCAGTAGTGCCGCTGCTCTTAGCTATGGCCACGTCCAAGAAAAGTTTCATGTGGGGCAAGAAGTCGCAATTCTGACTGTCGCCTTGTGAGTACCCTATTTTGAAGGTATGCAGTGACACTAACGTAACGTGTGTTTGACTAGGTTCGTCCTTGGCTTTGGCTTGGGACCTGCCATCTTTTCCCCGCTTTCGGAGTTCTACGGGCGACGGCCCATCTACATTATTTCCTTGGGGGCTTTCTTCCTCCTCAACTTCCCCGTTGCCTTCGCCAACAATATCGCTGTTCTTATCATCTTCCGATTTCTGTCTGCATTTTCCGCTAGTGCCTTCCTCAGTGTTGCTGGGGCCACATGCACTGACCTCTTTCCTCGGGAGGAATTGTTTGTCCCCATGTCTTTGTTTACTGTTGGGTATGTACTCTAATGTTCTCTGCCCCTCCTAAAACTAACTTACTCTCCAGCCCGTTTCTAGGTCCTATTCTAGGTCCAATATACTCTGGCTTTGCCAACCAGTTCACTGGCGGTTTCCGTTGGACTTACTTTCCAATCATCATTTGGTCTTTCATTCTTGTCATTGGGCTTATCTTCTTCTATCAAGAAACCTACCACCCTCTTATCCTGACGCGTCGTGCTCAGCGTCTCCGCCGCGAAACCAACGACCCCGCGTGGGTGTCTCAAATGGAACTAGATGTGGGAAGTAAAAACAAGACGCAGGTCGTTTTGCAGTTCATGCGAAGGATTCCCGTGCTCCTTGCAACCGAGTTGATGCTTTCCCTGTTATGTGCTTGGTCGGCACTTCTTCTCGGTATCGTGTACTTGCTCTTTGAGGCGCTCCCCTTTACCATGCGCACTAAACACAACTTCAACGATTGGCAGTCGGGCCTCGTACGTGTCGCACCTTCTTTGACCTGGTGATGCGAGATACTGACATCATCCTCAAGTCATTCTCTGGTATCCTTGTAGGGGATACTGGCAGTTTGTTCAATTCCGTATTGGAATAAGAGGTACAGGCGGGCATTGGAAAAGTATGACGGAAGTCCTCCCCCAGAAGAACGTCTATTCCCCAGTATGCTTGGGGCAATCTTGACGGTGGTGGGCTTGGTCGTATTTGGCTTGACTACCTTTAAGTCGGTCCATTGGGTGGCCCCTATCATTTCCATCTTGCCATTTGGAACGGGGGTCATTCTTTGCTTCATGTCCATTTTCGCTTACACTGGGGAAGCTTTCCGTCCCGTTGCAGCATCTGCCATGGCTTGCAATACTTGCGTCCGTTGTATCTTCAGTACCGCCATGCCCCTCTTCGCTATCCCAGTGCGTACATACTTCTATCGTTTCGCTGGCATTACTGACAGTTGGGCAGATGTTTAGGCGAATGCAGCCCGTGGGAGGGTCACTATTCCTCGCCGGACTCAACGTATTGATGGTGCGCAGCTCCCCCTTCAGCTTCGGTAATTGCGATGTGAACTAACTGGCTCTAGATCCCCATCCCTTTTGTTCTTTATCGAATCGGAGATCGCGTTCGCGCCAGTAGCAAGTATTGTGCCTCCTAACGCACGGCTTGCGCGACTTTTCCCCAAGTATGTGATCCAAGCTCCTCAATCTCCCTTTTGAATCCATATTATTGACTGAGCTTAAGGCTGGGACAGGGGGAACGCTACGTCTGAACCGAACCGTTCATCTTGCGGGGGTTACTTGAAAGCGCCACTAAGGTCAAGGAACCAGAGGGATCGCCAGGATATCAGGACCCTCCGGTTCTCGCCATCCGGTCCCGTACCCTAGGAAGCGCGTGTGGACACGGATGAACGTGGTTGACATCCGAGCGAGGAACCATTTCCACTGAGACTTAGTAGCCAACTCCTTCCAATGCGCAAACAACTTGCCCGCTGTCTTGGTGCCGTAGTATCCTCGCGTCGTCAAAACCAGGGGGAAAAACGGCTCTTGAGTGCGTCCCTGGTACTTGGCGTTCTTGTCGCATTCTGCTTGTTCAAGCAGCCGAAGCAGTTCCTTCTCCCAGCGTTCCAAAGGCGACGCAGTGCTCTGCACCACCCGCCGGTACGCGCTCTGCGCCTCTTGCGTTCCCGTGTCGCGCAGCGTGTGGTCGACCTCCATTCCTGATCCTCCCAGTGCTCCAGGCCCCATCACGCGGTAGTCGGTGCGCTGTGCCCTCGGTCCGCGCCTCGTCCCATCCTCGTCCTCCACCATAGGTTCGTTGCGGACGTGAGTGTCGGGGATGGAGCGTATGAGCTGGAGAATGGGCTCCCTCACTGCCTCATGCAACGCACTAAACTTGGCCTGGGTGCGGGTGCAAGACATGATGTGCTCCAGCGAGGACATGACACCCCGGCGGAACGGTGGCTAAGGTGGCGACCAAGTACCAAGCTGGGGCGAGGCCCCAGCTGACCGGGCCGTAGGCCCGGTGGTCTTCTAGTTGTGTATAATTGCATGTGTGCATGCGGCAAGAACTGCCAGGACCATGGTCACAGTGCTGGAACTTGTGGAGGATTTCACTGTCAGTTGGGTACGGACCAGGTGGAAAGGCCGAAAGAACTGTCTGCTAGTAGGAATGTCTACTAGGAAGAGGGGGTGTATTTCACAAGCGCCAGGCCACGGACCTGGCCTCCTGTGGGTAAGTCAAGAGATTGAGTTGCCAACTCCGTCCCAGCCTACACCTAGGCAATAGCCACCCTCGTTGTCTGGACAGTAAGGAGTGTTTGGAGCGCCGTGGTTGAGGATGAAGGAAGGTCAGTAGAACTATATTTTAACAATCGATGAGAGTCGGGGATGTTAGTACTAGGCTAGTATACTCGACAACCTCCTTTCATTCTCATGAGGACAAGCGAGACTAGACACAGGAAAATGCACTTTTGACTCCCAGCATCCCCCTCATACTCACGATGCCATCCTGCGTACCCTTGGAGAAGACTGAGCGTTGACGCCTCTTCCTCTTTTCGGCTGTGGCAGGGAGATGCAATCAATCCGGGGCAGTGAACCAAGTCGAAATGGAGTATGGAAAGTGTCTCTGTATTAGCAGTCGTTCTTAGCCTCGGGGCCCTCAGGCCTTAAAATTTCCCCCCGGCGGAATATGCACATCGTGGCCGCGCCCTATTCCGCCCCGTTCATAACTCGGGCATCGCCCAGTGGTTGTTTGGTGAGGCCCAACCATGTCGTTGGTTGGGTACGCGTCCGACAGCGACTCGGTATCCGAGACGGAGGCCCCCACCATCACCGCCCCGGCCGCTTCCCTTCCCACTCCGAGCACATTCAGTAACACCTTTTCTTCTGCCAATTCTGTTCCGGGCAGTAGTGCCCCCCAAGAGGAGGAGGACGATGAAAATGTCAACGACGACGACGACCTGGGCCCTGTCAACCCACTCGACGACCCTTTTGGCTTGCATCGTGTTTCGCACACCAACACTTTTCCTGCTCCAAGGGATAAGCGCAAACGGAAAGCGCCTTCGCCACCTACTGCACTTGTCCGCCCGTCTGCCCCAGAAGTCGAGGCTGCCCCTTCCCAGGATGAGGCAATCACGCTCGCTCCGCAAGACTCGGCGATGCTGGTGAACTTGCCGTATGAGGTGCTGTCGCGCTCGCTCCAAGCAACAACGGAAGAAGAGATCATGCGTAAACGCCAGAACGTATGGACCGGCCATGTCGAGCCCGCGTTCCTCCGGCCCATTGACTTCCGCAATGAGCAGCGCACCTTTGATACTAAGGGCTACGCTCACGACCCAGCCCACCTGGGCGCATTTGTCGGCACCCCGTCTGGTTCGGGTGGTATGGCACTCGATCGGAATGCCGGTCTGGCCGGGGGGGAGATGCGGGCCAAGTCACGGGACATTAAGAGGAATCGCGCACAGGGAGGGGACGCAAGTGTGACCGAGGGGGAGGGGGCGTACCAGGGTCCTTGGGCCGGCTGGGCGGGGGAGAAGGTGAACCTGACGGAAGGGGTAGGGCCTTCGGAAGAACAGCTGTCTGCTTCCAAGGCTAGGGAAGAGCTGCGTGCTTCGGAGAAGAAACTTCAAGCCCAAAAAGAAGAAAAAGCACTAGCCAAGACCGGTGCACCACCGGGGAGGAACGCTCCATCTTCCATGGCGAGTCCATGTACGATTACCAAGGCCGAACCTACATGTCCGTCCCGACGGACGTGGACTCCAATTTGTTCTCGAATCCGGGGGATCAGACTTGCTTCCTTCCCAAGGAGTGTGTACATGAGTTCAAGGGACACACCAAAGGTGTCTCATCAGTCCGACTCTTTCCTCGAAGTGGGCATCTCCTCCTCTCAGCAAGTATGGACACCAAAGTCAAGCTGTGGGACGTGTACCATGATGGGCGGGTGTTGCGTACATTCATGGGTCATAACAAAGCGGTCCGGACGGCGGAGTTCAGCCCGTCTGGAACCCAGTTCCTCTCGGCCTCGTATGACCGGCAAATTAAACTTTGGGACACGGAAACTGGGCAGGCCATCCGGACTTTTTCCAATGGCAAGACACCTTATTGCGTCGCTTTCCATCCTGAGGAGGAGAAGCACTGTTTCCTCGCGGGTATGAACGACAAGAAGATTATTCAATACGATCTGCGGTCTGGTGAGATCACCCAAGAGTACGACCAGCATCTTGGTGCGATCAACAGCATTACGTTCGTGGATCAGAACCGACGGTTCGTGAGCACGTCGGACGATAAGACGATGCGTGCGTGGGAGTGGGACATACCCGTGGTGATCAAGTACATTGCCGATCCCACCATGTACTCTATGCCGGCTGTTACGCTATCCCCGTCCGCCAAATACCTGGCCTGCCAGTCGCTCGACAATCAAGTGTTGATCTACACGGCCGACACGTTCCGCGCGAACCGCAAAAAGTCCTTTCGTGGGCACAATGTGGCCGGGTACGCGTGCCAAGTCAACTTTAGTCCTGATGGTCGCTTTGTCTCCTCTGGCGACGGTGCAGGCAACCTGGTGTTTTGGGATTGGAAAACGACCCGCATCCTCAAGCGCATCAAGGCGCATGACCGCGTCGTCATCTCCCACTGTTGGCTGCCGCACGAAACGTCTCAAGTCATTACTGGCTCGTGGGATGGGAGCATCAAGCTCTGGGCTTGAATCTATGGGGGCATTCACTTCATCCCAACTAGAGACTTTGTTGGCTGCATGATATAGGGCTGTCGGGTACATGAGAACGTAAAATGCTTCGAGTCAGACAAACGATGCATTTGTCGGGAGTCAACGCAGTCTGTTGCACATGACATGAAAAGTTAGCAACCTTGCTTGAGCAAAAACAAAAGTGGCAATTCAGTAGTGACCTGTTCTCGCCCTCGCGGACGGGCACACAAGTCAGCCAAGCGTACACGGGCACCCCCTCCTCAAGCCCCAGACCAAACCAGACTCGACGCTCAACGCCTGCCCCGCTTCCTCCCTTTGCTCCCGGCCCACAACAGCACAACCCTCTCCCACTACCAAACCCCATCCTCCGTAGAAGAAAGAGCCCCATAGGGGAGTTGAATGAGCGTGGGGCTGGGCATCCAGGGCCTCGGCTAGGCGGGCGGAGCGTCGTGTCACAGTGCTCAGTCGGGAGCGAGGAAGGGGTGGCATGCACACCAGCCGTGCTTGCGTGATGTTCCCGCCGCTTCGACGGCTCTTCCTAAGTAAACGGACACAGCCCCGTGGGGCTTGGTCATCATCCAACGCTTCGGACGACACTTACTCACAGCAGGTGGTGGTGGCTGGCAGCCGACAACCGCCAGGGGCGGGCGCAAAAAGAAGAAAACTCCTGGGCTGGGCAGCGGAACGAGTGGAGGGGCGGAAAGTGAACCCATCTCCAATGCCCACTGCTTGGGGCAGGCTGCTGACTGGGCCATGCCACGAGCCACGCATTGTAAGTGCCGAGCATGCCATCACACCCGCATCACATCCCGTCGCAGCCAAAATGAAGCCAAAAATAAAACAAACCCAAATTCTTCCGCCCGTCGCGGGCGTCTAGGCGTCTACCGATGGAGGCCACACAACACGCCCCCACCTCTGCGCCGCCACCATGTCCCAATACCTCCACGTCCCACGCTCCGAACTGGACGAGGCGCAGCTGCGCGAGCTGGAGGCGTACGAGATCAGCCAGGGCCCCCTCTCGGTCCTGCAGCAGAGTGTGCGCAACAACAAATCCTCATCTCGCTCCGCAACAACAAAAAGCTCCTCGCCCGCGTCAAGGCCTTTGACCGCCACTCCAACATGGTTCTCGAAAACGTCAAGGAGATGTGGACCGAGACCCCTAGGGGCAAGAACCGTAAGCCGATCAATAAGGACCGCTTTATCTCCAAGATGTTCCTCCGCGGCGACTCGGTCGTCTTGGGTATGTTGGCTCGTTCTTTCCCCTGACACAATCGCTGACCTTGGTTCTGATAGTGCTGCGCAACACAACCGCCTAAGCTTGGCAAAATCTACGTGTCGTGTGTTGATCATCTTCTTTGAGAGCGAGAGGCGGGCACGCATGGTGGTTTATTGGGGAGGAGCGGCTATGACAGACAGTCCTGTGGGTTTGTAGTCGCGGACCAATCTCATGCACCAAGATAGACCCGGCTCAAGTTCCTGCCCCACTCGCTCAGTCCGTCATGGAGGAAGCGCACTGCTCGGTCCAGGGCGAGTCGAGAAAAGGCCTTAGCACTATTGTGACATCCGGCAGTACGAGATGCTGCCTCCATCGTCTTTTTTCCCTGCTGCGTTACAGGACACATAAGCCAAATTCTTACGCGTACTCGCACCTCCGACCCCTATAGGTCCAAACGCCATACTCACAGCTATCTGGCACCACCGGCGATGTCTCCCGTCGGGGAAGGAGATACATTCCACTAGGTCAGGCGCATGCATTCCACTAGTTTAAATTGACTCGCAAGCCCTTCAACAACATCTACCCGGCCAGGACCGTGTTGAGGAACACGTCTGGGCGCTGAAGTGCGATAGGTGGGCGACAACCCCCTCCCCCTTAGGGAGTGAAGCCAGCGCCTTTTCCCTGACAGGTTTCTTCGTGGGCAGGGAAAGTGGACGTTATTGAAAGCAGACCCGAATAATGGAAACCATGGATCACTTCACTTGATTAATCGCTAGTACAATAGACTCGTTGGCGTAGCATGCTCATAGTGGGGATAACTTCAAAGGCGCATCAGTCTCTTGGGGTAGCTACCCGTCTGCGCGGTCGCTTGGGTAGTGAGGCGGTGATGTCCACCACTTCCCCGTCTCCATTATCTTGCTGTCGTGCCCGTCGCCGGGTGCGTGTCCCAGCCGAGGGCGGCACGCTGCTGTCGGCTGGAGGGGAGCGGCGGGACCAGAGCCCCCCGTGTTGTAGCACGCGCATCCCCATTCATCAGCGCGTCAAGTCGTGCGCGTTCTTTGCGTTCGTTGGGATCATCGTACGACATGATTGCCTGGGTCTGTGCAGGCTGCTCTTCCGGGGAGGGCTCTCGATTGGGATTGGGCAGCGGCGGCGGCGGCGGCAGCGGCAGCGAACGTGTCTTGGTTTCCATCATGGGGCGCGGCGAGGTGGACTGCCTCCAGGTCGGTGGGCGCGTGCGCCGGCGCCCTTTGCCGTCCGAGAGCAGGGCATGGCGAAGCTGAGATCCTGTCGGGCCAGGGGCGGACACAGGACGATGTGGAAGGGGAGCCAAGCGCGCTGGAACGAACGTTGATGGCAGAGCCGTGGGCGTGGGCATTTGGGAAGGGCCCAATTGCGAGGCGCTGGATTGTGAGGCTCGTTTGGGTGCTAAGCGAGGTAACGGTAATGGGTTGATCACACCTTCTTCATACATTCGTTGGAGGAACTCGAGGCCCACCACGTGAGCTTCGACCCGCCGTGCCATTTCCTTCTTGGGCTGAGATGGGTTCTCATCGCCCACAAGGAGATGGGTGTTGAGCCGACTGAACGCAGGCGTCATCTTGACCCCCATTCGTTTGGCCATCGTGTCAATATTGTGTCGCACAGCGCCTCCAAGGGGAAAGCCAGTGGAATGGAGCACCACCCTTCAGCCCCAGGGACAGGGAAGGGTATCCGCGTAGGTGAATAAAAAAATTGATCCTTGACATCCACCTTGCGGCCCACTGCTGCGCTCTCCTCCAACCACAGATGCGTAACCAGAGTTCCATCCTTATCTGTCCCATCGAGGGAATAGCTAAGTGGAACAATAGTATACTCCGCCTTCTCCCAAGGGGAGCAAGATGGGCACCCATCCGAGTTAGGCTGCTTAACACCTCCTTCTTCTCGTCCAGTTTGGCGTCCACTCGTATCCTGACTCCTTCGAGGAAACGCCCGTCAACGACCGGCGCGGAAGTCATTGGACTGGTGTCCACAGTCGTCGCGGACTCTGCCCAAGAATCACTCTCTTTGCCCTTGCTAGGCAACCCGTCGTCCCACTTGGATGATTCGAGGGAAGTCTTGCGCGCTGGTGCCGATGGTTCCTGCACAATGCTGTCCACCAATCTTCGCTTGGATGAAGTTTCCTTGTTCTTGAGAAAGAGGCCATCCGGGCCTAGTCCATGCGGGGCCCGTTCCTGGCGCAGCTTTTCCTGTGCTTTCTTCCTGGACGTAGCATACGACTGCATGTGTTTCCGCCTTTCTTGAACGGAGGGTGGATGAAGCGGGTCATAGAGTTCTTCCCCTATGCATAATTTGGCACGCTCGCAGTCCTCCACCCAAACCGCGTCGACAAATTTGAGTTCCATCGAACTGCGGCGCGAGCCTTGTGATCTACCTTGTGACTCGCTCTCGCGCAGCTGGCTCGTGATGGTCTTGATGTATCCTGCCTCGGATTCGAGAAAGAGGACGTGGCTCGTCTTGGGAGGTAAGGAGGCACCCCTGAGCACCACGCAGTCTGCCCCCAACGATTTGACTTTGTCCACCTTGGCCTGCACCCGTGTATTATCCTCCGACGCTGATGCTGGTCAGTCAGGTGCACTGGAGAGTGGGAGGGGACGTACCCTGTGTGACTAATGCAGTCCGAAGGCCCTGCAGAGGGCGCAGAGGGTACTCATCCGCCATGCGCAGCGCGTCGCACTCTTGTCCTTCGACCCAGCGGAGCCTTACAGCTTTAATCCACTTGGGATCCACCACTGTCATGCCATGCAGGATGGCCTGGCGGTATTTGGCGCTGCCCACCTGAAGAGATACAAGATGGGTAGCGACAATGGTGAGATCAGGCTGGGTCTTTGCACCCAACGCTTCGGCATGCTCCACCAGCTCCGCCTTATCCGCAGCTGGGATGCCAGTGAAGGCAATCATGAGACCAGCCAGGGGACCAGCAGGTTTGGGAGCCGCCACCGGCTCGGGCTCCGACTCGGGCTCCGACGCGGACCCCACCAGCACCGCTCTTCGCTCCTCGGCCATGTCCGCTTCGTCATCGTCGTGGCGAGGGGTGGGGCAGGGCGATTCCGGGCGCCAGGCACTTTGGTGCTGAGATGGCCGCGACGTGTGCCTCGCCGGTTCATGGTAGGCCTGGTGGTCGGGTTCGGGCACACGTGGTTGGGCAGCCAGTGTTGTTCTCCCGCCAACACGATCATACTCGGGTCGGCAGGACGCGGGCCATAGGCATGGGGGGGGGGGGTTGTTTTATTTTGTTTTTGTTTTTTAATTGAAAGTGTTGCCACCTGTCATGAGCACCTTTGGCAAATCTCCCTTATATCGCAGACCCCCTTTTTTCTTTACGTCATGCTTACCTATTTGTTTGCGCGGGCGGAATGCGCACCCCACCCCCGCGTGCTCAGCCATGCACATGTCTCCCTTTTTATATCGCAGACCCCCTTTTTTCTTTACGTCATGCTTACCTATTTGTTTGCGCGGGCGGAATGCGCACCCCACCCCCGCGTGCTCAGCCATGCACATGGGTGATAAAATTCCTCCAGCGTGGAATGGAGGCTACGATGGCGACGGTGGACCGGTGGCTAAGGTGACGATGGGGGGGAACGGTGGCTACGGTGGCGAAGGCGGACCGGTGGCTAAGGTGGCGACGCAGCACAGCTGGGGCGAAGCCCCAGCTGACCGGGCCGTAGGCCCGGTGGTCTTCTAGTGTAACAAAAAGACGTTCCATGTTGGGCTCGAACCAACGACCTCCCGATGGCCGTGAATTAACAGTCGGACGCTCTAGCCAACTGAGCTAATAGAACGGATGCGTTAAATGTCCATGGACTCATTACCACTTCTTTGAAGTCACCTGGCCTGCCGGTCTGACCAGCCTCCCTCCTCCTCTCTTCGTTTGCCTGTGATGGTTTCTTCCGAGCTACCTCTTTTACATTTACAAGGCTGGCCATTTTCTCCTGCTTTACTTGGTATGCACCTAACAACTACACCTGTAATTATAGTGGGAGTGGGGTATACACGACATGCAGCGTGCCGCACTTCATCGATCATCCGAAGCACCCCTCTCGTTTTGTGGATGCATGATGGGTGACCGGTGACAGGCCGAATGAAGACAAGTTGAAATGTTTCTAGCGACGGAGATGATGATGATCAATCAACCAATCGACGATGGGCCCAAGCTTGGCGTGGAAATTGAAGAGCTTCAAGCTCCCCCGCTGATGGAGAAGAACGGGGTGCGATTTCAACGGCAGCAGCCTTCTCCGTCATCGCGTCACTGCCCTGCTCCATCTCCCTCATTCCCACCTTCACCTTCTGCTGTGCTCGGGGTCCACGACAATGAGGACGCTGCACGTGGCATATCTGGGTCCGAAGGGCACATACTCCCACCAAGCCGCTGCAGAGGCTTTTGCCCCCCTCCAAGCCGGCGCTGCCGTGGACTTTTGCCGCGTGGGAACCATTGGTGAGGCCATCTCTTTCCTTGATGAACCCCACACGCACGAGGAGGAAAGGTATTGTGTTGTGCCAATCGAGAACTCCATCTACGGACCAGTGAAGGAGACTATCCAAGCGCTTGAACTCTCCACTGTACCTCCCTGTCACCCTCCCAAAACGCCTTCTTCCACACCTTGGACATGGGAGGGGCAAGATTGCGTTCTCCCCCCGTGTGATGGGGAGGCACGTAGAATCGTGGGACACGTCCACCTCGCGATTCAGCATGCTCTTCTCGTTTCCCAGCCGAATTGGGACCTTGGAGGAGACGTTCTAGCAAGGGTCAGGGCGGTAGAGAGTCATGAACAAGCGTTAGGCCAATGCCAGGCCTACCTGTCCGCTCACCTGCCCCATGCTACGCGTGTCCCTGTGGCCAGCACGGCGCTGGCAGCTTCCCATGTGCGAGAGGAGGAAGGGATTGCAGCTATTGCCTCGCCCTTTGCCGCTCAACTCTATGGCGCTTGTGTCTTTGCTCAAGGCGTGCAGGATAAAGAGGGTGAGTTGTTCCCCTCTCTTCCCAGGTAATAGCTGGCTGACTGACATTTGTTTGGACCCAGCCAACTCGACACATTTTGTTGTTTTGACCCGCTATCGGGACCACACCTTCCAGCCGTCGCCTTAACCCACGATGTTTGTACCTGTACATTCATACCCATCCATCACATTTTGTGCGTTGCTGTACTCAATCGGTGGAAATGCACACTTCAACCCTCAACGTCTCAACACCAAATAATCAAGGGAGATCAACAAACATAGCATGTGACAGGTAGGTAGAGGGTATATATGCCCAACCGAAGTCCAATTTGGGAAGTAAGGAGAAAGAGCAAGGAAAGGGAACAAGAGAATATGAAGCAACAGACTGGCGAGAGAGGTAGGATGACGCTACGCCGAGTTGGGCCGATCAGCATTTCCGATCTCCTCGAGGAGATGGTTGGCACGGGCAACGTACATGCGCGCACCAGCGGGGGGCTGGTTATGAGCAATGCCTCGAGACGAGCCGGTGTCCAATGGCTTGCCTGACAATATCTTGTGGCACTCGCTCTTTGCTCTCTTGTGGTCGCCCATGAGGAACCGAAGACGGGCATGTTCCAAGTGGGCACAGCTAGGAAAAGAGTCAGTTTGGTGGCCTAGGGGGCAAAGGCGGGATTGTGGGACTTACTAAATGACGGACAAATCTCCCTCTGCCAGGGCTGGTCCCATGTTGAAAGCGGACTCGAATGAGTGGCAGGCATCTGATGCCATCTCCTTGCGGCTGGGCAACCGCACACCCACTGAAGGAAGGCGAACGATCGTTCCTGGTGCGGGGTAGGCAATGCGACATAAAACAATCTGCAGGGTGCGTTAGTCACTGGGAAATAGATTGGGTAAGAGTACACACCCCACGAATGGTATGACACAGAGCCAGGCCCAAAAAGTAGTCGGCCCTTGTTCCATACTGCTCGGGAGAGGGGATATTGGTGAGAAACTCCAGCTTGCTTTCGATGCGGGGCAGGGTATCTTGGACAAGGGTGAAGACTGGGGTTTGCTCGAAAATGTGAAGCAGAGCCATGAATTGAGCGATGAGCAGGGTGGTCCGGCGCTTGGGATCAGCAAATCGTTTAGCGCGTAAGACTACCCAACTCCAGGGCTACTGCCGTATCGCTCCCGGACCGTGCCAGGGCTGGGACAGTCCGCATGATGGTTGTTACCCGTTCCACTTGACTCGGGTCCAATTCGTAGAGAACAACAGCCTTGAGCCACTGGAACACAGCCTTGCTCCAATTACTTTGCTTGCTCAGTATGTCAAAGCACTCATACGCACTCTGCCAATCGCCAATGATGATGTACGCAGTAGACAGATCCCATAACACACATGATAAAACTCACTGACCACGTTCGGAGAACGAATGGTGGCCAACAGCAACTGAATCCCTGTTCAGGTAGGGCTTGGTTAATAAACAATCGTGCATGGGCGTGAAGGAAAATGGGACTCTTGGGGAACCGCTTCAGATTCCAGGCGGTGATCGAGTCGCACAATTCATAGTCAAGGTCTGGGACAGGCATGAATGAGGATCCGAAGAGATCAACCAATAAGACAAAAATGTCTCCCATCGGCCGCTGGAGACCCTCCCCCAGTGAAGTGACCCTGGGGGCCACGCTGGTCTTGGTCCAGCCACCAGAAGCCAGGAGGTACGTGAGTGCTCGACGAGTGTCTGTGACCTTTTGGGAAGACCAAATACCGAGCTCACTCCGTGGGGAATGGTGTTGATCACAAAAAGGAGTACGCCCCGGGTAACCAGCACGCCCGAGCGAAAGTCCGCATCAAGTATTTTTAGCGGCTTTTCGCCTTGGATAGAAGCTCGCTCTGCCGCTTCGTCCATAGTCTGGACAAATGCGCTCAGGCCCAAAATCATCTTGCGCGCCGTCTTAAGCATCAGTACCACTCGGGCCATCGTCGTCTTGTTATGCGTGTGGACGGACGTGACAAGAGCAAGGAGAACACGCAGTTCCGTCGCCAAGAGCTCCGCGTGAAGCTGAACAGGGGACATGGTGGCATAAGTAGCGTTGGCGCCGGAAAAGGAGAGGATACGACCTATCTTGGATCGTCGCTTACGGAGCAGCTCCGCAACATTCAATCCGTGAGAGCAGCATTGCATCGCCGCTACAATGTCCGATGAATTGAACGTAAGCAAAGCCTTGAGGGAGTTGACCAACGCCATGCCGGCTGCTGGGTAGAGATGAGTGCCCGCATCCTTGGAGATCATATCCCCTAATTCACCAGACCGACCGTCGAGCAGCATATCTCTTGCGACGCGCATCGTTCTTCTGTCACGAGCAAGCTGAGCATCTGTCAGAGCCACATCTGCCCGGGTTAGAGGATGAGAAGGAATGTAGTCGGGAGTGACGCCGGTAGAAGGAATCCAGTCAATTGCCTCCTCTTCGCCTGCTTGCACAACCTTGCTGTTTGGGTCCTCTACCGCATCAAGCGAAGATGACTGGCTAGCATTTTGTCCTAAACTGTGCACAGGGGAGCTGTGACCTGGGACGAAAGGGACTGACTTGTCTCTTTCCCCGGTGGAAGAGGACACACCATCTTCGTGAGACCTTTCTTGCGCAGAGGAGGAGGCTTGAACCGAAGAGGCATCTAGGTTGTTGGGCATTAAGGGCAATGTTTTGGAACGAGTGATACTTTTGAGTTAGGCCGTGGTATAATCTTGCCAGTCCCCATCTCCCTCTCGAAATCATCCGTCAAGAGAGGCGAACGGGAGTGCGGGGTAAGTCGGCCGACAGGCTTGCTACGATGTCCTTGGGAGGGAAAGTGAAGGCCTCAGGACTGTATGGCTCGGCCACGTAAAGCGGGATCAAATCGGGAGTCCGCTCCGTCCCACATGCCCCAAAACGACCACCAAAGGACTGCGCCATAGTGTCTTGTCCGTGGTGCTTAAGCCAGCTGATGAGACCAGGAATACTGTATTGCACTTGCATCGTTTCCATCTCAGGATGGTTCGGATCCGAGGTATAGGTCATCCAAGTGATGGAAGCGTCCTCATGCAGCACACCGGTACGGTTGTAGTTATGGGTTGCGTAGACGTATGGCCGAAGCTGTAACTGTTTAAGTCGGATTTGGATCTGCAGCACCATGCGACGGAAGTCGATCTCCTCCTCTGCTGGACTGCCCCCCTCCGTCTCAGCCCACTGGAGCGAAAGCTGGTCCAATGCGCGCATGAGCTCTTGTAGCTCGAGCTCGATCATCTCCCCACAATCAATTCCCTTCTGTACCCGATCTTCGTCCGGCTTGGGGTCAATGTAGCGCCACTGCCACTGTGCTTCGCCGCCAAGGTGAGTGGGGAGAATGTTAAGGGGCGCATATTCTCCAGGTCTTTGGGCGTATGGGTGAAGCGGATCTTGTGTCGCACTTTGACGTCAATCAGGGGTAGGATCGTCTGCCAGACCCCTCTAAAAGCCCAAGAGGCACGGTGGAGGAAGACGACTTCCATGCGTTCGACCATGATGAGCTCCAAGTACTTGATGGAGAACAAAATGGCTTGCCAGTCCAGCGGCTGGCCTGCCACGTTGGCCAAATCAACCAAGAAAACGGCCTTGCCAAACCGACTGGCCATCATTCGCTGGAGGCTTGCGTGGTCAAAACGAGGACCTTCTGCAGCGCCTCGGTTGACTGGGTTCCGCCCATGAGGCGCACCGGATTGAATATAAACAAGGGCATGGTTACTCCACGGACCTTTGTATAGCCTTGGATGTAAGCCGGGCCTCTGTGAAAAATATTAACGAACTGACCCTCACCCTCCTTAACGATGTTGGGCACATCAAGTTCGTACCATGTGCTGAGCATTTGCATGACCAACGACACCGCCGCCTCCACGTCAAAGTCACGCGCACGAAGGACGCGAAGGAAAAGTCATCTGCAAATTCACCCTAAGTAAGGTATCAGTAAACTGAATGTAGGAATGCCAAAAAAGGAGCGGAAATACTCACTCCGGTACCCTCCCAAAAAGCTTCACGGAGCAAAGGGCCGCCATAAGACTGGTGTATTCGTGCGCAGGGCATAGCGCTCCTTGAAGGTCTCTGATATGGCGTCATCATCGCTGAACACAAGCTGGTTGGCCTTTGTCAAGCTCTTGTGATTGGTAAACTGAAGCGGAGGCTTGGGTACAAAGGAGGGGCCACCGACCATGCGAACGCGGTCGGAGACTTCCTGGTGGTAGTCGCACGTCTCAAGCGTCCTAACCCACATTTGCTTGAGCTTCTCTTTGTGAAATGGAGTTAAATTTCCTGCAAGCGAGCGGGGCGTGGCATGTCAGTCTCGAAGCGGCCTCGGGCCAAGGCTGAAAGAGAACACGTACCATTGTACCCTTCAGGCACGCTTTCGTTGGGACCAATGGGCACAGTGTTCAGAGCAAAGTCCTGTGCTGTCGGCATCTTCGTCGGGCGATCGCGACACGGTGGTGCCGAACACCAGATGCGGGCAGGAGTGATGGAGCGGAGGGACCGTGGTGGGGCGTATGCGCAAGCGGAGTGGGGTATAGATACGCCAGGTGGTGATAATGGCCATCGAACAGCCGCCGGGGCAGGCGCGGCTGCTCACTTGAGCCCCTGGACCAGGTACGGACAGAGCTTGGTGTGGAGCATTGGGGCGAACCGGTGACGCAGCCGGGGACCGATGACCTTAGATGACCTTACCGGTGACAACAGCGGCCCCCCCTCTACCAACTAGTAGTACAGGAGGCGGAGGCTTGACGGATGGCGCGGTTGGCGCTGACGCCGGGTGGGAGCGTAGACATGGGGCAGGGTCCATTCGACCCATAGCCAGTGGCGGAGATATGATAAGCGGGGACATGTGCGGTACTGACATTGCCTTCCACGGGGACCACCCTGGGGCTCTCGCGCGGCAACTGGCGCTGCTGATGGTGGCGACTGGGGAGGAGCATCCCGACAACTTGGTGACATTTCATAAACGCGTTCCCCTGCGCGTGCGTGAGTGGTGCACCGTACCATACCATAGTGCTGTTGACCAGACAGATCATCGACATGATAACATTCGCATCACTGGTGAACCAAATACAGCCTCGGACATCAGAACCTGCCTTAGTTCTAGGTGCCCTGCCTGGTTCCCCCCATTCCTCTCTCGTATGGCCGACCTGTTCTCTATAGACGTGGGGGGTACAGCCACCGCAACTAGATGCTAGAGGCGGCGAAGGTGCAGTGCGGTGGGGAGTAACGTGCGTGGTCAAATTATGAGCAAGACCAGCTCTGTGGCCCGTTGCGACGCGGGAGAGAGATGAACTCCATCGAGCCGCTCCTTCAAGTTGACCCAAATCTGTCCTCGCTCACGGATCTCGGGTTCAGCGGGGTCACACGACGCTGATGTGGGCACCAGTTCGCTTCGTGTCCGTGCGGGATCTGGCATGCACTGGGGTGGGGGGGGCATTCTTGTGAATCGTTGGCCGTGGCCAAATGTGTGGGAGACCCGAGACTGCTCAAAGTAGCTGGGACAGTGGACGGAGGCTCCGAAGATGAGGGTATGGCGGGGCGAACGTGGGTAACGTAGATGTCAGTTGCGCACCTTCTGTGAATCTAAAGGAGGGGTGGGTGGGGACTCAGAGTCGTCCAAGTGAGGCGAATGAAGGGAGGCGATTTTGCTGGAGGCCCAAGCAGCAGCAAAGCTCAAGCTCTCATCTGTGTCCGACTGCATCATGGTTGTGAATGTTGAGGAGCAGGTGCAACGAGAGATTGGCTCCGCAGTGGCTTGGGGCGCACCATGGATCGTGGTTGACGTGACTGGCGATTGTTACGTTTTGCAAGGCGCGCCCATTTCGGGATGATGCATCAGGTTGGCGGTCGTAAGACGTGTTGGCAGCCTCCGCAGTTGGGGACGTGGGGGCCGTGCTGGTAGAATCAAAGACGTTCAAGGAGCTGGTTGAACGAACGATGGATGGAAATGAGGAACGCATCGGAGGAGCTTTTGGTGTGGACCTTACTAGCCCGCGGCCAATAAATGGCAAAGGACCAGGGCTCACACTGCCGTCTGAGCCAGAGGAGAGTGAAGATGCCCCACCCCTGACGTGTTCACTCCACGACGAACCCAGTCCAGGTGAAGGCAAGGTGATGAGTGCAATTGGGGCACAACAGGAAGGCTGGTCGTCTTGGTGAAAAGGCGTCTGGGCAGAGGAAGTCCACCCATGGCCGCTCGATTCTTCCTGAGTGCATCCTTCCGATGGAGTTCCATTTCTCATCCCTCGCGTGGGGGTTTGGCAATGGCGGGTCTTGTAGCTCCTCCAGCGAAGAACACCGGTCGTCATGGAAATGATTGAAGCCCACCAAATGAGGACCAGCCATAGTGCATAACTTAGTCGACCGTCCTGCTCTCCCATCACGAGATGCGCGGGACACATTCCCCACACAAACACCCGATGCTTCGTCGCTACTGGAAGTGATGTGAGCGAAAGATGTACCAGGGGGGAGACCGGGTTCCGTGAGCGGGTCCGAGCGGCTGAGGGAGAGATAGAGATCCAATCTTCTCTCTCATCCGAGGCAGAGTCAGAGTCCGAGGCGTTTACTTCACCAGTCAGCAGTAAAGAGGCGGAAAAAGAGTCTGTTCGCATAGAAATGCTCTCTCCCCCGGTTTCAATCGCTGTCGGGGGGACGCATTAAGCTGCATCGGATCCTCCTCTCCTCCTCCTCCTCGCCTGAGATAGGGCGTACCGACCGCATAGTAGGGGCACGGATCCCTGCACTTCCCCAATAAGGGACCGAGGGCCACTTGCGTGGTTGAATGGGGCCCCGATCGATAGGTGCATCTTCGCCGTCGGAAGGAAGCGAAGGGGAGGGAGAATGGGTACGAGGTAATCGGATATGTGATGCGGGGTGAGTACCAACTGGACTTGATGGCACCAGTTGGTCGGTGTGATGGGGTGCTGGGTGGTAAGCTTGAGAATGGGCAAAAACTAAGGATGGCTTTTGCTCCCCACCAGGTGCCGGCTCAGCAACCAATATTTGCTGGGGTCCAAGGCTGGCCTTGGCGCGCTTCTGGGCGCTCTGGTGAACCGCTTTCATCATCTGTTTCCAAGCCTGCGACTCGGAGACTGTGCTTAGCATTGCTTCCTCCAGAGCAACGCGTATCGGACCCTATCCATCCCTGCAAACGGGCATCTGAAAGCCGCGGGAGACGGGAAGCGGAGCCGTCCCAGCTCCCTAAGGCCAACGCGGGTGGTGGCATTCTGCTTCCAGAGCGCCAGCAGGATCTGGGTAGGGCAGGCGTCATGTAGGGGAATGGGTAAGGCGAGGGAGGGATACCGCTGGGAGGCACTGACCCCACAGCCGGTGGAACACCTGTCCGAGCAGGAGTGGAAAACCCGTGGAAGCCATGTGGCGGTGGCGGCATGACCGAGTCGGCCGACCAGAAGCCAGCTCCACAGCTGGAGTGGATGTGACAAAGTCAGGTGCTGCAGCTTTCAATCCAGTGCGGGAAAATGGAGTAGAGACGAGGGGACCCAGGTCTTTTCTCAGGAAAGGCACCAATGGGGTCCACTGGGTGGGTTGGGAGGCGTGTTGCTGATCTTCGTATCCATAGGCTCTGGAGGCTGGGTTCGGGTTTGGGCTTGGACCTGGGCACGGGCAGTGTGGAAACATTGTCGATCAGGGCGGTAAGTAAACCGACCCAAGCATAGTCACTCCCCTCAAGAGGGTCATGTTCATCGTCCGCTTCTGCTTCGGACATGAGGCCAACCGACTCGACTGAGGTGTCGGCCATCGAGGCATCTGCTTCGACCTTCGCTACCTCTGAAGAGGAGGATGGATGATGCCCTCCAGAAGCGCATACCCTCGGCCCAGCAGCATCCATCATTGGGGTGCCGGAATCGACGCATCCCCTGTCGGAACAGCCGAGTGAGGTGGTAAGGGGTCATCGAGAGACTCGCGCGAAAATGGATCAGTCGGGTACATGCAGCTCTTATCGGAGAGAAGCAATGTTTGATCGATCGAGGGAATAAAAGGAGGTGGATCAGACGCCCAAGTCGCAGGGTCTGACCCTCCGAAAGCAGGGTGGTGTAGGACCTCCGTTGATCCATTTCGACCGAGACGGTTGGGGGCGCTGGCCATCAGACCCGATAGGAGAGAATGGAGTTCAGAGCTGATGGGTACAGAATCATTAAAGTGGAGAAATTGGTCATGGTGACGGATTTGGTACCATGCCTCGGCCGGACTCACGGCCCAAAAAGGGAGTGTACCATATACCATCTCGTACAAAACAACTCCCACCGACCACCAGTCGACTTCAGGCCCATAGGCACCCGGGCCATCTGGTGGAATAGATAGGTTATCACGCGCCGATACATCGGCACCTAGGCTGAGGCCAAACCCTTACTGGAATTCCCCCCGGCAAGCTTGGCTTCTTGATACAGCAGGATCTCGGGTGCAATGTAGTCGCATGTCCCAGCGGGCTTTTGGCAGTAGGCATGGTGCACCAGACGTTTCTTATGCTCGGATAAAGGTGTATCAAACCACGAGATGGGAGCGGCAGTACCAAAGTCGCACATTTTGAGATGGCCCGACGAATGTAGCAAGAAGTTAGCAGGTTTGATGTCTCTGGAGAAGGAAGAGCACGTTAGTTTGTGCTGCTCGAGTGAGGTGGAAATGTGGCCATCAATGGCATACCTGTGTGCGAATCCAATGTCGTGCAACCAGGAAACAGCAGTACATATATCCTTGGCGTATGCAATGGCCCAAACCTCAGAGAGCAACCCGCCAGGATATGGGCTTTTTCCCGGACTCGCCGAGCTGGCGGCACCGGCCGAAGCCAAGAGGGTTTCGAGATCCCCTGCAGGACAGTATTCCATCACAAGGTGAGTCGCTTCCTGACAGGAAGGCAGTATGAAGCCTGGGAGTGTAAGCCTCCCTCGAGGGCATCATTTAACTCGGCTCCTAATCGCGGCATGGGCGCATTTGCTGAAGCAGTTTCCAGAGCTTTCACCAAAATATGCCTCTCAATGAGGGGGTTGATGCGAGAGCTTTCTCTCGCCGCCACACCCTTCAGTGTCGACTTGAGAACGTACACCTTGCCATCGTGCCGGCAGCGTACGAGGTCGACCAGACCGGGGCCGCCGCGTTGGAGGTTGCGGACGGGAGCGAAGTCACCCTCGTGGAGCATAAGCTGGGGGATGCGGGCGAGAGCGGTGTGGTCGGCGGTGCTAGGTGGAGTCGAGCGGCGGGCGGGAGCCAGAGGAGAGCCAAAGCAACGTCGATGCTGCTGGCAAGTTGCGCTGGACTGCAGGCCGGGAAGGGCATTGCGTGCGTGCGGCTGGCATGCGCGTATCCTGGCCGAGCGGAGGATGCTGGCTAGGAGGGGGCGCTGGAGGATGGCATCGAGTTGCTGGCTGCGGTCGCTCCACATGCCGGGGCACGGATGAAGGAGGACCCATGGACGGACGGGCGGCGGGAGCAAGGATGGCACCAAGAGGAGCGTGCGCGCGAAGGTCAGGTGGCCCAGGCGAGGCGGTGAGGTGGACTCGGCGGAGCCACTTGCGGAGGAGCACTGGGCCCTACGTAAGGCCGCAAGCACATGCGTCCCACAAAACTCGTGGTCCATCGGTGCAAACACCGCGTCTCTGCACAGCGCCAGTGTCCTCGCTCCCACTATAGATTGTCTTCTAACCAGAACCGCGACGCTGCTGAAACGTTCAGCTCGGCACCGGTGCAAACCAGGAGGGGCAAAGACCGCCCGTGTGCGTTGAAATGTGCAATTTGGCCAGCGCCGGCGGCAAGCTCCCGGCCAGCAGAGGCCAGCGCACGGCTGCCGTACGGGCGGCGGATGTGCGGCGCCTCAGTCCAAGCACAGCGCCAGTGTGTGCTGGCGGCCGTTCCATGGGCGCATCCAGTCAGTTAGGCCGCCTTTGGGCAGCGCGCAGACCCCCCCCCCTTCCTCCCCACCACCACCACCACCACCACCGCCTCGTTCTCCTCTGGCTCGTGTGGCCTGTGTGCAACATGAGCGCACAGCGACCCGCCAGCCCTTCTTTTTCCGTCCACTCCTCGCCACGTCGTCTCGGCCTCGGGCAGCGTCCCCGCCTCCGCCTTGCCTGCCGCATCCTCGCCCGACGCGCAAGCCAGCGCTGGGTCCTATCCCAGCGCTGCCGCTCACGACGCTCCAACCTTCCGTCACCGTGATCTCCGTCGTTCTCTCGACCTTCACCGTGCGCAGTCCTCCAAGCTCTACATGGAGGGTTACCTCAGCCGCCGCGATGACGCCGCCGCTGATGGCCGCCCCCTGCGCGCCAACGACCCCCGCAAGAGCTGGACGCTATGCTTCGTCCAACTTACCGGCACCGTGCTCGCCGTGTGGTCCGTACGGGCTCTTGAGCATGCTACCAAGGTTGGGACGACCGTACCACCCTCCTACATCAACATCACCGACGCTTTCGTCGACTACGTTGGCACCCTTACCGAGGACCCAAGCAGGTCCCCAACAGCAAGGTGCAATACGAGAATGTGTTTGCTCTCAACACGGCCGGAGCCAACCGGTCATACTACTGTGTCGAGGGGCCTGTTGGCCGCCGTCTCATCCAAGCATGGGTTAACGCCATTCGTTTGGCCTCCTGGGAGCGTATGCGCCTTGAGGAGATGTACACAGGCTCTCTCATCCGTGCCCTCCTTGCTGCGCCCATGGCCACAGCTGCATCAGGTGCAAATGGCCTTCAACGCCGTGATTCGCGTCTAGGCGTTGGTCACGTCATCTGGGACCCGAATACCAGGCAGACCTCGCCTTGAGTCCCGCTTCCAACTTCCTGGATGATTCTGACAACGCACCCCCGTCTCCAGGTGATTCAAGTGACTATGACAACGTGCGCTGCGCACTCCTCTTGTCAAGGGCCGCTGGAAGGCCCAGTCAGGGCACGATTCATGGGATCGACGGAATGGCGCAACTCCTGGCTCGTTCTTGCCGACTCACCTCAAAATGCTGTGCCAGAACAAAACACTAAGTCCAAGTTTTGGAAGATTGGCTCAACGGGAAGTCGAGGAAGTATTTTGTCTCTCACTGGCCACCATGGAACTGCGGCCCCGGTTCTGACTTTGGCCCCACGGCCGGTGGGGCGGGTGCCGCGGATCCATTTGCTCATCGCACCGCCGGCCGGGATGACTCCGACGCGCGGGGTAGCTTACTTTTACGAGTCAAAAAAGCATTCCATGCAGGTGCAGCACCATTTGCAACGGTTGTCTATGTGGCCCATGTGTATGCTGTATACCCGTCCGGCCAGAGCTGGTGGCGAGCTCAGCGTTGTTCAAGCTGGAAGGAGTCCTCGCTCAGCCGCCTGATGGCCGCCCTGTCCTTTCGGCCTCGGGAACGCCCCGCGAATCTGGTTGGGTGATGCTCATGCCTCAGTCCGAAGTCCAAGGAATGACACCCATCAAGGAGATGACCAAGTGGCTGATAGGTGCGTTACAACCTCGCATTAAATGTGTGTCTACTAACTCTTCTTCTCTCTTCCTTCAGGCTTTGTCGACGCTTTCCACCTCTACGGCCGCCCGGCGGCCTTAGACTTTGACCCGCGTAATCCCGTGTCCGCCTTCTTTGCCTACCCCATTGGCCAGTATAAGGATCGGCTCTTCCTCGACCGTGAACTAGCCGAGTACCTCAAGATCATGGAGGAGTCCCACCTTGTCCACCGCATACTCTGCATTCCATCATGGCAATGAGGATGCATGGACAAGACACGCCGCTGATGCGAGAGTTGCCGCAACCGAACAAGTCAGCCACGGCCGTGCTCAATGCGGACAGGGCATGGTCCGAACTGGCTTCTTTGCTGCTCAGCTGCCGCGGCCGCTGCCAGCAACGCGCCGCTGCCGAGCAGATGCAGCATCAAGCCCAGGTCGAGGCCGAAGCACAAGCCCAGGCTGATGCCCAGACCCAAGCCAATGCCGAGGCTCAAGCCCGTTTCCAGGCCGAGGCCCAAGCTCAAGCCCATGCGCAAGCACAGGCTGAGCTCGAGGCTCAGGCCCAAGCGCAAGCGCAAGCGGCTCAATCTCAATTCCAAGGCCAGAACCTGCACTACCCACCTGGACCCCAACAGCCTGACTCTGTGACCAATGGTCAATTTTCGCCCGTTGCGACGAGGGACTTCAATTCCTCTGAGCTTCCCCAGCTTACTTCAACTTTGGTTCGCTCGAGCTGGGCGGTCCTGCACATCAAGTTGCCTCGGGGCCGCCTGCTGCACCCTGGTCTCCTCACCAAGGCGCAAATGCTGAAGGGTATACATCGCCTTCCCCACACCTTGGCATAGGGTTTGCTGAGGGGGTCAAAGCTTTATCTCGCCTACACGCACCCCCGATATCCCTCAAGAGCAGCAGACATCCAACTCCGCTTCCCTGCTGCAGAGTCCGCATGCACACCAGCAGCCGGCATCTACCGCTGCTTCCCTGCTTCCCCCTCTCGTGGACTGTCCTTGCATACTGTCCCCGACGCGGGCGCAGCGCTACTCCGATCTTGCAAAGGCTGCATCTCCCTTGGAGCAGCAACAACAATTCCTTGCCACCCCCAGATGCCCCGTAGTCAGGAGAGTGATTCCCGCCCCCTCTCTCCTTCTCCCGGAGGGTTTGAAGGTGTGGTCAAGCTTTCCTGGGTCCAGACATGCGGACGTGTCGAGTGACTACCGTCCTGGATCAGGGCTATCACCTCACCCGCTGTCTTCTGGCTTCAATCGTGACCCATCCTCATTGAGCGATGCCCATTCACCTGCATCAACTGCTGTTCTCGCCCCAAGTTTGCCACACAGCCTCCTGGCTTTGGGCCCTCGGGACGAGGTGCCGAGGCTGACCTCGCAGCCAATGTCCCGATGGACCGCACCAAGTGGGGAACCGGCATTACCGGGGAGAACAACTCTCGTGCGATTCCAGAACTGATTTGGGCGCTTCGACGAGGACATCCTCTCATATATGAGGGCCATTCCTGATCAGGCTCCTTCACTCGAAGCCCATCAGGTGGAGTCTGTGCCCCCCCTCCGAGTGCCTTCCAAGCCCTCATTGGGGAGGAGGCCAGATCGACCTCCGCCCTTCCTCCCCCCACCTCCTGGATCCAGCGTCTGTGTCGCACACGACTCCGTCCACACGACAAACGTACGAACGGTATTGCCGACGATGTATTGGCTGCCGCCAACTTTTTAGACCGCCCCCCTTCGCCACCTATCGCACGGTTACTGGCTCTCATCTCTCACCACCACCCCAAACTGGGTCTTTCGCGGATCAGATTTCTGATGCTTCGATGAAGGATCAACAGGACACGACCCGCTCTCCTTCGCAACAGGAGGCTCAAACCCCCAGGGTGCCTGATCAGCCGTCCACGACTTCCAGTTGCCCTCCAAGGCGGGTGCGTTCCCTTCATCGTTCAAGTCGAACAAGCGGGCGCAGGAGCGCAAAATGCCGCTGCACAACAAGCGGAGGCGCACCATGCTGCACTTCAAGCCCCTGGTAGAGGACGGTAAGCGCAGTACATCTTTTGCTGCGCGCCCACGTGCCTCGGACCCTTGGGGATCAGACTCGTCCGAAGGAGGAGGGAAAAGAAGAAGAAGACGAGGATGAGGATGAGGAAGAAGAGGAAAATCCGGCTGCCCATGCAATGCCCATCCCTCCCAACAGGACTACTCGTCTAACCCAACGTCGGCCAGGCGACGCCCAACTTGGGCTGGGGGCCAGACTCGGTCGCAGGCAGGGCTATCCTGCAGCGCCGGAGGTGTATGGAGTGCCGCAACCCCCTTATGTGTACAACGGTAGTGGTCGAGGATCTCCTTATGCGCGTTCGCGTCGGCCTCGCCCGGGTTTGGGTTGGGTGCTGGTGCCGGACCCTCGACCCGGCAGCTGCAGCAACAAGCAGCAGGCCACCATGCTGCTCATGCTGATCCTCGCAAGAGCATGTTCAATACCCTCCTCAGTGCCCCCACACTGATGCACAGGCTATCACTGAAGCATCGTCGGCAGCGGAAGCGGGGCCACATGGTCTAATGGTCGGCAAAGCCGCCTCCTCCACCGGCCCCACGGGCTCGGCCAAGCCCAACACGTTTGTGGACTTGGGAGATGATGCACCCGGGAGCATGACTGCATTGTTCCAGCCCCATGGATTATTGCAGGCTGGTGCGGCGGAGAAGGCGGAGCGCTCGGCCAAAGCGCAAGAGGCTGAAGCGAGAAAGGAAGGTACGGCCTTGGTCACATGCCCAACCAGCCGCCTCCGCCGGCGGCAGGGCTGCTGGGCGCTATTTCCGCCCATGAGCGTGAACGAAAAGCGGCAGGAGGCCTTGGTGCAACCCTGACTGAACGGGAACGGGAACGGATTGCGATGGAGAAGCGTCACCGGAAAGAGATGAGGAGAACCGCGCTGCGGGGCTCATGACTCCTGGTCAATGGGGCGGGATGCAGGGCGGATGATGCCGCCAATGATGGGGTACATGCCGAACCCCTACATGATGTGGCCTGGGATGATGCCCGGGATGATGCCTCCAGGCACCTGCTCGGCGCTCGGTGGCCGTGGCGCCGCGACACCCAACCAACAGCAGATGTACATGATGCAGATGCAGCAAATGCAACAATGCAGGCCATGCAAGCGGCCCAAATGGCATACGCCCAAGCCATGTCCCAGGCCCCCTCGCAAGCTGGAGGAGCTGGACCCGGCTCGGTCGCGCCTGGCATGTCAGGCATGATGCCTGGAAATATGCCTGGTGGCATGGGCATGATGGGCGGTCACTCGGGAGCGGCCACCCCGGCTGGCTACAACCCTTACATGTCGATGCCTGGCATGTTCACCCAATGGGAGGGTACATGTCGCCAGCGGATCTGACATGGGCGGGTCCATACCTCGCCCGCGCGCTGGCAGTGGAGCGCGCCATTCACCGCTGCGACGCTAAGCATCCTTCCGCCGTCTTCTCTCCTGCTGCTCCCGTTTACCCCCCTCCTTTTTCCCCTTCCTCTGGGCCATCAACGTCACGGCCTGTCGGGCCTTCCATGTGCCTCATGGAGCCTGACAGCTTACTTGATACCTCGTCTCTTCTCTGTCTCGCCACTTTGGGCTTGATCCTTCTTTTGTTCCCTTTCTCCAACTTGGACCAACTTTTCCTTCTACCCCTCTTTTCCCACCGCCCACCTTTCCCTCCTAGATCCAGCTTTAGGAGACAACCTCGAGGTGATCCACTGTCATTTTTTCCCATCCTCCCTACTCTGCTCGTCATGGTCTTTTAGATTTCCTCCAATCGCGATCAACGATCTTATGGTGCAAATACCAGGTGTGTTTCGGTCTTTTACTTCGTATAGTTGCGTTCCCCTCTCCATCCCGTCTCTGTCTCTCTCTCCTGTTCCTACCAAAAGCTTTGCGAATGATATGGATTTGGTACGGTGCCGATCGAGGCTTTGTGACTCCCCTTCCCCTTTCGAGGCAGGGCGAAGGGCCACTGATGCGAGGTGGGCGCGGTTCTCGCCGCTGTCTTGAGTAGAAGCCATCATGCATAGCCATGTGTTGTCGATAACCTGGGAGAGGCGGGTGTTGGCCCACGGCGCTATCGCGTTTTCCGTACGCTGGCAAAGGCCAAGTCGAAGAGCCATCTCGAGGAAGCATCGAAGAGTGTTGCAGCGGAAACAGCATGTTGGACGACGCCATACTTCCACCACACCTCGAAAATCGAGGCTGTACAGATCTAAGGTGACAGCACAAATGATGACCTGGGACACGGACGTATGTTTGAACTGCCATCATGACCCCCTGGTCCCCTTGAATGCATAAGGAGTTACGGGGTTGGGGTAGCGAGGTACATGAATATATGGCAAGCACGCCCGCAAAAGGCTGCATCCCACTATACGAGGGGTCCGATTTACAGCACATAATCGGTACAAGTACATGGGTGGCGGTCGTGGGGGGCTGGAGGGACAGGAACAGGAAAAATGTTGAGGTGCTGCCACTGGCGAAGGGTGGCTGCTGAAGGCAAGGCCGATAGGGGGGTACCGATCTGAGAAAAAAAGTCCTCAAGTGGATAGAAACTAGATGGCGGAACGTGCAAGGTATAGCCAGCGTCAAACGCCGTCGAGATAACTCACACTCCCAGTTAGCCAAACCACTTGTAGATGTAATCTGTCGGATGCCGTGGAGGGATGGTTAGTATAGAGGCCATGTCATCGAGAAGAGCTGGACTGACAAAACGATACAAGGGTGAAGACAGCCCCGGCAAAGAAGATGACATTATCTTGGATGCTCCTCCGTTCATACAACCAATCACCTTGCGTGATAGACCCAGTGTGTTGGCTGCATCGAGGAGACGCCTGCGAGTGCCCTTGAGAATATGCCGTTGTTCCGTCAAATTCTCCCAGACCTCCCGGCCTGGGAAATGAAGGCATCCAGCTGAGGCTTCGGTCTGCTCAATGAAGCTGTGTTCTCGCAGTGCATGCGTCTCGCGCGCTGACCCATTCCCAAACATGGCTGCCGCCGACGCGTTCATCTTGTATGCGGCGCGGGGGTCATGCCCGGCTGCGTAGGAACCATACCCGCCATAGCCCACATAGCTGCTCCCAGGCGAGTAGCCCCCATATCCTCCGTACCCATATGGAGACGACGTGCCTGCAACCTGCGGTCCGGGCGAGGCTTGGTGTGAGGAAGGCACAGGCGAGGGCGTTCCTAGCCCAGCCCCAAGCGTCGAAAGCCCACGAGCATGGAGCGCGTTCGCCGCGGGGCGGCCACGCCCACCCCCGTGGCACTCACAGAGGTATAGGATGGGCCTACCGAGGCTGCTTCCGCCACAGCGGCGGATACGCGCATGCGGAGCTCTTCTTCTTCACGGCGGAAATCCTTGAGACGCGAGAGAGCCTTCTGCTGCTTGGAAGACGAGCTCGCGCTTGGCGAGGCGCTCATATTCGTCCAGGGTAGCGCTCAGCACATCGAAGCGGGCGTCGAGGTCGGGCGGGGCTGGGGCCTCACGGGACTCGAGGCGAGCAAGGTCGTTTTGATGCTGGTCACATCGCGCAAGGCCGAGTTGTAAGCCGCATTCATCGCAGGCGATGGCGAGCACAGGCACCGGATGGCGCTGTGACGGCGTGGAGCCGCGCGGATGGCAGGATCACCACTGAGATCATCAATCAGCGCAGCGCAAGGCTGTCACATGTCACAGGCATGCATGTCACAGGCATCGCATGTCACACAGTCAGTCCGCCACCCACCCCTGTCCCAGCCCAGTAATTAGGCGGGGGCAGGCCAGGCGGAATGGACGCACCAATTCCTCTCGCACGTGAAGCCTGGGTGAGGGCGGCGCAATGGCGGAAGCAGCCCGCGGACGGGCCAAACCAGGAACCAAGCCGACGCAGTCCCGCTACCTCGTGGGGGACGGTGGTACATTGCATCCTGCTCTACATGAGCTACCGTGGCTAGCGAATATTATTCCTGCCTGTGGGAAGGACAGCGATCGACCCTTCGGGGAACAACGCGTCAGAGAGGGAACCTGCGCTACCGTCGCCACTCCCCAAAAGTGTGGCGTAACATCTCTCTCAGCATAAGTCGCACACGTCAGAGACCGAGCACTCGGACCGCATTGCCTGCCGCCACCGCAGCCTGTGTTTCAGCATCAAAGGCCGGCACAGCCTGCAAAGCCGCTACGTTTTCCGTCACCGAGGCCCACACATCCCCCTCGTCCAAGGGAGGGAAGAAAGGGTGGTCCGTGCCGAAAAAGAAGCGCCGGGCACCCTGCTTGACTTCGTCCGCGTAGCCCTCCAGGGTGCTCGGTCCAGCTTGGGCGCCTTGCTTGCCAGCATACCGCCCTGCCCGCCCGACAATCGCACATGCTGCCATTAACTCCTCAGGACCGTAGGCGACAGCGTCAAAGTACAGTCGCCCCAAGTAAAAGCGAGGGTCGTGGGCAAGGCGTTCATGTACGACAGGGTCGTGTGCAACACAGCTAGCCAAACGTGAGGCGAGTGCAGGTAACGCTCCCCCCGAATGGGCCAATAGAAGCTTGAGATTGGCATACCGATCCAAGACGCCTGCCAGAATCAAGCGAGAGGCGGCAGCAGCCGTCTCATACGGGAATCCGAGGGCAAGAGGCAAGACGTGGCCATTGTCCTGCTCGCCCCATAGACCGTCGGGGGCGGTTGCCCCCGCCACGCCATAGTGAGGGTGAACAAACAAGGTCAGCCCGCCCTTTTCGGCAGCCGACCAAAGGCCTTCCAAGGCTGGATCGTCCAGACCTCGTCCGAGACCACGAGTACCAAGGATTGCGCCAACAAGCGGACCTCCACCGTGTTGTCCGCGATCCACTCTGCCGCTTTGACTACATCGGAAGAAGAGACACCAGGCGCAAGAGGGAGAAGGCCAAACGCCTTAACTCTCTCCTCGCCAGCGCACCACTCGACCAAGTCAGAATTCGCCTCAGACGCAGCCGTGACCGCCTCAGAGGGAGTCTCGAGCCAATCCACCCACGGATTGGCCACCGATACGACCGAAGTAGAGATACCGTGTCGGTGCATGAACTTGAGCTTTTCGGACCTGTCCCAATATTGGGGTCCTACAGGACGTCCCCCGCCGGCACCCGGTTCGTCAGCCAGGATGGCCAGCTTCTCGGCTCCGGTGGGACCGTGGATGCGGGGTACCTGGGTGCGGCGGCGAAGAAGCGCAACGAGGCGCTTGGTGTAGACATGCGTGTGCACGCTGCACGAGGAACGTCAGCGCCAGTGCGCCTGTATCGGGCGCAGAGACGACAGGAGCGAGGAGGACATACTCGATGAGGCGGAGTGAAGCAGCCATGGTGGGCAAGAAGAAATCCCAACTTGCTTGTTGGCACTGCTTATCAGTGTCACAATAATCATCGATCAGGTACCCGGGCCGGCGCTTGGCGCGTAGCCCATACCCTTGGCGGTGGACGAAAACTTCTCCATCGAGTCCAGAACCGTGCCAGGGTTGCGACAGGCCATGTGATGTGTGACATGTGGCGTGTGATGTGACTGTGACGGATGTGACCCAGCCCTCTGTCTACAATTTCCAGTGTCGATTATCTCTCGCTTCTCGACCAGCCTTGTGCACGGAGAGCGAAAACCGATCCGAGGTTGATGTAAGCATGTGGGGAAGATGGATAGAACCAGAAGTACTTGCAAAGAGTCAGGCAAAGGAGTTGTTGGTACTCGAATATGGCATGGCTACGAAGGAATCAGAGGAAGGATTGCCAGTAGAATACCACAAAAAATGTGGTGGTGCCGGATGGGATAGTGTCTGTTGGGTCAATCAGCACAATTTTAACTCGAACTGGTGCATGGCCCTTTTCGTCGCAGTGGTTACCTTTCTTTCTCCGGCCTATGCGTCGGTGTTCAAGATGGCGGTTATGACAAAAGTAGTGGTGGTCAATCGGTGCTGGCGGACAGACTCATTCCCCGTGGCATTCTCGCCTGGTGGATCAACGCAGTCTTCTATATCTGGATGCGCGCAAGGCGAAAGATAAACCAAAATGGATATCGGCAGTGAAAGGCAAGAGACATGCCAGCTTTTACTGTGGATTTCATGATACAGATGGAGGACAAAACAACCCG
This sequence comes from Moniliella sp. 'wahieum', assembly GCA_003971905.1. Classification (NCBI taxonomy): domain Eukaryota; kingdom Fungi; phylum Basidiomycota; class Moniliellomycetes; order Moniliellales; family Moniliellaceae; genus Moniliella; species Moniliella sp. 'wahieum'. The sequence goes on along the minus strand of RSEE01000053.1, from coordinate 321,571 downwards.
CAAGACCGTGCAGCAGACGGGCGGGGTTAGAAGTAGCCTCTGCCCGCCGAGGGGCCAAGGCTATGCCAATGTGGTAAACAGGTGTACTGAGCCTACCCTGGAGACCGTCACACAGTCAGGCAGTCCTGCGCAGATCGGATCTGCGCCCAGGTAGGCTAGTGGGAGGGAGAGCGTGCGGGGGTATAATCAGCACCATGCCAGGTCCCGAACGTGGGGTGGGCCAAAGGCGTACAAGGAAGGGTGAGTTGAGGAAAGACGGGGGAAGCGGAAAAGGTCCTGAACCACGCATCCAGAACGAGCAAAGAAAGCTTGCGCTACAGAGACGGTGGCCATGGGGGTGGGGGGGTTTGCCTAATTCGCCAGCTCCTCCAGGTTGTACACGTCACTGGGGTCCAGCATCAGTTCGTGATCCACGTCGTCGTCCGCCAAGTCAGAGAGCTCGGCCGTACGCCCCTGTGGGCCCGGGCTGGCATCCAGCTCAGAGTGGAATCCTTGGGCTTGCTCCAACAAATCAGAGATGGAAATGGCAGTGAAATCGCTGGGGGAGACCGGGTGGTCAGCGTGGTCAAGGCGCGACGTTCGGGTTTGATATTATCAGGGCTAGGAAAAGTAACATCGTGAGGGCCGCGCGACGAATCCATGGGGCGTGAGGTGTCCTCCCCTCCCAAACCAAGTCCAACCAGCTCAGGTACCAACATGCTGGATATTCGGCGGGGCTCACGTTCGGGGTGGTGTGTGTCGTCCCGGACTGGTCGGAGCCCTGAGAAGGACTCCGACCCGATGGTACATCAACTTGGACGGGTTGCGCAGGGAGAAAAGATTGCGGATTGGGCGGACCAGGATGTGGTTGGTTCATTGTTCCCCGGGCACCCCGGGCGCGGGGAGGCCATCAAGCGCCATTGGAGGCAATCTCCGTGCGAGATAGGCAACCATGTTGTCGTGCATAAATGTTCGAATCGTCGCCATTTGAACTTGCATCTGGATGTATGTGTCAACAAGGATGCCTTGCTCCGCAAGAGTAGCTGGGTCAACTATAGGCATGGCTGGTGGGATCGGCCTGGGCGGGTGCGGTACCTGGGTGGGAAGGGGGGTTCGCTCGAGAAAGAACCACGATGCAGATTGATGCCAGGATGCGAAGTTGGGGCAAATGCGAACGATTGCAGTTGGGCATCAGCCGTGGCTAACGCGTTGAGGCTGTGTCGGTCTCGTGAGTTCCAGCCTCGGGCTTGGGTTGGCCAGGGGCCAAGAGAGCGGGTGCGTAGGTTGAGCATAATTAGCGAACAACGCTGTCGCAGCTGCTCGAGCATGGCTCTGGTGACTCTGCAGCTGATCATCTGAGAAGGCCGAATGGGCAGATGGGCTGACAGGGGCCATGATCTGGGCCGAGAGCCGTGGTGGGCATGGATGCTCGCGAACGGGAGCTCCAAGTCGTGGTTTGGCTTCGAGACGACGTGATGGACGAGTTTGAGGGCATCCGGCCAGGCCTGGGTTGCGCTTTTGGTCGAGCCCAAAAGGGCTGTGAAGCCGAGGACCGAGAGGGGAAGGCTGGCGCTGAGTAGAGGCGCCGAATTCGCCTGCGGATAACGCCTTGGACATCATTGGTTCGTCGCCAGGTAAGTGTCGGGTCGTGTCAAAGTGACTCTCCGTAGCCGAAGTCGAATTAGAATGGGATTTGTTTTTGCGTGAGGCTTTGCCATTCGAGGACCGGCGAGCAAACTTAGCGCACCTCTCGCACTTGGCAGTGTCGGTACATGACATGCAGGCTGAGATGGCGATTAGATCCAAGGTCAGTACACTTCTGATAAGCTAGGCGTGCATGTTCGGAGGCAGAGCGTACCCTTGTGTTTGCGCAGCTTCTCCGCTGCCTGGCGCCTTCAGGCAACTGGTCCTTGTGCAAGCGTGCATGCCGCACAAGGGAATCATGTCGGCTGAATGTTTTATCACAGCATGGGCACTCAAAGGGGCGGTAATCGACATGGCGGTATTCGTGGCGCTGAAGGTGAAGGAGGCGTGCAAAAGAGCGGTTGCATTCTTTACACACAAATTGACGGCCAACCGCGCGGCGCCGGCGCCGGAACCAGCACCCGATGCTGGGGGCAAGGAGTAGTCGCTGCCTGGCCCTGAGATGCTGTTGAAGCTGGCGCCAGCTATGGCACGGCGGCGTGATGCAGACGAGCGACGACGGGCAGCAGAGCCGACGACAGAGGAGCGACGGGGACTGCCATCATGGGGTTGGAACACGGCAGCGGCCGAATCAGCGGGCGAGGCCAGAAGATGGGGTGGCATCTGGGTAGCATCCAACGTTCCGAGCGGGAAGGAGCGGCTGGGCGAGACGGGCGAGACGGGCAGGTCGGGAGCCATGAGAGTGTCCATGGCGGGTAGCAGCGACAGACGAGGCAGGGGGGGCGGTGGTGAGAAGGACAGGGGGAGAAGAAGGAGCGGCGGCGGCTGGTGGGGCTGAGCGAGAGCGCTTCGGCTGAGTCCTGCGGGCTGAGCGCTGACAACGGCCGTGTCCAAGTGAAAGTCCTGGTGTTGTAGCATGAGGCCTCCACAGGGCTGCTGCGACTGGACGGGCATATTCCAAACGCCGCATCCGGCTGAAACGCAGCGGACACTTGCCTGGCGCCAGCGGCAATAGCGCTGGCCGACGCCCTTCTTGCGCGCATGCAACCTCCACAGAACGACCATCGATCAGACTGCTGTTCGCCCTAAGCGCAAGCCATGGATGGGCATCATGCATCATGCACCATTACGCATTACTCATGTCCTCAGTACTCGATCTCCGTACTCATTCACCATTGCACACTGGGCACGCGGCCATCACCGCCCACCGCTCACTGGTGAGGCTCACCGGCAACCCCACACAGCGCACAGGCAACCGGCCGAACCAATAGCCCACCGGTGGTGTCACCGCCTGCCATTCGTCAGCACGCTGATCGCCCGACCACCTACCCGCCTCCAAGCTCCATCCCCCTCCTCCAGTCCGCGGCGACCACCGGCCACCCTGGCCCACACCGCCTTCGCTGGCAGAAGATTCTGTCTCACACACATCCCGTCCCACGCCCCCCATTCGCCCCTGGAACAGCACGCCAGCCTCGCGGACAAAGTGTGGACACTCCTCTTGTGCCGGGTGCCGGCGCGGCGCTTTCAGCATATATAGTGCAAACGCATGATGTATGACGCATATGACGCATGATGTTGATGCCTGCGATCCCGTGCCTATCGCGCGCTACCCCTGCCGTTTTAGCTTGCGCCTTTGGGGCGTCGGCCTTAGGCCAAAGTCTTAGGCCTTGGGCCTCTAATAACGTGTTTTAACTCCCAACATGTAACGCTTGCCAGGCTTGCCACATCCCAGGACGGCGACAGTCGCGTGGATGGCCGAGGACCGATCATTGATCATCGACCAGGCTATCAAGCTCAATCATTAATCAAGCTTCAAGCTTCAAGCTTCAAGCTTCAAGCTCTTTAGGTCGTCTCGAGGCGGTCCTCCCACGAAGTATCCAGTGTATAGCCATGTGGACTGGCAGAACGGGCCCCATCTTGGCTGAGCTCAACGCTCAAATTCACAGTGAACTATTTTCCTAATGAAAGTGCTCGCCGCCAACCCCCTCTTAAGTCGCGTTTAGTAACAACCGGAACGGAACGTACCCCACAGGCTTAACCCCCCGGATACAGGATGAAAGAATCGTTGAGGGCAATGCACGCTGCACCTGCAGGACGATCGATGGGCGAGGCCGGATGAGTAGTCGATCACGCGATCACGAGAGATAGCCTAAACCGCGGTTGTCCCTTAGCGCCTTGGCGCTCGGCGCTGATTACCTGAGAGGACAGCGACGCTTGCCTAGCTACGGGGGCGATTGCACTTGCGCAGGGCGGAAACAGTCAGAGACAGCTTCGTGTCAGCTGCTGAGTCTGAGTACGGACGATAGTCCAACCTTGAGTGCAAGAAAGAGGAGCGGAGGGGGGAGGACAGGGCGCAACAGGGCGAGTTGGTATTCAATCTGCAGCGCGCGATTCGCGGAGGACTGTAGCCAGTTGCGCTTGCCAGGCCAATGATTAATGAAGCACTATGTGCCGCTGACGCGTGTGATCTGAGACCAATCTGAGTATCCGAGATCGGAGGTCTGGATTGCCATGCGGCTGGACCCTAGGCTAGCTTGGCTAGCCTCCGCGCAAATCCTTCAAGAAGAGACCGGCGTGCGGCCTCATGCGGCCGCCGCGCGCGGCGCTACCAACGCCACGAACGGGCGGGTTTTATGTGACATGTGACATGTGACATGTGACGCAAATAACAGCGTGGGACATGTGATGCATGATGGAGTGGCGCTTGGGACTAGTGACTAGGGACTAGTGTGACTCGTGACGCGTGACTATGAATATGACTAGTGGCGACTGACGCGTGATGCATGATGCTCATGATGATTGACTTCACTAGTGACTAGTCACTAGTCACTACTAGTCACTAGTCAGTACTAGTGGTCATGCATGATGCATGAAGCGTAATGGATCTGAGGATCTGAAAAGAGAGCAAGCTCTGTTTCTTGGCTTGTCGCGGCCAAGTAGGCTGACGTCAGCATTGAAGCGCTTCAAGCGCTTCAAGCTTCAAGCTTCAAGGTTGGAACATGTTGAACGTTGAATATTGAAATGTTCAGTTGAACTTGTCCTCGCCCCCTTGTCGTATTGCCCAAACGTCTTTTCCAGCAGAAGTCCTCCTCTCCTTTCCCCACACCGAGTCGGTCCCTAACCACTGCTGTTCGCTTTGCTCCTTCTCCCCAAAGTTGCTCTCCTCTTGGTCTTCCGTCGGTTCCTTAGGTTCTTAGTAGACCCCACAACACGCACGATACGACAAAGATCAAGAACCGACGCGGTCCCATCCCCGGCCTGCAACTACCAAGGCCACAATACACCCCCGTACTCCGTCCCGCCTGCCGACCTCCCCTGAGGAATGGGATTGCTACTTCATGTTGGGGCGATGTTCCCACATCATTCTGCGCGACACATCATGAACATCACCACTCTTATCCGCCCGGACGCTCCCTCTGCTCCGCAGTATCCTCGGCGATACTATAAGGTCCTACCTTCTCATAGAACTTCCTGTACCTCTCTTGAAATCACACTCCTCTTCCTTCAGCACTTCCGTGATCAAGCTTCAAGAGATTTAATGTTGGAAACCGGGACAATTGACCGCTCAGCTGAGCGCTCACACGGAAAACAAGCGCAAGAAAAGCTGGCCTGACGGCCCAACCCAAAAAGGTCGTTAAAGAGGCGCTGAAGGAGGACGTCGCACCGATCATCTACTTCTCAGGTACAAAGCCGTGGAAGTGTGAGCTCAGTGTCGAGCTGGTCAAGCCCTCTTTGACTGAGCACTTGGCAGTTATCACCCCCGGTGGATGATTTGAACAACTGTTGCATCACCCCCAGTGCTCGTATAATAAGTCGTAAAACATTACCAAGCGTACGCAGATACCATCATGCGCATAACCATTGGGTGTAACCACATCACGGACGATATGGTATCAAATAGACTTGCCAGAGTGGATATTCGGGGCTGCAAAATCTGCACAGCCGAAGTCGCACTTCCCTGTCTTCTCGTGTATGTCCTTTTGTCAGTCTTTATAGACTGTGGCTGTAGATCCTCAGGTTCCGCTAGGGGACACTTCACCTTAATTCTACTGATATAGTTGAGCCATCGGGTGGCTCGTGCTTTGGCCAATGTCCCTTCGCAACACAAAGTGTCGGGACGAGGCATGCGAGCCGACCACATGCAGACCCAACCATAGAACGGAAGGCGTGATTCTCGCGCGTGTGGATCGTGGTTCGTGCTCGGGACGGAGGGGAGGGGGAAGAGTGTGACTGAGCGGGAGACGTCGAGGATGGTCGTGAATCATGTCGTGGGTGGCAAGCGTTTCAGCAAGGAATTTGGGTCGGCTCACGTAGAGGCGTCCATCAATGCGGTCGTACTGGCATCCAGATGGAAACGAAGTGGGCCGTTGGATTTAATTTCGATATGGTTGCGAAGCTCAACAAGGAAGGAATCGCAAATGTCTCCCGAACGGCAAGCAACAAGAAAATCGTCAGTGTGGATGGCCAATAGAATGAGATCCAAGGATTGGGTACGACGAATGAAGAGGCAAGGCTCCGACTTGAGACTGGTAAAGCCAAGACGGTCACAAAGGAGAGTACGCAGCCAATCACCAAAATTCGCTCCACTTTGATGGAGACCATAAAGACTCTTCTTCAGTTTCCAACACTTGCCTTTCCCTTCTGGGAAAAAGGGAGGCGGCCTAACATAGACCTCTTCGGTCACGTCCGCATACAGGTACGCCGCCTCAACGTCGGCTGTAAAGAGCTGGAGCCCTTCCGCCTCTGAGACGGCGATCAAAGTATTGACGGCGGAGGTGCGAACCGCGGGAGCAAATGACTTATTGGTCCAGGATCCGGGAAGCTGGCGATGGCCTCCCACGACATAACGCGCTCGATACTTGACAAAGCGACCCTCAGCATCCGTCTTGGTACTGAGGACCCAAATACCGGGTAACACACGTGCCCCCGGAGGAATGGGCACCACCTCCTTCACCTTGCGAGAATCGAAACGCGTCAGTTCAACGCGCATGGCAGCAAGGACATCATCAAATGCAGGGTGGCCGACGAGAGCCCGGACGGACTTGGGCGCCAAGGTAACACCATCGGTGGTAAGAAGGAGTGCGTCCTCGTCTCGCGCGTGGTCGAGAGCAAGGGCAAGAGGAGGTTGAGTGCGGTCCGAGTCGGGGATCAGGGAAGTATTGGGCATGGGACCGAAGATGTTGACAAAGTGGGTAAGTCAAGAGTGGAAAGTGAGACAGGAGGATGAAAGAGGGTGGGAACCTTTAGAGCAAGGGGAATGAAAGATGGATCCTGGGGGTTATCGGGAACAGGGTGAGAGAGATCAAGGGGAGGGCGTGGAGTCGTGCTCGGCGTCCGGGATTACGACACAGCGCAGATTGTTGTTGGTTAGGAACAGGGACGGCATCAGTAGGAGGTGGGGATACAATGGTAGGAGTAGGATGGGCGACAGTAGGAGGAGCAGGTAAAGTCGGAAGGTTTGGGGAACGTGCGTCGGGTGTCTCCTCAACCCCCCGGTCGCGTGAGGAGAAACAATGTTAGAAGGAATAGGTTGAAATGTGTCTGCAGTATATGACAGGTTGGTCCACTTGAACGGTTTCTTCCAGCGATAGTAAACTAGGCCAGGGCCGCCATGCAGAGCAAAAAGCCAACCCATACTACCACGGCGCTCGTCGTATCCGATGAGCATGGCAGGAACAGCCCGCGGACCCAACTTGCCTCCGTCACGCTGGTTGGGAAAGAGGTGAAGGTACGCTAGGGTACCGAAACCATGCATAGGAAGGGAGGGAAATCGTGGTAACGTACAAAACGGCTGTTGCCCCCCCAACCTTTCGGAGGCACAAGGTTGTGTGTGTACGCCGCAGCGTGAAGAGCATGTTGCCACCAATCTTCGGGATCCAGGCGAGTAGAAGCGAGCAAAGTGCGAGCACGATCCATGATGGACCGGATCGCTCGTTCGGCAATACCATTTGAAGCACTTTCACCTGGATTGGTGGTTTCGGTCACGATACCTTGTGCGGCGTAAAAATCGATCATAGCGGAGGTCAATTCTGGAGCATTGTCGGAGCGGACCACTTGGAGGGGTCTTTCAGGGCGCTGACGCTGCTCACGGGTAATAAAATGGCGAAGAGAGAGCAGTGGCTTCACCTTTGGAAGAAAGAGGAAGGAAGAAAACGTATCGGGTGAAGTCGTCAACGATACTAAACCCCACCCGTGTCCCCCGCCACCTTGGCGAGGAATGTCGACCACATCGATGTGGATCAAGGAAAAGGTCGGGTGGTTCGGGTAGCAGTTGGAGAAAGGGAATGAGGACGGGATGTGGCATGCGAGAGAATACAGGAAGGGCAATGCCAGTGGGACGAACAGTCGCTACATCTTGAGGTAAAACACGATAAGGAAGGGACATGGATGCGGTTAAGTGTGGGAGCTGGTCAAGGGCGATATGGTTCCACTGTTCATGGACACGTTGAACCTTGTCCAAAACAGTAGAGGGTTCGATTGAAAAGGCATTTTGGGAAGGGGAAGGGGAAGGGGGAAGGGAAGGGGAAGGAGAAGGAGAAGGAGAAGAGGAAGGTAGAAGTGGTTGGATAAACATTTTGTAGCTAGCGTCCGTAACAAGGCGGGGAATGTCACCCTTTCGGTAAGGTAGAAGCCTTGGCCCCATGCTGCCACTAAACTCTCGATCCCGGCCATCGAGAGTTGGTACGCACTGACCAAGTTGTAAGGAAAAGAAGAACAATAGAAAGAGTCGGAGAGTTGAACATACAGGGGAGGACCGGTATAGGTATGGATATAGAAAGAGACAGTGCCAATGCCATCGGCTTGCACTACCCGTCCATCTGCAGGGACTATAGGAGCACGACTAGGACGTAGTGAGGTAAATGCGTTCCTATCCTTGAAGACAGACGGGCGCGCGCCCGAATCATGTTGCGCAGGGAGGGTGGCTGGCGAAGTACTCCCGCGCCGTCCTATTTAGGCTGTTGAGAAGGAGAGATACTGGACGCACTGGAAGCGTTGGTAGGAATAGGGGGGAAAGGTAGGGGTCCTCCAGAAAAAGTAGCGTTGGGGTATGCTGCCACAGAAGGCCCGAAACAGAAGCCACAGTGTTAGCAGCAGTCCAATTGGCGGCACCTTGAGATCCGTAAGCCACAGTCCCACCTCCACGTTGACCAGACCCTGAGCCAGGTGCCCCACTCCATTGGGAAGAGCCCCCTTGCGAGACGGCCCGCCACCCTGAGATGTACTGGTATGAGAAGGCTTTCGACCACCTGAGCCCTGCATTACAGGCTTGTTCGGAAGAGACGATGACGAATGTGCTGCACGGCTCGAAACCAACATCAATAGCTGGTCGTAGTTCGTGTGAGGGGTGAATGCCACAAACGTTGGATCCTGGAGACCATTAAGTAAAAAAGAACGGAGGACTTCCTCAGGAAAGGGACGACCCAAATGCACTTCCAGTTTGTAAACCAGACTGCGGTGCCGCTCCACGTATGTGGATCCTGTCGAAGACCCGAGACGAAGGTCAAGAAGCTGCCGGATAATATCACAATGTTCGGCCGGTGACGATTGACCGAAACGTTGTAACAGGATACGGAAAAGTACGGAAGCCAGGCCGTTAGTAACAGAATATGGAACAGACGCGCTAACATTGCGGTGCAAGTGAGCCAAGAGAGGAGCGTGTAGTTTGTGATCCAGTAAGCGATTGTAATTGGGATCAGCTTCTCCAGTTTGAATCAAAGCACGAGCACCGGCGACCGCATCGTCAAGTCTGCCCAGAATCAAGTCCGCCCAAGGCCAGAAATCTTGTCCCATCTTGTATTTGTCCACAACGTTGACGCTTCGGGTAATTTTGGCCAAGGCTGGGAAGGGCTCCGGGTTAGAAGGCAGGGGCGGCGTCACGGACGAAACATTGCCGGTGGGTGCTCTGGACGACCAATCATCGATAACCTTCATAGCAGCGGCAATGCCCACGTCAGTACCCCAACGTTTCTCGGCTGCATTCAGGAGAAGGTCGGGGGATGCGCCTGAACGGAAAAGATTATTTAAAGATGACAAGATTGTATCGTCAATCGGAGGAGGAAGCGGTGGTGTCGTTGTTGCCACAGAGTATGAACAACGGATTCGTCGTGGGACACAGGCGACGCGACCGGCCGTGGGGTCGCAACGGGATCCTCCGGTTCCGATTTGCGGAAGATTGTTGGGAAGAAGAAGCGGAGAACCAAACGGTTCGCAAAAACGCATCAAAGTGCGGTGGAACACACTACGCACGCAATTCGTCAAAGTGACGCACGACAGTCGACTGGACAGATGGATCGCTGGGAAGTCGCTGAGTAGGATCGCCGACCATTTTCACGACCTTTTGCTCAAGAGCTGATAGTTTGCCTGAGATAAATGTGAGACGAGTTGAAAATCAGACGCATTGTTTTTGGCCACCAAAGGACTGTGGTCCTCAAGAATATGGTAAAGGACTTGGTATTGGTTCGGTTGTTCGTTGGCCAATTGCGAGGCACGCGCGAAAGTAATGCCGTCTTTAGGAAAAGGGGACGGAAGGTGCTGGTCGGCCCAGTCCGGGTTCGACAGCTGAGGGGTAGGAAGTGAAATGGCGCTCATTGTTGATAAAGACGCCGATGGAAAGGGATGGATACGGAGAGGGTGAGGGGATGGAAAAGGGAATTGTGGGTTGATCACCGTTGCTCACTGGATGAGCGAAGACTTGTAACTCTGATGAGACCTGGAGTCCAGATGGTCCTCGAGGTGATGCAATCGCAATAGTGGTGGTGGTGGTCTGAGCCAACCAGCAATGCCTACAGAGGAACATCAAGCAGCGAGTCGCCACCAGGGGCTAAGCTGCGGAACAAGGAAAAACAGGAGAGAAAAACAACGGAACTCCTAGGCCTGAGGAGGACCTGAAGGGACATTGGTCAAAGCACGAGCCATCTGATGGCTCAACAGTACCTCCGATGCTCGAAGGAAGGGTGCGTGTGTGAGCAAGAACCCGTTTGGATGACATGCCCTACGACCGAAGGAAGGGGGCGTGCCGAGTATTCAAGTACTCAGTTCCAGTTCCAAGTCTGGTCTACCGTGAAAAGGAGATGTGTGTACACGGGTAACCGTACGCTCCTTCACCCCCTCCCCCGCTGTTGGGAGAGGGGAGCCGTTCCTTTGAGCGTGAGGACACGCTTTTGGTGAAGAGGAGCGTGATGTCACGGGCGAAGACGGGCTGGCAAGCCCGGCAGAGTTTACGCGCACCCTTCGCCTTCCTAACCCCGTCCGCAGGTTGTTCAGTGGGGGTCAGATTCGATCTCATCCAATTTCAGCTGAGGAGCGTCCGCTCTACCCAATAATAGAGCGCGCTCTCAGATTCAATTCAGTTCCATCGCTGCTGGCTCAACTGCCAGCTCGATTATCAGTCTACGTATCGGAGCGACAATAGCGGCCTTTCTCCCTATAGTGAATTGAGAACCCCAGTCTCGTGGTTCCCCGGTTTCCATTGTCCTTGCGACACGCTAGTCGCCTTGTGCCCGTTTATCTTACTTCTCCGCGTTGCGCTTGTGGCAACCCTTTTGCGGCATTAGTCGCCCCGTGCCTGTTTACCTTACCTTTCTAGGTTGCCCGTGCGGCAGCCGTCTCCCCTGTTTTCCTCTGTTTTCCGTCCTTCCTCTGTTGCCTTGTTTCCCTTTTAGTCCCTGTCTGTTAGCATATTGGTTCGTGCTTTTCCCTCCGGCCCATTGGCGTCTTCCTCTATACTCTCCTCAAAATTGACCAACCCAGTACAGGTAACTCCTCTCCTCTTAGTTGCTCCTCCAGCTCTCCTCGTCAGCTCTCAGTCCTCCCAGCCCAAGTCCATCCTACCCCGTTTAGCCGCGTGTGATCCTGCCTACAACCACGCCGCCACCAGTCCCAGCCCAGCAGGAGTCTAGCAGCGTAGGTCGTCAGCTGCCCGTTCCCCGTCCCTGAGCCCGAAGGCTTCAGACACGCTACTGCCGCCCAAGCCGATGCTACGTAGCAGCCTTGCCACACCTCCAGCCGCCTCTGCTATACGCCGAGAGGCCTCTCCTTGTCCCCACAGCTCCGCTCGGACCCACCAATCAGCCCAAGCGCGTAACTACCGTGAGTCGACCTTAGGACCTCGAAGGGATTGTATCCCAACTACCTGGGTTAGCCCCCTAGCGGGGCCTTCCCGTGACATCAGGTGAGGAAACGCCATATAACAGCGATAATCGATAAAACTCCATTTTGTCGTCACTTTTTCTCTGTCAAGAGCCGTCATGCATGGCGTCATGTCTTCAAAAGATGTTCATATGCCCATGTGGTGTTAGGGTTACCGCGCGCAGGCCAGCAGGCCACGTGTTCACTCCCGTCCCACTGCTTGTTCTGTCCTCTTCGCGCCACCACCTCTCCTTCCCCCTTCCCATTCTTCTCGCTCACCTCGTTACTTGATTACTACTCGCTGAACGTCTGTGGTTTAGAGACTAGGTGTCCCCAGGTCAGAGCCTTCAAGCTTCACGCATCGCTACACGGCCAACTAAGTATAAAATGCCTGTCGTCACGCTGAAGGAGACGCGGCGTGGGGGCAGTGTAAATCAAACCCAATCAATTGCGCAAGGGCCACCGGTCCTGTAATACTATTATGTTGGAACCTCAACGTCCTCAACAGCCTCTCAGCTCGGGTATGGTGGCTAGTGCTAGCTTGACGTCTAGTCCATCTACTTGAAAGGCTTATGAGCTCGCACTGGAGCTTTTGCCCACCCACAGCCAGCACCCTAGCAGAATCTTCAGCCCTCACAACTTGGCTTCATGCCCGCCATGATGTCATTCTCTCCTACCAGCAGGAGTTCTTCGTCTCTCCAAAGCATTGCTCTTTCACTCCGTGCGAAACTTCCTCCTCCACTCGCCCCGCCAACGGTCAGCATCCGAAATGATACCAGCACCAGAACGGATGCCAACGGCAACCCGAGCCAATTCTCGCTTAGCCCTCACATCAAGTCCCAGATTGAAGCTGCCTTCCACGATATGTGCAACGATGCCCTTCACTCCCTGCTCGACCGCTTCCACTCAGAACTGAAGGCGACCGCATCCCTCAACCCGTTGAGTCCTGCCCAGTCGAAGGGATCATCAAGCATGCCTACCAGTACGCCATCCAAAGCCTTCAACAACTCCTGCCTGACCTACTCAAAGCCATGTGCACCAGCCAACTGGGAGCACGACGCTCAGCAGCCGAGCAGTCTTCTCCTTCCTTTTGTGGAGACGTTTACCCTCTATGTTTCTGACGAGGTTCTGTCTCCCCTTGTGGATGTGGTCCGACAAACCAACCTCATATCTCCCAGCACCTCTCTGGGCAGGGGTCCAGCACGCAGGACAGGCAGCTTCCCCCCGATTCATCCCCAACAAGCGGTCTCTATTCTGAAACATGCGTTTACCCTCTCCCCGCATTCTACTTCGGCCGAACAACAGGTACTCAGCGACCTGACGAGACTCCGACGAGCACAGGTTACCGCTTGGGTACGTTATTCTCGGCCCCCACGGCGCGTCACAAAATGGATGAGAGAGGAAGCACTAACATGAGAGAACACAGCTACAGAATCAGCGACACCGCTCCAACCCCATCAAAGGGGAAAAACAAGCCAAGGGGCCAACAAAAGAACCCAATCAACGGCTCCTGATGGCATCCCGTATAGCTCGCCTGCCTTCCCGTCGAGCATCCTTGCAGGGGTAAAGACAACTACGAATATCAGAAACTGGGGAGGCAAGATGAGGAAGAGATGCACGAGGACAAAAATGATGATGAGCAAGAGGATCTGCAAGACAAGAGGAGGAAGAGAATGAGGAGGTTCAATACGATTGGGGGCGAACGATGGTAAAAGGGACGTACCCCTTTCCTCATGAAATTAGGACCAACTTCTCGAGCGAAGACAATCCGGAGCAGGGCGAGTATCTTTTCTCTCCTGCGTCTCTTAGCAACAAATTTTGACCGGTATCCAGCTCTGTTAGCGTCCCAGGTTTCCCAGGTTTTCGGACGACAACTTTATGGGCACGGTGCCAATGGATTGCAGCCACGAACCATCCCTCTCCAGATCACCCGAACCCCAACGCTTGAACGGGATTAACGCTCAAGTTCCTACTATCTGTGCTGATGGTGGCCCGGTCGACTTATAGATGCGTTGGAGCATCCTCCAGCTCTCCCCACCTTCCCCCCCCACCGCTGCCTCAGTTCCAGCCCCAGCCTCCCCTCCCGCGAAAATGGGCACTCTCTACTAGTACATTGCGCCCCACGCACGTACTGCGGCCAATGAGGCCAACAACGACTGTCTTTACCACACTTTTGTTGCCCCCTTGGGTACCCGGCGAACGCACTTCGACGCGGCGGGCAAGCGCTGCCAGAAGATTGTGAGGGGGAAGAGTGTGGGAAGGAGCTACTCCAGAAAATCTCCAGGGCCGACGGGTGGCGCAACCACATGCGCAAACTGGTTGAGCACAGCAATATACTCAACTACACTTTACTTTCCTCCTTGCCAGGAGCCAAGTGCCTCAACTAATACCCACAGACGGGTTCAGATTTGTCTCCAGCTCTGCATCCTCTGCGCCGTTCCTCGTGCAACAAATGTGAGTGTGGTCCGATGCCACCGCTTGAGCACAACAATTGACTTGCGCCCGCACCCACAGCAGTCCAAGTGTGGGGCGCACTGCGCGAGGTTGCGGGAGCCGATCCTCAAGCTCGTGCGTTTCATTCTTAGGGCCCACCCCATGTTCAATGACGAGCGGACTGATGTCGCGGAAGAGGACGAGTCTCGTGGAATGGGAGGAAGGCGATGAGGCAAACAGATTATGGTATGTATACGGAGTGATGGACCAGGGGGTTCGGAGTATCAGGAATTGAGGTGGACCACACCTTCCAGGATTGGAGGACACAAAAGACGATGGGTGTGCGTATTAGCGGGAGAAGAAGGGTGTGGGAGACACGAGGAAACTGCGAAGCGGGTGGAACACCCCAGGAGAAGGAGTTGTTGCTTCGACTGCTGCATACGGAACAAAAAGAGGAATGCGGCAAAGAGCACAAAGGATCACGGACGCACTCAAAAGAGTCATATCTTCCCTTGGGTCTTGACGCAGACGCGGGATACTAGGCCACCAATGACATATGTTTGAGCGCTGCGCTGGAAGAACGTTGACTGTGGCGAGTCTCTTTGCATTATTATAAGGATCCGAGATGGTGGCGTTCAACGTTCAACGTTCAACGTACGTTCAACGTTGTTCACTGACTATACCACGCGCATCCGTATGTCTACGCGCGCTACATCCAGTTTGGAAGCGAATGGCTTCGAGAGCCAGAGGGTCCGGACCTGTGGCAAGCCAGTTAGTCGCCTTCGTCCCGCGCGTAAAGCTCGTAAAGACGAATGGAACGGTATAGGATAGTGAATCATATATGTCCTTTGGTCTGGCATATGTGAGCGCCACAGGTAGTCAACGTTGAACGCGTGTGAACGTGTTCATTGGACGTTGCGCATTAGTATTAGCCGAAGTCAAACCACACGTGGTGTGTGGGGCAAGAAAAACAGACATCCTTGTGACATGGTGACATGCGGCATGGGACATGTGACATCACATGGTGACATGAGCGTGCGTGCGCGTGAATGGACTAGAAGTATACTCGCCTAATATAAGCGTGCCGTGGATCTGAGTACCGAGTAGTGAGAGTGTCTAGCCACGGTGTAGCCACGGTAGCTATAGCTGCGCTTAAAATGTGAACTAGTAAACTAGCGACTGTCTGTGACACGTGACAAGTGACATGTGACATGTGACAAATAACACACGTGCGACAGTAACTAGCAACTAGTAACTAGTAACTAGCAAAAGCCAGTAAGCGCTAAGCCAGTAAGTAGCAACCAGTAAGTACGACGCGGTGACGGAGACCTTTTCGGAGGCCTTGGGCCGTAGACGAAGTACACTCGGGGCGAGTGCTATGCGTTACGCGTTCCGGCACAGGACCTAGCAGGCCTAGCAGCCGATACGACGTGTGCTGCTATTCGAAAGTTCCGATTATAAAAACTGCCTCGCAGATCTCAGAATCTCAGATCTCAGTTTCATCTCAGACTGGTATGCCCGGGACTATAGTACTAGCTGGACTGAGTTTCAACGAACGTTACGCGGTATGCGCGCTACGCGTTACGCGTAGGTCGGAGTACTGAGTTACTGACACGTGATGCGGGAGTACTGAAAACGTACTGAGACTGAACGTACTGAACTCAGAATTCAGTTACTTAACTCAGTGACTAGCTAGTGTGACATGTGACATGCGACTAGAGTACTAGAGTGCTGGTCTGCTGTCTGCTGTCTGTGACGTTGCGCGTTGCTGGCCTGCATGCGACTTGGTATCGGGGCAACGACTAGACTAGCGACTAGCGACGGATAATCTCGATCACCGATCATCGATCGCACAGGATGCATGCATGATGCAGATGGTCTGCTTATTCGGAGATGGGCTGGTGCGCCAGGGTGTTGGCCTGTGTTGGCTTGCCGCTTGCCGGACAGAAAGACCCTTGTTGGATCCAAGCAAGGTGCTTCCACGGGGTTTCCGTTTCCGTGTGACATGTGACATGTGACATCAATGCATCAGTGCACGAGCGCATGAGCTTAATGGCAGCTTTTAGTCACTGGGCACTAGTCACTCGGCGCCCGAACGCACTAGTTGGCTTGAAGCTTGACTCGTTGGCGCGTGATGCACCATCACAGTCGCGAATCACTCTGCCATCACCGATTCCAATGGGAGAGGCAGAATGCAGAACAGCAGAGCTGCGACAAGGCAGCCCATGGTTTGCGCACACTCGTGTTGTGTACTGGTCCTCAGACGCCTGAGTGCTCGTCTGAGCATTGCGATCTGAGATCTGAGATCTGATATCCAGGATTGCTCAGGCTGAGCGCTGAGCCACAGCGTTGACTAGGACTAGCCGACTGGGGCTTGCAGCTTCCGAGGCTGGCCAGAGGAAGTGAGTTACGAATATGAGCCTGAAGCAAGCCTGAAGGCACCGAAGACTGAAGCTTCAGGCCCTGAAGCCTCAGGGTACGTACTACTGAACACTGAACGTTCAGTGGACCCAGTCCCCCCTCCGGATTTGCCGCAGCGCTCTCCCGGAGCTTGGCGAAAGCAACGCGGTTAAATTTCAAAGTGCTGTACCAACACTGCTCGGGAGCGGCTGCCGGCGGCCTGCATTCGTCGGGCGTTCTCAGCTTCCGCTGTTGATTTCAGCTTCAGTAAGGCTCAGCCCCCGCTTCCGTCTGCCTCGGCCTCTGCCTCTGCCTCTGCCGCCGCCACGGCCACCCTCCTGCGTCCCCACCACCATGCCTGCCCCACGCGACCATGACGGTCCGTGGCCGCTCCCATCTCCCGCCCGCCGCGTCCGCGCCCGCTGGCACCCACAACGCGTCATCACCAGCTCCCACGCCCACCCCACCCTCACCCCCACTCTCCTCCCGCCCACCCTCGCCCTCACCTTCACCCTCACCCTCACCCCCTCCTTCCTCACCCTCACCCTTACCCCCACCCTTACCTTCACCCTCACCCCCATCATCCGCCCTCTCTTCGCCATATGCCCCTCGCAGGTCGCCCCTCTAACCCCCCGCCCCCCTCTGCTCTCCCCACGTTTGATCGCTTGCACCTGACCAGGCATTCGACCACCCACCCAGCTCAGACTCGGGCCCTCACCGTTCTCGCAACCAACGTCGGTCCACTGTCGGTGCAGACTTTCACCGGCCGCCATACCTACGTCCAGTGCTCGAGCACCCCCCGGGGGACCGACAGCCCCCCTACCAGCCCACACCACTACGCCCACCCTTCCTACACCCCCCCCACTCTCTCTTGGCCTCAGGCCAAACAGGTGTCACCACCCCCACCACACTGCTACTGGCCCCGCCTCGTCCTCGTCCCCGCCTCCGCCTTCGCCTCCGCCTCCAGCGACATCGGGCCATGGCTCCTCCAACTCCACCCCGTGCCTTCTGTCTTGGCCTGGCCTGCCCCGGGCGCGCCGGCAGGCGATACCAGTCTAGCCTTCAGTGCCCCCCCAACCCTACTGGTCGCTCCGAGCTTGGCCCGAACAGGACCACCATTCCCACCCGAGGTGCGCCTGACCTTATGCTGGCCACTGCTACTCCATAAACCAGAAAGTGGTTCCTCTACCAAACCTTCGTCAGCAACCGGCGGAGCTGGGGGCAAGGTTGGGACGGATGCAGCTCCTGGACCGAAAAACCCAACGACCGGAGACGACGACGCAAGATCCCGTTCAGCTACAGCAGCTTGATTGCCCAGGCCATCAGCACCTCGCCTGAGGGCAAGATGACACTGCGCGAGATCTACGCGTGGATCAACTGGGCTTATCCCGACCTCTACTCCTTTGACGGTCCCGATTCTCAGGGGTGGCAAAACACTGTCCGGCACAACCTGAGCCTGAACAATGTTTGTCAAGGTGCCCCGTTCGGCGGTAGACAACCAGCCTCCAAATTCGGACCGAAGCGGTGGCTGGGGGTCTGTTACCTTCCCGCGTGGCAAGGGTGGGTATTGGATGTTGGATTCAAGTGTGGCAGGTGCATCGGTCGCTCTACCGGGAGCACAACCAGGATTCCCTACTTTCCATCCTGCTGCCAACCCGGCAGGACCAGCGTCTGGTACCCCCATTGCTTCTTCGTCAGGCAACCCACCGAGCGCTCCTTCTGTTCCTGTCAGGGGTGCGCCTTCCCCCGGCCCCCCACCTCCCCCCTCCGCGCGCGCCCCCCCTCCCGGTTCACGAAGTGAGCATGATCTTGATGCCCGGTTTCAGCACTCTGTCACCCTCCACGAATACCCCCCCTCGGTTTACTATGGTCCTCGGGATCCCCGACCACCCGGCATGCCTCCCGGTTCAGGGCCGGGCTCGGCGCTGGGCCCTGCCGGGGAAGCTGCCTCCTCTCTCGAGCGCCCCACTGTGCCCGGTGTGGCTTTGGGCGCGCCGGGTTCCATGGTGGGCATGGTGACCGAGCCTGGAGTACCTGTTGGATCGGTCGCGTTCCCCCTTCGGTTGGGAGCGAAGCAGGAGTTCGGAGCCGGCGACGAGCGGCGACCTACAATCCCTCAGCGCTGGCGGGACATGACTATGCATATGCGTATGCGTATGGGGCGCCTTACGGGCCGGCACCTTGGGCGAACGGCGTACATGAGCAAGACCGGCCACGTGCGCGTGGGTATACCACCACCGCTGCCGAGGTCAATGCCACCCTTCCTCCAACGCCGATGGTGTATTACCCTTCCTCTCCCGATCCCCCCCACCGGGCGAAAGCGATCCAGCTCCGGGCCAGGTGGGGTACGATGGCTATTCTGCGCCACCCATGACAGAGCAGCGGGAGCCATGGGGAGCCGAACCGTACCCTCGACCCTACCCTAGCCTGTATGAGGCGCCAGGCCGGGCGCCCTACCCACTTACCCGTGCGCGGTCTAGCACCATGGGTACCAGTACTAGGGAAGAGGACGACGAGAAGGAAAAACCATCGAGGAGATGCAAGTGGATGCACATACCTCCCCCCACCTCCCGCCTCGCTCGCCTGCGCGCCGCCAGTCGGCGCAAACCCCCCTTCCAACCCCCAGACACCCAATCTCCCCGTCGGCTTGCCCCCCCGACTTTGACCAAACACCTCTGGCCAATGAAAGCCGCATGTCCATCAGCGGCCTGCTGAACGACTAGAATTGGTCCATCGTTCCTTGCCCCTCTCTCCACTTGGCCTTTTTTTGACTGTCCCACCACCAGTTACCCAACTGGCCACGCGTTTGCCCTCGATATCCACCCCGTCGGCGCCTGTTGCGAATGATGGTTTGCTTTCCTTTTAGTGAGGGCCTGCTTGTTTTCGGTGGTCGGGACGCTGGGGAGCTCAAACATATGTCACCATGACTACTACCACTTTGTGATTCTCCCTATCGCAGGCCCTCTACCGCGCTGAGTTCACCGGCCACCCCTGGTCATTCGTTTGGGGTTCTAGGATCTTTAGGGGCAAAGTCCTTGTTTTTTTCTTGAATCTGTCTGCCATGTACCACCTCCCCCGATGTGCATGATGCTTGTGCACCTACGGTTCGTGTATTTTACCCTTCCATGCCCTGCTGGCGCCTGCATTGCCATCCATCTATTCCCTCTCTTTGGTAGACAGACACTCTTTGGCAGCACCGGGCTACAGTGGAAGGGCAAGGACCAACTCCCAATCCTCCTTTTCCTACAGAGAACTGCCATATGCGGCCTGGTCATCACCCCTTCGCCACCTCTTGGCAGCATGCCGACTCCTGCGGGCAGCGAGAGGAGGAGGCATGTGGTGATGCTGGGTTTGCTGGGTTCCGCCGGCTCGGCGGGAACTGTGGTAGTCGGGGCGCGGCAAGCGCACCAACTGCTTGAACATTTCACACCCTGATTTCTGCGTCGATCGCAAGGCGAAAAGCCGGGACGCACGCACACGCAAGTTGCGGTTTGCATCCCATCTCTCCAGCAGCTCTCAGCTTGGCGTGCAGGCAACTTGCCGAGGAGAATGGTACGGCTGCTTTACACACGCCCACGGGGCGTACCAGTCGACCCCCTGGGCGTCTGTTGAGTGGGAGACGGTGGATGATCGTATCCGTGCGGCATCAGCACGAGCAAGGTTGTGATTCGGGACTCGGGCGAGGTGCAGGTGGAGGGAACACTGGATATCACGGCGTTAGGGGGGCGGGCTTGCATCGCAACGCAGCCTGCATCCTTTCCCATTCCTTTCTCTTCTGACCGCCACCTCGGTCTCACGCTAGCCCTGCCTCCGCTTCCGGCCGCGGCGGCAGCAGATGCAGCTCCCACCGAGTCGGACTCTTTGCCTGGACCGGTCCACACGTTCACCCTCCAACTTCATACCCAGCCCCCGCAACACAGACCCGACGGACGAAGAAAGAGCGCTGGTGTACGAATGGAACTTTGAAGTGACTCCACCGGGGACAGACTATGCTTGTCCTTTGGTCCGCCTTTCGTCCCACCTATCGAGGCCGCCCCGTCCACGCGCCCGAGTTGGATCCGGGCACGATCACCCAATGGTCCTTGATGGCCCGTTCGCGGTTTGGATCGCAGGCGGGCCGCTTCTTGCTGGTGTTGGAGTCGCTGGGGGCAGTGGAGCCGGGTGACGTACCTCGCTCGACGCCCATCACCGTATCGGAGGCAAGGGAACCGAGCGCGGAGCCCAACCCTCGTTGGGCTTGGAAGACAAGCCGGCGGAAGTGAATTCGGGGGTAGGAGGTTGAACCAAGGTCATGCGTTGGGCCTACGGGGGTCGTATGGATTTGCCCTTCGCACGACTGCCAGCTTGGTCGCGGTGGTTTGGACCGTATGGGCCCTGACGCCCGATGCGGCCTGGCATGCGATCGGAGTGGATTGGTACCCATCTCGACAGTGGGCCTTTCTCTTGCCCGCCTGGTCCATCGTCGCTGTCGCGTGCGTCTATCTTGTATTGTTTCGCACAATTTGGCGTGCACCCTCGGCCCGAGGCATTGTGTACCATCACAGGTTCGTCTTGTCAGCTCGATTGTTGTGCTGCGCAGCTGACCTTGCCCTCTTGCCCTTTTGTTTTGTTTGTTTTCTTTGTTTTCTTTTCTCTGCTACCGGGGCCAAACAAAGACAATCATGCACACCCAGTCCCTGCTCATCTGTTCCATGCCGCCATGCCCGTACCTGCATCGCGTGCGTTCCAACAACGGGAACAAGCGCTTGCTGTGGCTGCCCAGGGCATTTACGATTTGCCGCTCGGTGCGGTTTCCAGGGCCCTGTATGCTGGCTGTAACGCTAAACACTCCTTTATTGCAACCACTGACTTTAGGAAGAACCCAGAAGAGGGTACGTGAGAGTAGAGGAAGCCGGCCCAGGTCTAAAGAACTGAGTGAGGGGTGTCCACAAGTTGGTCGTGCAATGGCTCGGATGCGACTGGCTACTCAAACCTTCAATCCCGTCGCACTCGCGCCCGGCCCGGCAGGAGCCCGTCTCCGTTGCTCTCGCTGAAGAGTTTTCATCATAGTAGCACCCTGACTTCTTCTCCACGCGGGAAAAAGAGTTGGAGTTGATGCTTGATCACTGCTTTTCATGTTAATTGCGTCTCGTTCCTGTCGTGCAAATGCCCCGGATACCTCTTTCTACACAGAAAGGCAGGACTTTTCTCGCTCGTTTGGTCCGAATGCATACAGTATAGAAGCTTGTGAACAGTAGGACGATGTGTCCCTTCAAGTGGCGGAGAGCAGCAAAAGACACACAGCTCTCACAGCAGTCCCAAGAACTGTGCCCAAGAGGGCCCATGCTTTTCTGCTTGTAGGATGTCGGATGTCGAGTGGAGAGCAGGCACTAATACGCGTCAGAGAGTCTGTTATAGGTTCTCGACGAGCCCCGCGACCTGCGATTAGATATAGTCCCTTGCGCCGAAGAATGCTCTCGACACAACGGGGCACGGCTTGTTGGAAAAGCTTCCGTTGCGGTCTTTTTTTGGTAATATCAAGCCCTCAACGTGAGTGCACTGCAGTTGTAACGCAGATTCTACAGGTGCCGCATGCACACTGGTTGGTAGTATTCCTCACCGTTGACATTACTCTTGATGTTGACGTTGGATTCTTTTTAGTGTGCTGCTGGTCCACATAATATAATCTGATTGTGCACAGTTGAATGGCACTCTTACGGTCCATCTCTGGACACTGAGCCCCACATGCCTTAGACATCTCATCCAAACACGCGTCAGTCCCGTTCGACTAGCGAGACAAAGCCAGGGGACACCTTATCCATGCTGTGGATATTCTTTGTGGCCCGCCATGGTCGCAAGGGCTCAACGATCGGTGCGAAGCTTTGAGCCCATCGCGCCTAATCTTAAGTTGGAAGAGCTCTTTACCTGCTGCACCCCAATGCGCAGCGTCAGCGCCTTGGAGAGCACGGTCTGCGTACTAATAGTGTTTACCTCTCTGGAAAGTTCCCCACATTCTGTTTAAACCTGTCACGAGGCACTTGTGGCCTGGTTACTTCTGTATATAAGCAGCCATGTCTAAGGCTCGTTACTGCTGTGGTCCTTATCGAGTATCGACCATCCTGTTACACCTGTCTTCCCTGTTTTGACCTTTCCATATTCCTGTCTCGCTTTTCCACCTTCTACCACTCCTACGAATCTACGACTCACGTTGGTTACGCTTCAAGCCGCAGCTACTCTCAGTAGCGCCTGCTCTTCATTAGGACTCCGTCTGATTCCGCCTACTACAGCACGTCGAGTGTGGTAATGCTACCGGGAAACCGCTTTACCACGGAGCTCCTAGACCCTTTAACGGGTCTGACGACTTTCGTATGCGGCTCCTACCTCGGAGGGTCTGAGCTGCGGCCTTTGCACACGCAGGCAGTCACCCAAACTCGAGGGTCTCTCCTTCGCCTCTACACCAGCTCGGTTCAACCAGGATCTGAGACCGGATCTACCGTACGAGGCTTCAATTGGCCGTTCAAGGGTTTGTACCCCTAAACTACAGAGATGGGTGACTCCCCCCCATGACAGGCACCCTCTTCTGTCAACTTACTGACTATAGTGGGAGATCAGAGGCCGGAACTATAGTCCACTCATGAGGATAGAAGATGCTGGAAGGGATGAAGAGAGAGAATGGACTGTAAAAGCAAGTGGGAGAAGCAGGTGGTGATCATCTAGAAGACGAGTCCTAAGCTGACTGCTAGCTATATATAGGAGGGGAGAGACGGAGACAATAACACAGAGAGTGGGTACGTGGGCTAGCCATGATGTGACTAATGTAGTTTGATCTACTTGGCCCCCCAAGGTTTTCATAATCCGTCAGGGCCATCTGTTGGGGGTTGCACACATTGTGGTTGTCAGTGCCGGCTCCGCATGCATGAGGGCATGTTGTGTGGGATTTTGCGGTGGAGCATGACATGAGACGGAATTTTTCCCTAATAACAAGCTGGTGTCCTCGGTGCACTGTGCAGATATAGCGTACAGGAAAGACGGAGGGAGTAAATTGTAAGAGCTAATACTTTAGTTAGTAGGTGTGGCCAAGTCAGGGAAGTGGGGCGCTGGAAGAAATTTTTGGGGGGTAACTCCAGTGACTGACGACTATACACCTCGCGCGCACGGACTCACCGACCTGATCGATCGAGATCGATCATCGACTATCCCTCATGGCCTCATCGACCTCATTGAATCGACGGGATAAAAGCCTAGCTCGGTAACCGAGTCGATTATGATGAGACCTGGAGTCCAGATGGTCCTCGAGGGTGATGCAATCGCACTAGTGGTGGTGGTGGTAATGGTCTAAGCCAACCAGCAACGCCTACTGAGGAACACCAAGCAGCGAGTCGCCACCAGGGGCTGAGCTGCGGAACAAGGAAAAACAGGAGAGAGAAAAAACAACGGAACTCCTAGGCCTGAGGAGGAACTGAAGGGACATTGGCCAAAGCACGAGCCACCTGGCTCAACAGATTAGGATTGTCCGCATGGGGAACAAAAATATTGTTTCTTGCGGTGGCGATCGCAACTCTGCCAACGGTGGGTGCTGCAAATGTTAATGCTTTAAGGACATGGCAAATGCGGGGTAGACAAGGCGGCCGAGGGGGAAGTTCCCGATAGTGTGCCCCACACCAATGCTGGACCTGGCCCGGCCTGTGTGTATTGCCTGCGGTGCCTGCCATTCGCTGTCCCATCGATTTTAAGTGACCGGTGACCCATGTGGCCTGTGGCACCTTGTCACATGTCACATGTCACCGGCCGACCACTGGTCGTCAGTACTCAGTCAAGTTAATCGAATTTAAACTTCAAACTTCAGTCTCGCATGTCACATGCTCATCACAGTTGGGCGTCGCTGTGCCGGCGACGAAGAATGGGCTGCTCTGCACGGTGGGGGCTCTGGGCATCGGCCAGCGTCGCACCCGCAGCATGTCCACACCGCTGGACACACGTTGGTCGATCGAGACGATCGAATTGAGCTGGCTGCGGCTGCTGCGGCTGCGGACGCCACCGCTGGCCAGCGTGGAATAGGTGCCTTCTGCGTGGGTATAGATAATGCACAATGGTTCACACAGTCTTGATTGTGTACCCCACCGGTCCCTGCGGCGCGAAGAACATCGGTCGAGATCGATAACAAGTATGCTGCCATCGAACGCAGACGGGTTGTCCACATGCACAGGAGCAAATCCATGCATGGCCAACCAGGGTGGGGGTGGGGGTGGGGGTGTGGTGATGTGCCGATGATGTGTGCGCCACGCCGGATCCACACTGCGTCCACATGCCAGGTATTTTAACGCGCGGTTCAGGCAGTTGTGCAGACAGGGTAGCCGTGCGATCAATGTGACATGTGATCCATGGCCGGTGATGCATGTGATGCATGATGCAGATGGGTGCGGAGCAGAAGGGACCACTCGTCCCTTGAAGCTTGACGCGTGACGCGTGACGCGTGACGCCGAGATGGAATGCCTGACAGCGGCAGACAGGACACTGCGTGCGCGGGGTTGCTACTTGCAAGTTACTAGCCGGCGGAGGACCCCACAGATGTGGATAAAGCGACGGTGCTGAGTTGCCGGGCTTGGGCAGTAGAGACTCGCTCGAGATGTTACAGATTTTTGGGGTGGAAAACGCAGTTGTCGTAGCCACATATACACAAGTCATAATGTCGACGTTTTGTCCACGTCATTTGGATCCCGTCCTCTTTAGTAGTACGTACGGTATTACCACCTGCTCTGTAGAAGGGTACCCGGGTACGTGCCTGCCTTAGGCCTTGTTGTGTATCTGCTGAGACCCTGAGCGCACAGCGCCCTAGAATGTGGCGGGTACCGAGGCTGAGGTCAACAAACTTCAAGCTTCAAACGCTTCTTCAATAAGGTGCGGGGATATTGTGTGGGGAAGCAAAAAAAGGAAAAAAAGGTTTTACGATGTGGAATGGGCTCCTGAACGCCTCAGTTTTGGGCACCTGTGCGGAGGATAAAGCTCATGGAGCAGGTGTGGTTGTATGTGCACGCATGGGCTTATTTGACACCGTTCTGTGATCGAGCCACACTACTTGTGATCACGATGGTATTTTCATGGACAGCATAGTTGCATGGAAGAGTAGACGCGCAAACGGCCGATGCTCACCGCACGTCTCACACAAAACTCGCGGAAATGGGGTGGCTTACCTCTCTCGCTCAAGCGCTCAATGATAAAATGGGCTCGGGGAGGGGGGAAGTGTCTCTTCGCGTGGATCCACGTTCGATGGACATTCGAAGAATGCATGGTAGTCTGCGCGCCGACATGGGCGTTACCTAGTAATGATGCAGGTGTCACAGAGAGGGGCCCGAGGCTCTGAGATCCGAGATCTGCAGCCTGCAGCCTGACGCTTGAAGCTTGACACTTGAAGGAAATCAAGGCACCGCGGTGGGGAACAGCCGACAGCTTCTGTCCTGCTGCGCACCATCACACCGCACACTCCCACTGCCACTGCGGCAAATATACACTCGCTGCACCCCCCCCCCCTTGGCCTTTCCCGCACGCTTTCGGCTCCAGTGGAGAGCGGCAGCCCCCCAAAGCTGCATCCGCTGGTGCCACTCCCCTTGCACCACCATCACCACACTCTCTTTTCCACTGCCATGCTCCCCACAGGCCACACTGATACGCCTGTTGGCGACGCATCATTGGCATCGCAATCGACCGCATCATCGGCCCCCGTGAAGCGGCGCCCACGCTCCGCAGCCTGGCTCGCCCCACCTCTTCTTCCGCCTCCGTCCAGTCCATCCGACCCGGCAGCAGTGGCAGTGCGTCCACCCAAAACCCTGGTGCCGCCGCTCCCCACCCGTCCTTCTTCCGTACCCACCGTCCACGCGCCAATACCCACCGCAGCACCGCCCACAGTGCTAGCGGTGTGGAGCATCCTTCGTCTTTTTCAACTGCCTACTTCCCCCCTTCTCTCGCCCCGCCATCCTGCCCAGGCTAGGGCTACAGAAACCACTTCCTCTTCCACTTTGTTCTCCTTTCTTCATGAAGAGCCCACTCCTCCCGCCCGCCGACGCTTCCTGAGCCGTGCACGCCATGCCGTGGCCCACAGCATGGCTCGCGCCGCTCCAGTACACCTTCCTCACCTCTTGTTGCCCCCGTTACACTGTGCTCTGATACACCCAAGTCATCAGCTCATCAAACTACTACCTCCGAAGGAGCGCCCGCCCAATCGAAGCATGAGCGCCTACCCAACCTTCTTCTCACCACGCCCACCACACTTTCCCCCGCTTTGGCATCATCGTATCTATCCCCCTCTTCCCCTCGCCTCGCCCACGCTCCTCATCGGAAACGAGAGAGTGGCTCGAGCCTCGAAGGAGGGAAGAAGATTGCCACTCATTTTCCGACCTACATCCTACCGGCGGTCGGGCTAAGCGCGACTCGCTCTCTCTTCGATCGCTCTTGTCACCCCGGGCCAAATTTCTCACTTTGCCACTTCTTGGCCCGCTCCCTACCCCCCGTCTTCGACTCTCTTTGGCCGTGCACCACAGGAAGGCTCGGATTGTGAGGCAGACTCTGTCATGGAAGGCGTGGATCCTTCCCACAACCTCTCCCCAGCTGCGATGGCATTCGAGGACGAGCTATCCAAGCATAGAACCAAAGTTCTCTCCCCTACCGGCGGATCTTACTATTACATCAACGCCTCGCCTGTAACGAGTGCGTCTCAGCCTGATTTCACTGCCATGCAGGGTCCAAGGGGGCGAAATCGTCGTCACACCGGCCTAGGTCGTCTCTCTTAGAGATGGGGACAGCACCGGGGCAAAATGGCTTGCCGGGGTTCAATTTGCGTCAGGGATCAAAGCGACACTCACCACCTGCTGTCACAGGCATCAATGGCACCGGGGGGGGAGCGCAGATATCACCCGACCGTCGACCAATCTCGTCCACAGATCATGCACAGGACAAAGTACCTTTCCCCTCAGCAACTCCTCCAGCTGTACCACCAAAAGCAGTGCCCGATCTTCTCAGCGGACCCACTCTCCCTCTCCTCTCGCATAGCTATCAAAAAGTCCATCACGTCCACGCGAGAACGGAACAAACGGGTAAGATGCAACCCAGGTCGCGGTCATGGGCCGACGTAGGCCTCAAGATCGGAGATTCGCCTGACCTAGTACCCTGTACCTCCCTGCCGTCCGGTATGGGGAAACCCATTAGCATCGCCCCTTACTTTGGCCGCGGACGAGGGACCCGCCCCGTCCCCACTTCCACCCATCATGCCATTATCACCCAACACCCAGGCCACCGCTCCCATCACCCCCCATCTTGGTCGGCGGATGGGCTGGTGGAGGCCCTGGCTCGGAACATGGGGCCGTCGTACAACGCCTTGGACCCTACTTCTCCCCCCCTCCCGAGCTGTGGACAGGGTTGGAAGCTACGCGGGCCTGGTTTTAGCTTTACGTTCCCAGCAAGACCGTGTGGCGAAACTCGAACGCTTCTGTGGCGCAGTCTGGCTCAGTTTGACCTTTTGGCGGGAGATGGGAGGACGGACGGGGTGATGGACTTGGCTTCCGATGTGCGATCGGCGTTGTCTGTTCTCCCATTGCAATTCCCCGCCACGGTTGGAAAGCTTTTGGCCCAAGTACGGGACCAATTGAGCTTGATGCAGCTCTTCTGCCCCCCGGCTCAAGGCTGAAACCCGATGGGCAAGATGAGCACCGTAGCAACCGCTCCGCTCTCTCAAGGAAAGGGAAGGACAGGGTGATGAGGCTCTGGAGTCTCGCGGGGATCATGGAACGAGACACGTCTCTATGAACGGCACTACGGCGGGGACAGAGGCGAATCTGTAGGATCGCTGACATACCCCAACAGTCTTGCCTCCTCTGCCGTTGCTCGTGCTGCTTGTTCTTCCATTTCTACACCTCCGGGCACGTCTACCTTTCCTTCCTGTGCTCTAACCCCTCTGTTGCCATCAGCACGCACCATGCCCATCGTCCCTAGCGCGCTGCCTGGTCACAGAAAGTCGGTCATTTCTGCCGAGCCTCAACTCCAGTCTCTCTTTGGGATGTTGCGGTGGGGAGAATGGAGCAAACACCAAGGTGCCCTTGTCTCCTATGCTAGCTTCCGCCCCTAGCCTTCCCAAACTGGCGAGGCAAGGGCCAGAGATCCCATCGACTCAAATCGCTCTGCCCCTTGCTTCGGCGGGAAAAGTACTGCAGTGAAGGAGCCGCTGAAGCACCGTTGCCCGATGGCTTTTCCTTCCTCTCCTCCGTACCTGTCTCTTCCTCGGGATTGAACATTGCTCAACCCATTGCGATCTCTCCCCTCCCTCCTTTCCTCCCCGACCCCAACCACGATCGATGGCTCGCTCCACACGCCACTTCCCACAACAACTTATCTCGTCCTGCTTCCGCCTGCACCTCTCTCTCTCCGCCACACCTACACTTTCCATGACCCCCCTCGCTCGGCACGAGAGCTCTGGCTCGCCAACGGCCTCCCCTCTCTCCCGCCACACCTATCTCTCCCAAGCCCGTACGCAGTGCGAGCAGCTTCGCTTCGTCCTCCTCGTTCGATCCAGGCGCTGGCACCTTGCCGGTCGCCACCACCGGTCTTGTTGTCCCGGCTCCGCCTGGTTCGTGGGACCAGCTGGGTGTAGCTAGCAAGGCACGCCAGGCCATCTCCGAACGCGATGCGGCCTTGTTTGCCAAGTTTGCTCAGACGGCCCTACGATGACCCCCCACACGATTTTGTATGTGTCTACGAACCCATCTCACAACAAACACTCCTTTATGCTGCTCTGCTTTCGAAAAGAATTTGCGCAGGATCTCTCCTCTCCTCTTCTCTCCTCCCCTCCCCTTCCCTTCCCTTCCTTCCCTTCCTTTCCCGTACCCCGGATCTCTCTCCTGTGACTTTTTGTGACTTTGGCTAGTCGTACTTGCATGATAATATGGGAGGCGAACCGTTATTGGAGCTTGACTAACGGTCGGTTTCTTCTCCCCTCCCCTCCCCCCCTTCACCTCTGCTGTTTCTCTATTAGTTTGATCTCCCACCCACATATACTATTTGCGTCTCATCGGCTAGGCACCCTGGCCGATGGATAGTGTTGTAGCGCATCCCAACCAATATGGGGTTCTTGCGATAGCCTCGGCAACATCTAACATCACCCAAAGTGAGCAGGCAGTTTGATGAGACCTGGAGTCCTGATGGTCCTCGAGGGTGATGCAATCGCACTGGTGGTGGTGGTGGTGGTGGTCTAAGCCAACCAGCAACACCTACAGAGGAACAACAAGCAGCGAGTCGCCACCAGGGGCTAAGCTGCAGAAAAGGGAAAAACAGAGAGAGAAAACAACGGAACTCCCAGGCTTGAGGAGCAACTGAAGGGACATTGGCCAAAGCACGAGCCACCCGATGGCTCAACACAGTTCCCCCATTCCCGACGCGGAGAGACCGAGGGGGAGAACGTGGAGGGCGTGGAGGATGCGGAGAACGAGTGGAGCGACAATGCTCGAAGCGATCTCGAAGCGATCGTTGCTGACATCAACAATCGGGTCGCTTGGCCTAGTCGTGATAGAACGTTGAACTTGGAAGGCCACCCAACGAGTGGTGCTTGCCACCGGTTCTTCGTACCATGCCAACAGGGCACGTGACACTGCCACGCTGGCAAGGGTGACGTCGATGCGTGATGCCGGAGCGATTGGCATTGAACGTGTTGAACGTTGCGCTGAATATTGAATGGGGGATTTGACACGTGTTAGGGCGGGAGGAGATGTGGGAGGGACGTGTGTGTGTGACGCGTGACGTGACATGTGCAGGTGGCGTGGCACCCACTGTCGCGGCACCTCGCCAGTGCAGCTAATCGCCGGCCTCCTGGCACCGACCATTCGATCCGCCTAATGCATCAGCGGTCAGCATTTGATTGCTCCGGGCCTCGGCGCTCCGCAGGCCACCGCCGGCAAAATTCCGCGGCGGTCGGTCTCACATGCATCTGGCACCCCCAGGTCTCTCGGTCCAACGCCTAGGCCCTAGGCCTGTCTGGCCCTGGGCGTTCCTACGCCAGATCCCAGGATAGGTTAATGATGATAGGTGACCGGTGATGGATGATCGCTGACGCGCTGACGGACCTCCGGAGCTTTGCTTACGGCTCCGTGGCGCCGGAGGACCGGAGTTACCAGCAGTTGTACTACTACGACGGTTGCCTGCCCAAGGGCCGTCTTCTCCGCCCGCAGCCGGAGTCGGGTGGGGGAGGTGTGCATCCCATTCTGCCTTCCCGCAACTGTCGATGGCAAGAGCGAGAGTCGAGGTCTGTGTAGTCCTATCATGCATCACGATTCAATCTCCATCGATCATCGATCATCTCGATCCTCGATCTTTTTCAAACCTTTTCATGCTCACTAGCTTCAAGCATGACATGCATGACATGCGCAGCTTGCCCCCACAGACTCCAGAGCACAGGCCAAGCAGGATGTACGTTGCTGGTCCCGGTCAGCGGCCAATGGTCAGCCACCGAGTGCGTGAGGTGGAGAGCGTGTTGCGCGCGAGCGCAGAGCGGGGACGGGCAGCTGAGCGGCTGCTTGCCTACGAAGCTGCGCTTCGTCAGCGAGCCAGCGCAGGCCGGCGCTGTAGGCTGCCTCGCCGGGGGGGCGCAGTCTCGGCCCGCCAATAGGGGCCGTCGCCCCCTGGTCGACTGATCAGGCACTGAGGTACTGAGGCTGCGTCTAGCTGGCGTACGGCCTCAAATGTCAAAGTTAACCCCTCGCAGCGCGCCTGCGCCTGCCTGGCTCCGCCTCCGCGGCATTCGATGCCTCACGCAACACACACAACCCATCCCCGGGGACGCTCCACGCAGGACGCCAGCCGCCAGCCGCCAGCCCGTCACACGTCACATCCCAGCATCCCAGACCCCGTGCAGAGAGCGCCCATGGGGCGCACGCCCTTCTTCATAACACACCCTGCCACTCTTCGCCCCGCCTCCTGGTGGCAACCGCTCACGCCACTCTGGCCCCGGCCCCACCGCACCAGTGCTGGCCAACACTGCCCAGGTGCGGGCTGGTGGTCCCTGCTTTTAGTCTCCATAAATGCGGCCTCGCTCTCGCCATCCTGTGTTTGCTGCTCAGCTCAGTCCGATAGATACCAGCACCAGCTAGCCTCCTTTCGTTCTCGCCACACCTTCCTCCCTCCCCACCTCTCCTGTTATGTCCAGCGTTCTGCGTGCCTTTAAGAACCTCAGTTACGGCGGCACGGAGGTGCTTGTCCGTGAGGCGACAGCCAACAACAAGCGTGATGCGCCCGTCGAGATTCTTGCCGAGCTTGCTCGGCTCACCTACACCCGCAGCGACTTTGTCGAGCTCATGCCCATGCTCGCCGTCGTCTTAATGACCGCACCCGCCAGTGGCGGCACGTTTAAGTCTCTTTGCCTGGTTCACTATCTCCTTCTCGCCGGCTCGCCTGCGGCGATCGAGTATTTCCGCACCAACCTGTACCTGATCAAGACGCTGCGCGAGTTCCAATACATCGACAATGCCCGGCGTTGATCAGGGCGAATTGGGTACGTTGCAGATGACACTATTCAAGTGAACCTTCACATATGGGGTGGGATATTGACCCTTAGCATGGCACTTTACTCTGTACTACAGTGCGGGAAAAGGCGCGCGAGATCACGTTGTTGCTCCAAAGCGAGGATAAGCTGCGCCAAGCACGGGCTCGGTTCAACGGTCAGCGTCCCCGCCGGCCCTCCGCTTCCTCCTTGGATGAACCCATCCGCCCCATCGTCTCCCCGATCGATCGCCAAGCCGATGCTGCGGCTGCCCGTCGCCGTAGCGAGGCTGAGGTTGCGGAACGTAGTCGTCGCCAAGAGGAAGCTGCTCTGGCCCGTGCTCTCGAGGTGAGCCGTCAGTCCGCTGAAGCCGAGGCTCAAGCCTTGGCTCTCCGTCGCGCTCAAGCTGAGGCGGAGCAGCAGCGTCAAGCGGAAGAAGACGCTCGCGCCCAGGCCGAGAAGCAAGCGCAGGATGCGCTGCAAGCTCAGCAGCTCGAGATGGCTCGCTGGCAGTTGGGCCAGAACCAGATGAACAACATGTACGGCATGATGTACCCTCAGTACACGGGGATGTATGTTCAGCCTCAAATGACGGCCGCTTATGTGTCTGCGCCGATGCTCACGGGCTGGACTGCGCCGCTGTCACCGAACGGCATGTCGTCCGTTGCCTCTGACTCGTTTGTGGCGGGATCCAACAACCCTTTGCTCCCACCACGCACACTGCGCCGGCGGAGGAGTCGCTTCCTGCTCCCTCGCGCACACCTTCTCTTACACTCACTCGGGATGCCCCCTCGCGCTCGCAATCGAGCGGCGAGATGCGCCCCGCCACTCCGCCTAATGGCATGCTCTCTCAGCAGACACGCACTCCTAAGCCCCCACGGCTTACATGAATCAACTCGATACTCTCTTGGCTCAGGGAGATGGCATTGACACGTTTGGTAACGCTGGCAATCAGCGTTTGGGCCACTTTGCCTATAACCGGGCTGAACTCTTTACCCAGCCCTCTGCCTCTCCCTTTGCCTAGAGCCCCTCCACACTTTGACAATCCCTCCGTTTCGTTTCCTGTGGACATCTTTATTCTCCTTCTAGGTTTTCGCGTTCCCCCCTGACCCGGGTAACCCTTGGCTTGATTGCTCTCACTTTGATCCCCCGTCCGACCGCAAATGGCCCCGCCGTCCGACCGACGGCCCCGCTTTTTTTCTCGTTGCGTTCTCGTCGACGTGTTTCCCCTCTGTCCTCGTTGGGCATGGGCTCTGTAGCATACACTTTTGTTCCGAATGTCATCGCTGATGAATATGGAACCCTTATTCGTGCTGCCCATGACAAAGCGTATCTCTTCCCTCTGTAGGATGGCAGAAATCGAGACAAAGAGTTTCCTTACCGATGTTCCAGCGCGGGATACACTCTCTGATACACTCTCTGATACCCTTCTATTATACCTGCGCATGGACCTCACCGTTCCGTCGTCTGGCCGCGTCCTCCATACTGAGTATGGTTGGATGAGTGGAGTGGTCCCATTATGCATTCTCGACCAGCACAGCAGGGGCACACAGGTGATTTGCTCATCAACGTCAGGCGCAGGCGGAGCCGATGCAGGCGGCGGCTCCGCTTCCAGAAGGCAAGAAGGCCGAGCGGTGGCCGGGGATAGACGTGTAGACTGCGATAGTTCGGATGGCCCATGGACGGTAGAAGCGCAGGCGCCTACTACTAGTCGAGACAATCGGCTGCTGCTCCTTGCGCAACTTCCTAGTGGGGTAAGCGCCCGGTAAGCGCCAAGCGCTTACCGCTTCCCGCTTACCGGTTACCGCTTCTCCGTCTCCTTCTCTGTGCCATCCATTGCTCTGTCCCGGTACCACACATTGTGATGCAGACATGTGGAACGCGCGCAGCGTCGCGGGCAGTGTGCGCGCACATCACATATCACATGTCACATGTCACAGCCAGCATCACACGGGGCAATTTCAAAGTTCAATGTTCAATCGACAGGCGGCGGCCGGTGCCGATCGTTGGCCGGGGCTGCCTCTCGCCGGCACAACGCACAGGCCATCCCCTTCGTTCTTCTCGCAGTGCTTGCATTGGCCCCCCGCATGACGCGCGTCCTGCACGTCATGGTTGGTGCATGGTGCCTGTTTGCTGCCGCACCCGATCTCCACTTTTTCCAGTCTGGCACATGCAGCTTCAGCTGAAGCCTCAGCCTTGCCAGCTTCAGTGTCCTCCTTCGACCCAGCCAGCGCAGCAGCTCTGGTGATGGTCATTCCCCGTATAAAACCCCTCCCCCGTGTGTAACCTCCCCCCCCCTCCCGCTCTGCACTTGGCACCATGCGTCCCGTTCTCCAGCACCCTCCACTACGCGCTCCTGCCCGCCTTACCAACTGCCGTGCCGCGTGCTCGCTGGTGTGGCCAGTTGTCGGCTCTCGCTTGCCCCCGCCTGCCGCCAACGCCCGTACCCTCCACCAGCTCGTCGCTTCCGCCCGTACCAAGGTAACCCCAACCGTTGTGCCGGCCCTGGCAAAGCGCGCATACTCTTTTCAGGAGCATGTCCCACAAGTCCACCTCGAATTCCCCAACGGCACGCAGTCTACCTTCAACGGGGGTCTTTATATTGAGTACGTACCTCATTCCGCCATGTCTTCGTTGGGGTTGTGGCTGGCTGCTGAAACCGATTCTCCTCCTTTCTCAGTGGCGAATGGGTGCCGTCGATGACGGGGGAGACGCTTAGCGTTGTTAACCCCGCCACCACTGAGAAGTGGCGGCGGAAATCTCCCAGGGCGATGCTCACGACATTGATCTCGCCGTCAAGGCGGCCCGCCGGGCGTTCAAGACGACCTGGGGGTGCACACGACTGGGCCCGAGCGCGGCGTGCTACTCAACAAACTGGCTCGTCTTATCGAGCAGAACTACGATGAGTTAGCGGCAATCGAGGCGTTAGACAATGGCAAGCCGTACGAGATTGCCAAGTCGTTTGATGTGGCCCAGTTGCTGGGTGCGATCCGCTACTTTGCCGGCTGGGCCGACAAACACTCGGGCCAGGTTTTGACGGGGGAAAACCCGCACTTGTTCCAATACACTCGTCTGGAGCCCATCGGAGTTTGCGGTGCTGTGGATTGTGCCGTGGAATTACCCTTGATGTTGACCGCGTGGAAGTTGGGCCCGGCCCTTGCGACGGGCAACACAGCTGGTCCTCAAATCGGCAGAGAACACGCCTCTGTCGGCACTCAGACTGTTTGAGCTGATTGACGAGGCTGGTTTCCCCAAGGGTGTGGTCAACCTCGTCACTGGTCTTGGCACTGGGGCAGGAAATGCCATGGCGAGCATCCTGACATTGACAAGATCTCCTTTACGGGTTCTACGCGCGTTGGGCGTGTAGTGATGAAGGCGGCGGCCAACACCAACCTGAAAAAGGTCACTCTCGAACTTGGTGGCAAGTCGCCCTCGGTTGTTCTGGACGACGCTGATCTGGAGCAGGCCGTGTCCTGGTGTACGATGGGTGTCAACTTCAACATGGGCCAGACCTGCTGTGCTGGCACGCGCATTTACGTCCACGAGAAGATCTACGAACCGTTCCTGGCTGCGCTCAAGGTCAAGTTTGATTCGCTCAAGGTGGGCGACCCGTTTGAGAAAGACACCTACCTCGGCCCACAGATCAGCAGGGCGCAATACGAGTCCATTCTCCGCTACATTGAGATTGGCAAGACGGAAGGTACGCTGGTCACGGGGGCAAGCCCGTGTCAGAGGAACGGTATTTGGGCAAGGGCAAGCCCCGTGGCTGGTTCATTGAGCCCACCATCTTTACCGACTGTGCTGAAGATTCGGTGATTAGCCGCGAAGAGATCTTGGCCCGGTGGTGGTGGTACACACGTTCAAAGACCACAACGAGTTGCTGCGCAAGGCCAATGACTCGATGTACGGTCTGGCGGCCGGCGTCTTTTCTCGCGACATTTCCAAGGCGCTGTGGACAGCTCACTCTCTCCAGGCGGGCTCGGTATGGGTCAACACGTACAATGCGCTTTCGGCCCAAGTGCCCTTTGGCGGATACAAGGCTTCGGGCATTGGCCGTGAGAACGCGAGCTACGCGCTGGAGAACTATGTTCAGGTCAAGGCCGTGTCAGTCAACATTGATGCACCCAACCCGCTCTAAGTGCCGAGTTGATGGATGCCCCCACATGTTATTGGATAGGCAAACAAACTGCTGGGTTGCCTTTTCACACCTAGTAGCAAGTTTCTCACTATTAAGCTGTTAATCGAGTCTCTGTCGTGTTGAACTGTATTTGGACTCCCGTTTTACCTCTGGGTCCGTAGGACAAGCGATATGCAAGGTAGTAGTAATAAGTGGAGAAGCAACAGTCTGTGTCATCGAAAGATTGACGGTAGTAGAGGCTGGAAAGGGACCAAGCGAAGACAATATGTGTCCGTGTAAGAAGAAAACATCCGCGGTAACGAACTTTCGCGAGAACATCACCGCAGGTTTGTGGAGATCAAATCCTCCTCCCCCACTGTCACCTCCTCCTCCTCCTCCACTGTCGCCACCGCCTCGCTGCTGTAGCCACCTCCGCCCCCGCTGTCGCCACCTCCTCCGCTGCTATAGCCACCTCCGCCACCACTGTAGCCACCCCCACTGTGGTCACCCCCACTGTAGCCACCACCTCCACTGTAGCCACCTCCGCCCCCGCTGTAGCCGCCTCCCCCTGATCAGTGCCACCGGTCTGGGGCTGGAAGAGGACGGATCGTGATGATGGTGGTGGGGTGTATCTTGGTCTGGTAAGGGGCCTGGATCGGAAAACACCAAGAGCGGCAACCGCTGGATTGGAGAAGAAACCCCTGGGCTGCTGATGCGCCGCCGCCGCCGCGCCGCCGGAGATTTTGTTCCGAGGCTTTTTGCGTTCGTCGCGCTGAGAGAGGCACGAGAGTCAGCATGAACAAAGACAAGTAGGGGGGGGGAAGAGGGGCGGACGTACCTTCCAGAACTGAAGCTTGGAAACAAATGTGCCGGTCATATTGTGTTGTTGATAGAGGGAACAAGAGAGCATCCTGTGGGCCTTTTATGCTGGCTTTTATATGACGCCCGTGCCCTCAACGGGGCTATGATGTATGGTGACGGAAACGGACCAACACGATAGACGACTGAACACCTCAGTGCGTTGGGTACGTTGAGCGCCGGTATTCATACACTGAGCTCAGATCTCAACCGATATAGAACTCACGAGAACGTGCCAGAAAAGAACAGACTGATCGTCAGTGTCGCCGACGTGCGCCACTGTGGTAGGGCGCAGTTGTTGGACACAGGCTCCAGGCATAGTTTACTGCTACGCTTCAAAAGCTTCTATGGCAAGCTGTTCAAAAAGGACTGCGGAGATCTACGCTGCGTTGCGGGAGCCATAGGCCATAGACCTTAGGCCCTCTGGGTCTGGGCGTGCTTTGTCTCGCAACAGCGTTTTGCGGCGATACTCCGCAGCACAAGGTATGGCACAAGGTGTATGGCGGTCGACTGTCGATGGTCGAGATGGTCGATGGGGGCCTAGAACGATTGCCCGCGCTCTCTGACTCAGTCTTGCGATAGATGAATTACAGCACACGTTCTCACGGGTGCTACATATGATGCGCATAGTGTGCAAGAGAAGATGTTAGCCCCACTGTG
Source organism: Moniliella sp. 'wahieum' (assembly GCA_003971905.1). Taxonomy (NCBI): domain Eukaryota; kingdom Fungi; phylum Basidiomycota; class Moniliellomycetes; order Moniliellales; family Moniliellaceae; genus Moniliella; species Moniliella sp. 'wahieum'. The sequence continues at coordinate 283,859 of RSEE01000053.1, read as the reverse complement.
CTTCTGTACCATCGTATATCAATTGCCTTAATAACTACCTGCCGGTACCTGTCTGCTGTTGTGGCTTTAAGCTTTTCACGCATCGCGGCACTACGTCTCGATTGAGTTAAAACGCACCCACACGCCACCAAAACATATCGATGGATCGATGATCGCAGCGCCTGCGTTACGCGCATGCGTCATTATTCGCGCCATCGATACCAATATTTCATCGATTACCAGCTGCGCCAGGTTGCACCAACACCAACGGGATACCAGCGACAGGGGGCGTCGTTTGAATGGTTGATGTTAAGCGCTAAGCGCCTTGAAGCTTGAGGCCTGAGGACCTGATGGTCCTCGAAGGTGATGCAATCACATTGGCGGTGGTGGTGTGGCGGACTAATCCATCCAGCCACGCCAACAGAGGAACCCAAGCAGCCGCAGTCGCCACCACAGGCGCTAGACTGCGGAACAAAAGGAAACGGACAGACACAGAAAACAGCGGAACTCCTAGGCCTGCCAACTGTGGAAGAGGGACTGAAGCTTGATGGGGCAACGCGTAACGAGGCGGCTCCGCCAGACCTCACCTCGATTAGGCCTCAATAGGGCTAAACAAAAAGGCATGCCGAGCTGAGAGCTCCCTTATTCGGATACCCACACCTGCGGTTCCTCGGAAGCTGGACGAAACATCACTTTCAGAGAGGGGCAGTGCCAGTGACATGCGTGCGTGTTGGCAGAGAAAACTCAACTTTAGGCCTTGTTATGACCCGCATTGAACGTCCTATACGATCTTAGGCCTCGATCTTTTCCAAAGAGATCGTAATCGTGCTGAACAACATGCGCCCGCCTTTTTCACGCTGCTACGCTTGCTAAAACACCCAGGATTCCTGGCTTTTGGTAATAGGCGTACGCCTCCTGAGTTGACCAAGACCCTTTCCTCTCAGGTCCAAATGATACCTGAGCCCGACCTATGTGTGGAGGGGGGTTGTGCTTCATACAACAGTGTCGAACTGCAAAAAGGATCTCCCCTCTGGGAGTCGAACCCAGGACATTCAGAGCGGAATTTACTTCCAATTAGCGGTTACAATCTGACGCTCTTCCAACTGAGCTAAGGAGAGGGACAAGTGGATTGGAAGACTATGGTAGGCAGTAGTGACATGAGGACAGGAAATGTCTTCCTGCACCACGTACCTAGTGTCATCCTGCGCCCAGACCGATTCTTACGCAGAACGAGCGTGCCCAGGAACGCAACCCCTTCCTGTCCCATCCTCGGTACAATTCCCAAGGCCGGTTCATTCGTATTGACGGATCCTCTGGGAGGGTATCGATGATACCAGGTCCCCATTCCCGGCGCTCTTCCAACACACACGTTTCCTGGCACCGTTCCGTACCGCTCCTCAATGACTACGCCGCGACCGGCCAGAGCCGTAAGACCGCTGGGGAGGATATATACGACAGAACATGGACATAGCTAGCGGTATTGGCGATGGGCAGTGTCAGAGCCAATGGGAGCTAGACCAGTGGGATGCGAGAGGCTCCGAAGCGGGAATCTGGGGAAGATCTGGAACGTGCGACGAGCCTACTTGTGTGTGTCGGGCTAGGTGTCGCTGAAACTGAGGCTCTGGACTTCTGGTGGCCAAAACAAGGGAGATGTTGCTGTGGAGAGGAAACATGGGCGAAAGGGGCGCGATTAACATTTTGGAATGGAGGGACCTTTTCAGTCACTATAACCACAGTCTATCAATGACAATGGCAAGAGCAAAACGATTCCAGAAGCTTATGTTTTCAGTATACTACATGGCCTCTGTCCCAGATGGCCCCCTCAAGGGGAGAGCTTGCGACGAACAAATATCAGGGTAATACCCGAGACCATGACAAGACCCATGTTGGCGGCCATCCACGCGAAAAGGTAGACGAAGCCGAATGAACCCCAAGCAGTACGATGTGGTTTGCCCTCTGAATTGATGGGCTGGTCTTGGGCTTGCTCGCCTTTGGTCAATAGTGCGGCAGAAACGAGCGGGCCGGCAATGGCAGAAAGTCCCTTGATGAACTGGTAACACAGCATAATTCCCCCAGCTGGAGTTGATGATTGGCGGGCGATCTCCCCAGCACTATATTGCAAACATGCCGGCAATGGTTGGCTGAGCTGGGACGTAAAAGGAAAAGGTACGTACGAAGTGCCCCAGGTGGAAGCATAGGATCCAGCTGTAGCGCCCAACACAATCGTCGCCACGATGATGGAAGCCAGGTGCGAGTCAAGCCCGAAGAGGGTGGCAGTGAAGAGACACGAGATACCTCCCACGACAACCGTGATAATCGCGTAATCACCTTTATCGCACCCGTACCCAATGACGGGCTGACCAAAGAACATGGCAGCATTAAGAATTGCTACTCCACCCACAGACATCATGTTGGAGTAGCCTGCCATACGGATGTACTGGGCAAGGTAAAGTGTCAGGCTGACATACCCGCTCCCCAGAGCAAAATTAGCCAAACCTGTTACAAGAAAGAGGGGGGTAGCCATAAAACGGAGTTGTTTGATCCTGGAAAGCACCTGCCCTTCCTTGGAAGCCGCACCTCGCGCCGGCGCGCGAAGGGGTAAGCGCGGACGGAGAAACAATGCGCTAGCAAAGCCTCCTAAGCCTGTGACCAGTGCCCAGATCCGCAGTGCCCAATGGTAGCCCAACGCATCGAGGAGAGCTTGGTAAAAGAAAGGATAGACCAGTCCGCCGATCGCTGAGCCAGAGAAAATGATGCCGGAAGCAAGGCCGCGACGGCGATCAAACCACTGGGGCAGCCAGCACATAACAGGGGTGAAGGCAAATCCATGACCCAGACCGCTGAGTACACCGTTGAGCCAAATCAACTGATTTGGGGAGGTACAAAAGCTGGCCCCGATCAAGGAGACCACAGCGATTGTGACAGCCCCCAAAGTGAGCCACCGACTATGCTCGGGAAGGTCCGGTACAGGGCGTAGGCTGGCAAACCAATCAGGTAGGAAGCTGCATTGAAGCTCATGCCGATCGAGGAGATGGTAACAGCGGATGCTCGGAATTGAACAGAGTAGTAGCTTTGGAAGGTTCCCACATTCCCAAAGTTGGGCGCCCAGAGAGTCAGCTCTGATACCCATGCCCACCACAGAAAAGCCCACGCTGCTACGCCTCCATCCACAGGGGTAATTGCCCTCCTTCCCTCATTTCCGAATCCGGAGGGGATGGGAATGCAGGTAGATCGGGCTCTTTTGAGTGTTCCTCTGCACCTTTCTGGCCCCTTGCCTTTAAACCCAGTCCGGGAAGGGCTACTGGCGCTGGATCTTTGCAAGCGAGGTCGAACTTGGTGTTTGCTTCGGTGGGGGATGCAACCGAGATGTCTGTGTGCCATTGGTGTTGCGATCGGGCACCCATAACATCCAGTTTAATGGGCTCGGCCATGGTTGCAGGCCGTAATGAGCGAAGTGTCGTGGCTGTGAGAGGCTGGGTTTAAGAAGCGAGGCAAGAGAGATATGGTGAAATGGCTCACCGGCACGTGCTGTCCCGCCACGCCTGCCGCCTGCCCCAAATGAGAGACTGCGGCCCCGTGGCCCCGGAATTGACTCCACCTTTGCTCCATTTACGACACTCACTTTTTCTCGATTGAGTTTCTAATTGCACGGTCGCAAGTGATCAAAATGCGAAAGATCAGGTCCCAAAGCCGACGCTTTCCTGGCCCTCAGCCGGCCTGGGACACAGGCCCTATGCCGTCGTTTTTGGCACTGCCCTTGTGTCCCTTCCATCCACCCCGACGTGATGGCCCCGCGGGCTACTGCCAGCGGGCGGCTCTACACCAGTGTCCCCCTTGGACCGTGTCACATTTGGTAGGATTGCGCAAGGGTTACGACCTTTTTCGCTAGGGTTGGTGGGGGTGTTTTAGAAAGGGAAAGTGGAAGATGAAGTTATTTCCGAGTATTTTATACTCCCGCACCGTGTCAAAGGCTGCAACAGTTACAATGTTCAAACTATTCACCCCGGTCTTAGATACTGATCTCAACAGCGTTTGACACCGCCAATTGGATCTACCCAAGCACCTCCCACTAATAGTGGCACTGCAGATTCTAGTCCAGAACCCTTCCGATACACTCTTATTATGCCCACAGTCGCCTGGCCGGGCCGGTTGGGACGCTGCACGCCGACTTTCAATCCAGGTTCAACATTTGTTTGTCTCTCTAATAAGCAGGACATTAATGCTGGGCAACGCATGCAAAAGGCTATATACCGGCCATGTGCTATAAGGCGCTAAGGCAACAGGAGAACGCGGTACGTAAATTACACAAGACATGGCGTCTTTGCCGATTGTATGGATTCATCGCATTGATTTGGGACTGGTTGGCCTACTCATCCTTCTTCTCAGTCGCCAAACCGTGCGCCTTGAGCAATGCGTCGATTTCTGCTGGGCGGAAGATCTTGTACTTGGGCTTGCCTGTTGAGTCGAGCGTGATTGTCGCAAACTCGACTGGTGAGAGAAGAATGGAAAGTTAGATGATGAAAGGGGTAAAAAGAAGTACACATACCCTTCTCTGGCTCAATAGTGGAGGCATCGAGTACCTTGCTCAGCACCTTGGTGGCCAGCTTAGCCGCTTTTTTGAGGTCGAAGTCGTCTGCCGGATGGGCTGCTTGCTCTGTCCCAGCAACTGGAGGTGCAGCGTCCTTGTCGGTAGGGTAGTCTGTCTTGAGAAGACTGGTGGCCATACCGGAGTTATGGCCAACAGCAGTGGCTTTCCAACCGGAAGTATTCCCCGAGGGGTCCGAGTGGTACAGCTGGAACCCGTGGTGCGCGTCCCAGCCGGCGTAGAGAATCGAAACACCAAACGGACGCAATCCACCGTATTGGGTGTAAGACTGCTTAAGGTCACTTAGACGTTGGGTGATAAGCTCGATGGGCATGTCGTCGTCGTATGAGGCCAGGTAGTCCTGCGCGGCATTGCGGGCAAAGTTGATGAGCGAGTTGGCGTCGGCTGTAAGCCCGGCCACACCAGCAATGCAGTTGGCACTGACGGCGTAGATCTTTTCGCTGCTAGCGTCCTGCTGGAGCAGCTTTGATGTGACGCGCTTCTCGCCAGCCAGCCACGCCGTCTGATGCAAGCACGCCGATGCAGGTGCCGGCGTGGCTGATGGCCTCCATGGCGTACTCGACCTGGTACAGCCGCCCCTCGGGGCTGAAGGTGGTGGTGCGCGAGTCGTATCGGCGGGACATGGCGCAGGGACGGGGCAAGTGGTGAGTGGTGGAGGTGGTGGGACGATGCAGAGGGCAGGTGGGGGTGGCTGGTGACTGAGCCACTTACGCACGCCTGCCTGTGTTGCACGCGGGAGAGCTGACGCGGACCGGCCCCAATTCCGCTGCCGCGCCACCGCGAGAGAGCCGGGCCCAATTCCGCCCGGCATTCCGCCGGGGGTGGGGGTGGGCTGGCGGGCCCTGGGCGGCGGCAGGGGAGCGGCCGGGCGGGGCAGGCGCGCGTCCCACCGGCAGGCGAAGCAAATCCACAGCGACGCCCCAGCCGCCGCCCCCAACCACCTCCTCTGCCAGCCCTCTGGATCCATGCCGCCGGCGGTCGTCAGCAAGGCGCCTGGTGACTGGCATCCCACCGCCTACCGCACCGTTGCCGCTGAGCTTACCGCTTCCCTCGACCTCGGCCGCCATGCCGAACGTGTGATTGATGCGCTGGTCTGGATCCATTACAGCGTATATGCATCGGTCGATCGTCTCAAGCGCCGCCAGGGGCGCAGTATGCAACTTGGACCCCGTTTTTCCTCGACTTTATTCACCACTACGTCCAGCTCTCCAACGAGAAGCGCGAGGGCCTTGAGGAGGAGCAACGCCATCTCAATGTCGTCTCGACAAATTGCGCGAGACGGTAGGTGCATTCCTCTTGCTCTTCTCGTTGCGCGTACTGACAGTTTCTCCCTCCCTCATCACTCGTTTAGGTCGCCGCCGTGTCGGACTTGCAACGCAACCTTGCCGCCAAGCGCACGCAGCTTGAGGCGAAGAACAAGGAGGCCAACGACAAACTCCAGCGTATGGTCGCCGACCAAAAGTCTGCCGAGGAGCAGAAACTGGCCAGTATGCAGATCCAAGCGGACTTGCAGGAGCAGGAGAAGGTGATTGAGATCCGTCGTAGGGAGGTTATGGCCGACCTTGCCGATGCTGAGCCCGCGGTCCAGGAGGCCCAGGCTTCCGTGTCCAACATTAAGAAGCAGCACCTGACAGAAGTGCGTTCGATGGGTAACCCGCCCGCGCCGGTCAAGATGGCAATGGAGTCAGTTTGCATACTTCTTGGACATCGCATCGAGTCATGGAAGAACGTGCAGGCAATCTTGCGCAAGGACGACTTCATTCCTTCCATTGTCAACTTTGACACGGATCGCATGATGACTCGTGCTACACGCGACAAGATGCAGCGCGAATTTCTCAACAAACCTGGCTACGACTTTGCTACCATCGATCGTGCTTCCAAGGCTTGCGGTCCCTGGCCAAGTGGGTGATTGCGCAAGTCCGCTTCAGTTCCATCCTTGACAAGGTGGGTCCCCTTCGCCAAGAGGTGGACGATCTCGAAATGCAAGCCCAAACGCACGCAATGAGGCTGCCATGATCGTCGAGATGATTGGCGATCTGGAGAAGAGTATCCAGCAATACAAGGACGAATACGCCCTTCTCATCAGCGAGACGCAAGCGATCAAAGGCGAGATGGAGAGAGTCCAGCGCCGCGTCGACCGCTCTATTCAGCTTCTGGAAAGCTTGGGCTCGGAGAAGGAGGTGGGAGGCCAGTTCTCGCACCTTTGACACCCAGATGAGCACCATTATTGGCGATGCTCTCTTGTCGGCCGCCTTCTTGGCCTACTCAGGCTTTTTCGACCAGCAGTATCGTGAGCAAATGTGGGCGTCGTGGATGGACCATCTCCAAACGAACGGCATTACCCTGAAACCGGAGCTCAACTTTTGCGAGTATTTATCATCAGCTGATGATCGCTTGCGCTGGGCCGCCCAGTCCCTTCCACCCGATACGCTCTGCACTGAGAACGCCATTATGCTCGATAGGTATGATCGTTACCCTTTGATCATCGACCCTCAGGTCAAGCGACCAACTTCTTGGTGAAGGCGTACAGCGACCGCAAAATGACCGTCACGAGCTTTCTCGATGATGCCTTTCTCAAAAACCTCGAGTCGGCACTTCGTTTTGGCAACCCTTTGCTGATCCAAGATGTGGAGCACCTTGACCCTATCCTCAACCCCATCCTCAATAAGGAGCTACGGCGCACAGGTGGCCGTGTCCTGATCCGTCTCGGCTCGCAAGACATCGATTTTAGCCCCTCGTTCACCATGTTCCTCGCCACCAAAGACCCTCTTGTCGAATTCCCCTCGGACGTGTGCTCGCGGGTGACATTTGTGAATTTTACCATGACTCGGAGCAGTCTTCAGTCGCAGTCCTTGGATCAAGTGTTGAAAGCCGAGCGTCCGGAGACCGACAAGAAGCGGACGGACTTGATGAAGCTGCAGAGCGAATTCCGTCTCCGTCTTCGCCATCTTGAAAAAAGCCTTCTCTCAGCCCTCAATGAGTCCCAAGGCAACATCCTTGACGATGACAAAGTCATCGACACACTCGAAACGCTCAAACGCGAGGCAGCCGAGGTTACCCGCAAGGTGGAGGAGACCGATTTGATCATGCGAGAAGTGGAGGATGTGACGGCCGAGTACCTCCCACTCGCCAAAGCCTGTTCAGCTGTATTTTTCATCTTGGATCAGCTGCATCTCATCTCTCACTTTTACCAGTTCTCTCTCCAGTATTTCCTGGACATTTTCGCTTACATCCTCCACCACAATCCCAACCTGGATGGTGTTCGTGACCCCACCGACCGCCTCAACATTTTGATGCGCGATTTGTTTCATGTTGTATTCCAACGTACCTCGCGTGCTCTGGCCCACGGTGATCACATCATGCTGGCTCTTCTTTTGGCCCGGATTTGGTGCAGGCAGAACGGTTCGGACGATGCGCTGGACTCGGCAGAGTTCAACTATCTCATTGATGGCGATTTCATCCCGTCCACTACCGCCTCGCTCGACTTGACGAGTGCGTTGGATCAGACCTTATCGATCGAGCAAAAGTCTCGCCTACTCGCGCTCAAGAGACTGGTCATGTTTAAGAATATTGATCAGGCCGTATGTGAGCAACAGGAAGCTGTTCTTTCCTTCCTTGAAGCTGCCAGCCGGAGACAGTGACGGTCCCCCTCTGGGAAGAGACAACTCGTACGTATTCCTTTTCTCCCTTCCCTGAACTCATTCTACCAAAACTGACATATTCATGTTCCTATACTAGCCATTGTGAGCTTCACACGCCACTTGCTCCTCATTCGTGCCCTTCGACCCGACCGCTTGATCCCGGCTATGGGCTTACTTGTCACGCTCATTCGGCGGGGACTTGATGAACGAGCTATCATTTGACTTTGCCCGGGTTGTTGCTCATGAGGTGAGCGCGACAACGCCAGTGGCACTGTGCAGTGTGCCGGGGTTCGATGCTTCCTTCCGTGTGGACAATCTGGCCAAGGCGACCGGCACCAAATGCATTTCGGTCGCCATGGGTTCGCCTGAGGGATTCACCGAGGCGGAAAACGCGATTGTATCGGCATCAAGGACGGCCCAATGGGTCTTGCTCAAAAATGTCCATCTTGCGCCTGCTTGGTTGGCGCAGCTGGAAAAGCGTTTGTCTGGGGTGGCAGTGAACCGCAACTTCCGCCTATTCTTGACTATGGAGACCAACCCAGTCATTCCAGTTAACTTCTTGCGGGCTTCAAGAATTATTATGAATGAGCCTCCTCCTGGCCTCAAGGCCAACATGGTGGACTCACTTCGGTCTGTCGGTCCTTCGCGGTTGCAAGGCGCTCCAGTTGAGGCCGCACGATTGTACTTTCTTTTGGCGTTCTTCACGCCACGGTTACCGAGCGCTTGCGCTACACTCCTCTCGGGTGGAGCAAGCTGTTTGAGTTCAACGATTCGGACGCGACCACAGCGCTGGACATGATTGAGAGCTGGCTTCGCTCTGCGTCCAAAGGGAGGGACAATTTAGACCCGGCCTTGATCCCGTGGCAGGCCATTCGAACTCTGCTCAAAGAGTCAATCTATGGTGGCAAGATTGATAACCCTGCCGACCAACGAGTGCTGGACTCCTTTGTGGACAAGATATTTACCCCGCGTGCGTTTGATGTGGGTTATTCCTTGGTTGATAAGGCTTCATCGGACAAGGAATGCTCCATCGCTCCTAGCCCCAGAGGGTAGCAAGATGGAATCATTTAAAGAATGGGTGGATGCGCTTCCGACCAGCAACCGCCTGAATGGCTTGGTCTTCCCCCGATGCAGAGCGGGTAATTGCACGGTGCAAGGAACCAACTTGCTGAACCAGCTGATCCGTATGCGCCAGCTTGCTGACGACGATGAAACGGTAGACACAACACGAAGGAGACGGAAGCCAATGGTTCCAAACAGGGCAAGGAACAACAAGCGATTGCCCAGCCCACTTGGATGAAGGTCTGACTTGGACATGCGACTGAATGGACGGCGCTCTCTCTCCCCAGCATCCTTCCAGTGTTACCTCCAGCCCAACCGGGGAGCAACAAGACCCTCTCCACCCGCTTTTGGACCCGCGAACATGCGACGGCGTCAACCTTCTTGCTCGTGTTCGGACCGATTTGGAGGAAGTTATGGCTGTGTGCGAGGGCAAGGTTCGCCAGACCAACCACAACCGGATTCTGCTGCGGGATTTGCCCAAGGGTGTTATCCCCTCAGCTTGGCAGGTTACTCGGTCCCGCGGGATATGGGACTGAGTGCTTGGGTCGCTGACTTGGCTCACCGGTTGGCGCAATTGACACGAGTGAGTGAGGCAATGGCGAAATGCTGGGGACAAACTCTCGTCTTTCTCCCCGCCTTGCTTCTTTTCGCCCCTGGGCCTACATGACTGCCACGCGGCAAGCGGCGTCGCACAAAGCCAAAGTCTCGCTCGAACACCTTAAGCTGGGTCTTCGGATCAACCATGCACCCCATAGCGAAGCGGGGACAGCCTTTGCGCTTACCGGGTTGAAACTGGAGGGGGCAGCGTGGGACGAGCAAGGGGAAGAAGGGGGCGGCTTGGTGCTCACCCAAGGAGGAGAGGTGGATCTTGGCGCCTGCACTTTACATTGGTCTGCACCTACGGGATCGCTGGGATCTGTTACTGCCCAGGCCAATGGATCCGCCCGTTTGCCCTCTGTGCCCGTCTCGCTCTACCTGAATATTGACCGCTCGTCTGCCTTGTTCAACATCTCTCTTCCGACCAAGGCGATGGACGACGTTTCCGTTTTCTCGCAGCGAGCGGTTGCCCTGCGTGCCTCTTAATGGCCTGAAGGGATTCGTCTGGCCTGTCGCCCTTTCCACTTGTTATACCAATGAAGATGAATTTGGCTTCCGTTCTACTGATGCGTGCTGTTGCGCCCCAAGATGCATGATGTGCGTTACGACAATCGGCCCGAGCACTACGAGATGGTAGGTACAAGTATTCACGTCGATGTAGTTGTGCGAGAGGGTAATGAGGAAGAGCGTTTGATCGAAACAAGAGTCGGCGCCACGTGCTGCTGACATTGTGTGCTGCTGAATGCACAAACCGGATGTTTTCAGGTCGAAATCGAAATGCTTCGTCGCTTACATACCCCCATACTTGTAACTCTTCGTCGACCTCAGCGCTCTCAGCTCTTCGAGCCCCTCGCGCATCAAGCCCAGCAGGATTACGCCTTAGGTTCATTACCAGCGGTACATCTGATTTCTACATATGCAAGCAAGGGCCCGTTCAGGGTACCCTGGGGCCCGTTCAGGGTACCCTGGCTCGCACACACTCTGCCAAAGTGTGCTTAAGGAAGAGTGTATCTGCTCTACATTGAGTTTTGGTACGTTACAGGTGAGGTGCCGGCAAAACGAGGCGGATACGGGATAAGGGAGCAGGACAGATTTACGCGTATCAAATGACTTTGGATGATGGAAGTGATGGGTCGGAGATAGGCCCGGTTCGGGGGCAGGATGGAGTGAGAGAGATACAGAACGAGCGAGGGGCGGGGGGTGGGTATCGTGAAGAGAAGGTAAACAGCGAAGGAGTCGTGGGGGGAGGAGGCGATGCTGTCGCAGCCTCTGCAACTTGCATCGTCGCCTGGGAATGGATCAGATACAAAACAGCCGCGAGTTTTTGCGCTTGGTAACTTCTTCCAGCCGCGCCGAGAGCGCTTCCCGAGCTTTGTCTCGCGCCGCCCGTTCTTGCTCAATCTCCCTCTCCAAAGCCTCCCGTTGCTCCTGCACGCGCGACTGGGATTGGGCCAACTCGGCAGCAGCCGCTTCGACTTGGGCTTGCAGTTCGCCAGATTGCGCCGAGAAGGCATCTCGCTCCCGTGTCACCTCGGACAGTTGCGTGCGCGCTTTGCGCAGGTTGCGTTCGCTGTCATTGAGTGCTGCCTCCAGGGTAGCAACCAGGTCGGCGAGGCACGACTTTCGGCCTCGGTATGGGTCAGTTTGGCTTGCAGACGGTTGATCTCGTCCAGGGTACGTTGTCGCTCTTCTGCCGATACGGTCACCACGGGGCTGGACCAGGGGAGGGGCCCATGCCATGCCCTTCGGTAAGGGACGACACTGACTCGGCCAAGCTGGTGGGGCGACCAAGCGTGCGGGTGGGACACCACTTGGTGTTGGTGGTGGAGGACCGGCGGGGGGGGCGTTGGTGGTGGTGGTGGCACTTTTCCACTTCCAGGAAGGACTGGCGCGGTGGCTAGCGTTCGTATCCCACGATGTAATCCGTCCCGTTGATTCGTCCAGGGGGTTACGCTGGTTCCGGCCATTGGAACGTACGGAAGCGCCGCGCTCTGCCTGGGCTAAGCGCTGCTGGGTGTCACGGAGCAAGACGCTATTCCGAGCGTTTTCAGCTTGGGAGGCCTGAGCTTCAGCTCGGGCCCGCGCCAAGTCGGAACGCGATTGAGTAAGGAGGGTGCGCTGCTCGTCGAGTTCGCGAATGATGGTAAGATGATCTGGCTTGCCTCCGAGGCTGTCGCGCAGAGTGGTCAAATCATGGGAGAACTGGTCGCGCTCCGCTTGCGCTTCCGTCAGCGCACCCTCGAGAACAACGAGCGCATCCGACGTTTCCGCCAGCTCCGCCTTGAGCATATCCATCTCGACCGGATCCACTTGCACTTGGCTAGCAAGCTGGGCAACCCGAGCCTCGAGCCGTTCCGAGGCGGTTCGGGCGTCGGTACATTCCTGGCGCAACGAGGCATTCTCTTCGGCCATACGCCGCAGCTGAGCATCTCGTTGGGCGAGATCGCGAGCGGTAGAAGCCGTTGCTTGGGAATTGTCCGCCTGCAGCCTCTCCACGTCCCGAGACGAAGATTGGTGAGCTTCCTGCAAGGAGGCGAGCTCAGCCACATGAGCTGCAGTGAGCCCCTCAACTACTTTGGCGTGAGCATCATCCCGGCTCCGTAGCTCTGCCTCGTGTGTCTCTTGCCCCGCCTCAATCGCTGCCGCATCCGCCGGCTTGCCCTCAGTAGCCGGCTCAGCGGAAGCCGCGCGTTTCGCATCAAGTGCTACCAATGTAGCTTCGTGTTCGGCCCGAAGCGTGGCAATGGTTTGCTCTAGCTGAGCTACCCGAGCTTTGGCAGCATCCGCTTGCTCAGTTGCCTCGGTTGCCGTGACCTGGGAGATGGCAAAGCGCTGTTGCAGGGCAAGATGGGCTTGGGCGAGGGTGGTAGCCATCTGGTCTCGCTGCTCGAGTGCTTCGGCGTGCGCGACGCCCTGGGCCGCAACCTGCTCCTTATGCTGGTTCTCCCGTGCAGCCAGCTGGACCAGAAGCTCGTGCACATGAGCCGAACTTTGAGGGGAAGAACCACTTTCACTTGCGCCGGCCAGTAAGAGGTCGTCGGTCGCTGCAACCGACGTGGAGCCCGAGGGACTAGCCGCACTAGTTTGTGTAGCGGGCGAATCAAGTTGACGTTGCAGCCCATCCAACTCTTCCTCTCTCTGGAACAGGAGTGCCTGAAGGGTATCCCGTTCCCGTTCGAGCGAACGGATTTTGCGCTGCGCCTCTTCAGCCGCCGCTGAGGCCGAGGCCAAGGCCGCCCTTGACGCAGCCTCTGGACTTCCCATTCCACTAGGATCCACAAGAGAAAGGGGTCTGTGGCCCATCTGGGACGATCCGGATGCGGTGCGAGCATGACTGTTGCCTGCCGGCAATGTGTCCTCGGGGCTTTCTTGCCGGCTGGGTGACACCACATCGTTCAAGTCCCTGGTTGCGGGAGGGGCATCGGCAGGGCGGTAGCCAATGCCAGAAGTGGACCGGCGATGAGCTCGAGAGGCAGGGCCCGACACGACAGATCCATCCCTCGCTGACACGAAGGAGGAACGACGGGACATGGTCAGGCTGGACCGTCTACTCATTCGTCCGTCAGGTGTTTGGTCCATCCCCTCTACGGACGTGCGAAGGGCGCGATCTGAATCTGCGCTGTGCTGGCTACGCAAAGCGGGATGCCACGTTTCCCGTCGGGTGCCTGTTGAGTTGCGTCGCATGAGCACAGAAGGACCATCTTCATGATCAGAAGAGCCATTAACCGAAAGCACTTCCAGTGGATCGTCCATACCCGAGCTGTTGCGCGTCCGTGGTCCACGTTGCCGCGAGGGATCGGTCAATTGGGTAGTGAGAAGCTCGGCTCGTTGAAGCGCCTCTTGGTGGGCCAGCTGCACCGTGCCAAGCTCAGCCATAGCAGCGGCGTATTTGGATTTGAGCTCGGCCAGCTCTTTTGCCACGTTCGCGTGGCCCTCTTGAAGCTCCAGCACGACGTCATCTGACGAGTTAAGGGCCTGAGGCGACTGCGAGCGATTGGTGGAGGCTACGGCTTGGTCTTGGATCTGTTGCTCGAGAGCTTCAATTCGCTCTTGGCGGGCATCGAGCTCTTTCAACAAGAGTTGGTGGTCCTGTTTGGCCGAGTCGAATGCGTCCAAGGAAAACCCAACGCTGACATCGCGAGATTGATGAGCTTCTGGCTGTTCCAAGGCGGCCTTGGTCGATGCCAAGTCGGCGTCCGATTGAGCCAAACGTTCTTCCAGCTCTTGAATATACGACTCGCTCCGTTCCTCAGCTTGCTGATGGTGAAGCAAATCTTTTTGCATCAGAGTCAACGATTCCACAACTTGGTCGTGCGCCTGCTCCGACTTGTTCAGACGCTCCTCCAGTTCCCCCACATAGTCAGACTCGTCCGCCTCGCGGTTGGAGAGATGGCTCATGCCACCCTGAAGCTCAGCCAACTCTTCGCTGGTCCGTTCAGCAGCTTGTTCTTGGTCAAGAAGCCGGCCCTCCAGTTCGCTCACTTTGGCTTCAAGCATGACCACGAGGTCTTCCGAATCACCCAAGGCAGCCTTGAGCAGGTTGATCTGACCAGTGAGGACATCCATCGACTTTTCATACTCGAGGATAACAGGCTCAGCGGACTTAGGGAACATGTCCTTGCTCTCATCCCGCTCAGACGGAGAAGAGGCGACAGCGCCGTTTACAAGTTGGCGGACGGGGATTGGGCATGTTGGCTCCAACGTGCGTTTTCCAACTTGAGCTGCGTCATTTCCTCGGCCATTTGAGCAAGACGGTCTTGTTGCTTGCGAATGGTTTCCTGCGCCTCCCAACCATCCGATCCAACAACAGCACTGCCTCTTGAGTCAATGGCCGATGCAGCTGGGGACAGCGATCGAGCCTTGCGTAAGTTTTGGCGGAGCTTGGTCACCAGCGCCTGCAGGTGGCTTACGTCGTCCCACCCAGGCTCATGCTCGTTTAGCTCTGCTTTGTTTTTGATTGCTCGAGCTCGGGAGGCATACTGCAATGTGTTGATCGTTTCGCTCACGTTAAACTCGGTCGGACTGACGCAAGCAATCATCAGCGTATAGGCGTTTCCCCCCAGCGAGTCCTGAAGTAGGCGAGTCAATTTGGAATCGCGATAGGGACATGCACGGCCTTTTTGCCCTTGGAAACGTCTCCCAAGGCCGAGATCACGTTCCCCAACGCATGGAGGCCCGAGTTGATGCTGATGCCCTTGATGCGCTCCCCCTTGGATAAGGTACGTTTGAGCTGGATGGGAGATTAGGTCAGATAATTGGTTTCCACCAGCACAAGAAGGAGGGACTAACCCGTTCAGATCCCGCCAGATCGACAAAGTGGAACTTGCTGATGGTGGTGACATTTCATCGTCAGAGTAGATCTCTGCACTTTTTGAGATGGATTGACCCCGATGGCTTCCCGACGTCTGGGATGGGGCCGGGCGAGAAGCCATGGACAGCAGGTTTCCTGCCCCCATTTTGGCGAGGTCAATGGAGGCGAACCCGCCCCAGCTGTAGGCCGAACCATGGATTGCGGCCGCGGGATGGCTGACATGGGCGTCCGCCTTCCGGGTGAGGTACGACTTGATGAAACAGGGGTGATACGACCCCCAAGGGAAGGAGCGTCGGCTGATTCAATCCAGGGAGATCCAGGGGACTGGGATGAGTTGCCCAAGGTGGAAGAGTGGGCGGTTGGTACAGGCTCAGAGGGAGGGTGTTGGTGCTTCAGCGTCAAGCTGAAGATGGCATGGGAGCGGGAGGATTGGGTGTTCATATCCGTCTCGTTGGTGCGACGGGCGGCGTTACCCTGGGCTAGCAGAGCCATAACGTCGGCCACGCTTTGAACTGTGATCTCGTTCATGCCCGACCAAACGATTTGGCCTTTGTCCTGACGAATCTGGACGAGGGGGCGAAGATCAGCGGGGCGGTCAGGGTCGGCAAGTAAATCGATCAGATCTTCGTTGTACAGTTCGATAAAGCTGACAGACAGGACGAAGTTCGAACTGGGGTTTGTGTCACGGGTAATGCGATGGAAGATGTCAGCAACCGCACGTGGGATTATGCCGGCGGCGGTGTTGTAGGCGCTCGAATCATCAGGGGAAAAGGTGGAGGTGGGACCCACGGCGGTGCCCATGGTGTACGACTTTCCGCTGCTCGTCTGGCCATAGGCAAGGACGGTGGCATTGTACCCCTCAAAGAATTTCGGGATCAGTGGCTGAACCGAGTCGGCGTACACTGCAGCCTGGTCGTCCGTAGAGGCAAAGACACGGTCGTAATCATAGCTGTTGTTGGCTGCAGCGGGGGTCGGTGCCGGGCCGGACGCGCCAGGGGGTACAGATGGATCGACTCGAACGCGGGCAGCGCCGTCGGAGAGAATGGCAATCCGCTGCCAGCGCGGGGGAATGGCGGCACGATCGTTGGGGGTCAGGGGCCGGATGCGGACAACAACGTGGACAGCATTCGCATGGGCGGTGGCACTGGCGGTGGCGGTGGCGCTGGGGACGGGGTCTTCACTGGCAGAGGCGAAGGAGGCGGTGCTGCCGGCGCTGAGGGCAGGGGTGTGGGGCTGGTGCTCGGACAGAGGAGCAGGGGGGGGGGAGACGGATGTCGGGGGCGGGATGCCCGACATGCCAGGCAGGGGCGCGGAGCCAAGCGGCGAGGCAGGAGGGAGGTGGGGGTGGTGGGGGTGGGGGTGAGAGTGGGTGCCGGTGGGGGGGCTGAGGCGCTGAGCGGACTGCTGAATGCGCTGCGACGCGAGAAGGCGAGCGTGGCCTGCCGACAGGGCTGGGTGGGGGCTGTGGGGGCTGGCTGGGCTGGGGGCGCCAGCTAGCAAAGCCTAACCGCAGGACACGACTCGTGCGCCCAGTCGCTGCCCCCGCCCGCAGGATGCACGCAGCCCACACTGGCCCTGTGCGGGGGCTGCGATGTGGCGCACAGTTTCGCGCCGGGGCTGCACACTGCCCCCAAGGCAGGGGGGCCCGCGGGGCGGCTGGAGATCCGACGCAGGAGCGCTCCCAGACGCGACGCTGCGATTGTCCTCCCAGGCCCCACGCGGCAGCGACGGGGCAGGTGCCCAGTGGCGCTTACCGAGTCATTAATCATTCGCGACGCGTGATATGTGACACACGAGATGCTGGTGACATGGCCGGTGCAGACGTGTGTGCTGCGTGCTGCCGGGTGCTGCGGTGGGTGCTACGCGCCAGGGGCACGAGGCCACTGTGCTGCCCTGTCTGCGTACGCTTGGGGCTACATACCCAGTGCTACGTAGTTCCGTCGCTGGTTCCTAGTTCGTGCTCTGTCCGTCTGTCCCATGTCCCGCTCCATCGACGGGGGGCAAGTGAAACGTTCAGCTGAACATTCAATGTTCAACGTTCATCGTTCAACACGTTCAATCCACCAGGTCTCGCATCCTATCACCATTCTCTCCATTCTTGCATCGGGCAATCTCGCAAAGCCACGCACTTCAATCCGTTTGCGATCGAAGCAGACCTTCCTCCCTACCTGCCCCGCAAAATACTACGGCCAGTTCTTGTTAACTGAACGTGAAACGTAACGTATAAAGGGTACACGCTAATTGATTCCGGCGTGATCTGGCAGCTCCTCTGTGGCACAGCTCTGGGACGGACGCCGGCTTTTCCAAAGGCTTACAAGTCATGTGTGGTCGTGATGGGCGTGTTCGAGTGAACAATCGCTATGCGTCTGGAACCCATATCCGCTGGCGCGCTTAGCACTTACACCTCTCATCTTGTGCTCCTCCCTCCCTCACCCGGCCGGTCCGCGCCAAAAGCCCGTGTTTGCGCCCGAATACTACGGCTCCAATGTATACTCCCACCCGGGCGTGCCGCGGCAGACTCCGCATCAGGATGGTCTCCACCCGTGCCCCGGGCGTTGGCAGCCAAGCTTGATCCCCCGGTGGTAAATCAAGTTGAACCCCACATACCGTCCCAACCGAATCTCTTGCCAGGCCCAAGTCCCGCAGCGTGTACGGCGTCTTTTGTGTTTCTCAACAATCGGGGCTCATATGCTATAGCACAAATGCGTCCCCAACTGCGCACCGTCTCGCAAACAAACTCACAAGTTTGTGCTTCTCGGGCGAACGAGCCAAGAGTGTGACCTTGTTCCCGTCAAAGAGGTCCATGAAGATGCCCCCCGGTGGAGAGAAAGAGATCATCAAGGAAGACACCGTCCATACCTGGGTTCTCGTTTGCGGTGGGAAATGCAAGAGTACTACTTATCGCACCAGCACTTCCAAACCGGGTCGAAAGCCGGTCACACTTGTCGGCAACCGCCTTATGAGTGGCATGGAAGTGCTCGGCATCGTAGTCCTCGCTGAGGTACATGAGTGTCAAGTCCGCATCCCCGCCAAACGACTACGCCACGGCCTTGCTCGTCCCATCCGCGTGTCCTTCTTCGCCGCCTGGAGATAGCGTGGGTTGGGGGTACCGTCCTCAATCGTGGGATACTAGTCAGCTCAAAGTAGCGATAGTTGAGGTGCGTGGTGGGGCAAAATGGGTTCTTGGGGTGGATCACCACAAGCTCAGCTGAGCGGCAAAGAAGGGCAGCCCCGTTACCTCGGCTTCGAGGTCATCAAGGAGATATACCCTGCCAGTTGTCAATCACGTTGCTGTGGTCCACACTCATCTGACGAATGGCATCTGGGGGCAGGTGGCCATGGACAATGAAGATGGTGACGCCGCCCTTGTCAAATGTATATCACCACCTTGAATAACCGACAAAATGCCTTCTCTAGGCCTTCCGGACGTTTGCAAGCGTCAATCGAAAAGCGTTCCTTTCTTGCTGCTTTGCCCGATCTGTGGACAATGCGGTATTGGAGGTCACGGATCTACACTTCCATGCGCTTGCGCCTCGGTTGCGAAGCGCATCTGTAATCACCAAAAGATCCAGGTTGCATGGATCGGCAAGCTGGGGATTTGGATACTTTCCCCTGGTCAATCAAGGCCGTCGTAGTTCCAACAAGGGACATTATTGCGTGTGTTGAGCAGCACGAACAAACAAGTTGGGTGGGGCTGGTACGGAGGAGTGGGCGTGGCAGCCGGAGTGACAGTCGGATCAGCAGTGGGTCCTTTAAGCAGAGCACAGGGGTGGCAAGGCAGTACAGGTTGTGTATAGGTCGAGTGGTCTCTGTTCACTGCCAAGGGAGAAAAGGTATCGAGCGGAGGGTTAGGAAAACAGACATGGAAGGGCATACAGGACGTCGGCGGCCTGGGATCGTCCGACTAACGTTCGTCGCAGTAAGGCCGGTCGCATGCTGTGGTTCGCGTCGCCTGGAAAAAGTCCATTTTGCTTCGTTCCTCGTGTTATTAGCTTTGCTCGTTCCTCGGTAGCTACTGCGTTTGAGCCGTGCCGGATGCACTGACGTCGATCATCAATCGATCATCTCTCAATCAGCATGATGAGCGCATGGACGCATCAGCTACTTACAACGAACCACGCTACCATCACTCTCCCTACGAAATCGCGGCCATAATGACCACTGAGAGGCATTACTTACAGAATACTAATACGGTACTGCCCGTCTGCACGATGCATGCAATATATGCAGCCTGAGCACGCCAAGCTGAGCCCCTAACATTCCCTCCATCTCGGTCGGCTCTCCCTACTCACCGGACTAGGTTACTACGCATCTCACCCGAGGCGGGACGAACTACAGATGAGAAACGCGGCAAATCAGCTAGGACAAGGCAACGGACAAAAAAGGCCATAGATAGGAATCGGACCGTGTCGAAGGAGAGGGTGGAGAGTGCAAAAGAGAGGTGGTATCAACTTCCTTGATTGCCCAGAGGGCACAAGCTAGTGCTAGGGCTGGTACCCATTGGCATAGCCTGGCCTTTGAGGCATGGGCTGCGCCAGTTGCGAAGCACCGTGTGGCGCGGGGGCGCGGGCGGCTGGGACGAAGGGTACGCACCCATTCGGCCGGGAGGACCCTCGCCTGGCTGTTGGCGACGGATCGAGCCCATCATCGGCAAAGGAGAGTGAGTTCGCCGCATCGAGCCAAGCGGCGCAGGCCCGCTCGCTGAAAACCCGTGCGGGGCAAAGGGAGCGGCAGGAGCGATTTGGCCCACGTTCATGTGCATGTTCATGTTCACGTTCATGTTCATGTTCATGGGCATGTTCATCGGCATCTTCATGTTCGTCGGCGCCCCAGGCATGGGAGGCGGAGGCGGCGGCGCGCCTGGGATGATGGGGGCGGAGGTGGAGCACCGGGCATGACTGGCACAGGCGGACGTCCGGTGACATGTTGAGCGGCCATGCCCGGACTAAAGTGCGAAACGGCCGAGGGACCCGGTATGGGTCCCACGCGAACCGGACCCATGGCTGGGCTGACCTTGACACTGTGCAGACTGGGCGAGCGAAGCGGAGGGACCACCATCGGAGCCACTTGGGGGCTAGAAGGCGCAGCCAGCGAGCGTATCGACGGAGCCGGACTGGGCGGGGGACGGGGTACGATGACAGGACCCGGCTTGGCTACCGGACCCGAATGTTGGGCCAACTGCAACGGTACCCCAGCTCCACTTGCTGCAGGGCCAGGACGCAAAATGTAATCGAGTTGTCCCCTTGGAGCACAATGTTGTGGCGCGAGGTGAAGGCGCTTTCCCACATGGGACTGTGCGCAGCACTCGTCGGCTTGCTCGTGGGAACATGGGCCTGGCTAAACGCGAACGGCATCATGCTAATCTGGTTGGATGCTGCGGGGGAGGCATCGGAGCACTGGGGTAGCGCTGCGGTACAGCCGGCATACCAGGCCCACCAGCGGGGAAGCCAGGGCGGCCGGGAGCTGCCCGGTAGGGCCCCAGGGCGGGGGATGAACTGGGATTTAACAGCACCGGGGCCGACGAAGAGGGAGGCAAAGGGGGGCGTCCTGGGCCAGGAGGACGATTGGTACTTCCCATGGGGTGCCCTGCCCACCAGGGGCAACCCCAGCTCGAGACGTTCTTTGCTCTCTCGTTGCTGCAGGAGCTGTTGTTGCAGCTCTTTTTTCGACGGCACGTGAGGCGAAGGATCGGCAAAGAGGCACCCCAACCGTGAGCCTGTCAGGATCTGGTGCAGCGCGCCGGTCGAGACGTGGCGGATCTCGACAAAGCTCGAATCAAATGCCAAGAGGTATGGGTACGACAAGGCAAACGAGGTCGGGTGCCCCTCCCACGAGATGAGCCAATCCGGGCGGGAGCGACGACCAAACCGATTGACATAGAAAGCAAACTCGTCGTAACAGAGCAAAACTCGCCGTGAATGAGGTAGATCGCCAGAGGGCGGGCGGTAACTTCTTTGTTGCTGGTCAAAAAATCGAGCTTGGGGTCGGTCACGTCCAATATCCCCTGGGTATCGAGTGTGTCAATGTCCACAATCTCGAACCCCTTGGCACAGCTGAGACAGAGTCTGTTCTTGAGGAAGACGGCGCCTGAGGACTCGGTCGAAACGTAAAAGTCCTTGTAGATGCGCAGCGCGTCTTGACCCTTGGAGTGGTTCGAGCTCCATTGCAACCCGGGACGTTTGCCCTGGGCTCGCTGCTTGGCGTCAAGAGGCTCGAAAAGACGGATGGTCGATGAGACAGTGCTGGACTTGACCGCACACACCAACGGCTTATTGTTGACGCTGCCGACGCAGAAGAAATGAACCGTTCCTTGGATGCGTCGACCCGCACGAAGAGAGGCATCACAGTTAGTCGGATTGAGAGCGTCCAGAGTGAATGTCCAGAGCGTCTTGTCGGAAAGAACGAGGAGGACTTGATATTCCTCCAATACTTCGATTTGCGCCACGTCCGGCAGAGGAAGTACCTTGGTAGGAGGGCGAGCACCCTTGCGAAGTTCAGAGAGAAAGACACCCCTGTTCGTTCCATAGATAACTCTTCGTCCAAAGTCGAAGGGGACGCAACAGGTGGGGCGAATGTCTTGCTCCTCTGCTGGCAAGGCATGGCCCTTCTGGTGACGGTCCGGCCGCTCTGGCTCACGGGGGGAGTAAAGTCAGCGAGCGGGCCAATAGGCATAGTCTCAAAAATGTTGCTCCGATTGCGAAGCTG
Source organism: Moniliella sp. 'wahieum' (assembly GCA_003971905.1). Lineage (NCBI taxonomy): Eukaryota > Fungi > Basidiomycota > Moniliellomycetes > Moniliellales > Moniliellaceae > Moniliella > Moniliella sp. 'wahieum'. Next base: position 261,958 of record RSEE01000053.1, on the reverse strand, counting down.
AGCCTGGGCCTCGTCGATGTGCTCGAACCACTTTTGACGTCCAACAAAGGTCGATGCCCAAAGGGTCATGGAATAGCCATTGCGCCCGAGGAAGGTGAGCCGCAGTGCATAGCCCGTCTTAACATCTTGTTTGGGACCAGTTCCAGGAGCAAGAACCGAGGTGAGACGGTTGCCTGTGCTCATGCGGGTGGTGAGTGATTTGAGCTTGCCAGAAGGCTTGCTGCCAGTGGGAGCCGGTATGTCCTCGTAAACTGTGCACATCAGTAGTTCCAGAGGAATTGGCTTGCGGTTCACACGGAGGATCTCGACCTTGTGCACAATCTTTGGCTTGACCAGTACAAATGCATGATCAAACAGGTATGCTTGAAGTTCCGCAGTCTCACCCTGCCCACTCCCACCTCGACGCTTTAACGGGCCCTTAAAAACCATCTCGCGCCCCTCGTGTCTGAGGTGGAGGTCGACTTCCTCGCCGGGCTTGAAGATAAGCTGGTCTGCCAAGGTAGTTACTTGGAAACGGTTTTCGCTTTTCCCTGTCTCCTCATTCACCTGGGAGAGGAATTGCTTGACCATCTTGATCACCTCGGGAAGGGTCTCCTTATCGGATTCACCATCTTGGTGTATTTGATCACCTGCTCCAGCAGAAGTGGGTAACGGGCCAAACGCGTGGTAGGCTTGGTCAAGTATCCATTGAGCTCCAGTTTGCGCGACTCTGGTAACCGTTCAACTTCCTGTACGTTGAGACACCGTCAGTACATTGCTCCCAAAGCCAACCAGAGAGCCGGATACGCACATCTACAAATGCAACAAACTTGGGATTTTCAGCCTTCTCCTTTTCAAACTCGTACTTGCCGTACAGCTGGTGCGCGCCATAGCGGACAAAGGGTGCAAAGAGGGGAACACGACTCAAGAAGACATCGCCGATCTGCTTGACCACATCCTCTTGCTTTTGCCGGCGAATCAGAGCATCCGAAAGGGGCTTGTTGACAGAAAGAATTTCCTCTGCGTTCCAAAACACTTGACGGACAAATTCGGCGCGCCTGTCTTCGGGTTCAATTACGCCCGGGGTGTTGCGCAGTGGGTTCATCCAACGATCTCGTAAGTATTCCAAGTCATGGACAAAGTCGGCCTCCGTGTTGACTACTTCGTTGATCAGTTCTTGCCGCTTGCGTTCCCTGCTGTCGACGCTTTCCAGCACTTCTTTACTCACCTTATCCGCCCACAAGGCGCCGGGGGTGGAGCGACGAGCATCGTCATCTTCGTCGCCGTCCTGGTTGTCTTGTACGCCCGGCAATGCGCCCCCTGATTGGCTCAGGGCCAGTGCGCCCGCCGCGCACACCAAGGCACCATCTGCTCCAGCTTCGGCTTGAGCAGCCGCCGCCTCGTCCTTCTCGTGTTGGGTAAGATGATGATGATCCCGTTGGCGCAAACGCTGGCGCTGCGCAAGCCGAACATGCTGAGCCATGCGTCGAGGGCAAGAGAGAGAGTAACAGAGATGTTCGTCCGTGCAGGTAGAAGAGTAACACTTGGTAAGAGGAGTAAAGACACCCGATACCGCCACTGAATCATCTCCGTCCAGTAACGAGTCGGTCTCCTCATCAATGCCCTCGGTACCGGGTTCCGCATCATCGAACCCACTAGCCAAGTCGGCATCCTCCACATTGGCAAGAACGTTCACATCCGTCATGGGACCCAACCCTAATCCACCAAGACGGTGGAGCCGTCGACGGGCAGCATGGTCCCTTCCCCCGCCACCTGGCATTCGGCCACGGAATTGGTAGAGCTCAGTGGCCGAGTCGCGCAGTCGACGGTCGTACGTGACGTGATGGAAAAACTTATTTTGTTCCAGACTGCGCCCGACGAGCAGGGCCAGGTTCCGATGGGAGCTTGCCTTGGTATCGGAGCCTGTCTCGTCCGAGCGTGGGCTCCCGAGGCCCAATAGTTGGACCAACACATCCACCGCCTCAGATCCATCAAAGGCGTCCTTGTAGGACAAGCCATCTTTCGTACGTTCGCGAACTGGGATGCCAGCTTGCATCGCACGCGCCATACGGCTGAGCAACGCAGGATTGAGCGGCAATTGCTGGGAAGACAGTTGGGCAGTATCCGGTTCGTGCAGCCGAAGCAGCGTGTGTTCTGGGCTGGCCTGGGGACTGGGGCCGGTGTAGTTCACGCTGCTTGTGCTCTCTCGAGCAACGAAAGAGTCAGAGCTGTGAGATTGGTTGGCTTGAATCTGTTGATGGAAAGCCAGAGTGTCAAGTGATTCCGAGCGCTGACGAAGGTCCCCGCGTGATGACCTTGACGTCCCCACCGATAAAGGTTGCGAATCGTGGCGGTCCACAGGCCAAGGGGCCTGGTGCGGCAAAGCGACCTCCTGGGGGTGGGGGGAGATGTGAGGTGAAGGTCCATGTGACGCGTACGGGGAGGCTTGGGGAAAAGCGGAAGAGTGGTCTTGCTTCTGCGGCCGCGGCGAAGCGGGATGCAAGGCGTTTGGCGCCATTCGGGCGGCTGCGCATTAGCCCAGTCATGCGTCTGGCTGCTGCCGCCGTATGGACTGGCCACATCCAACGCCGTGGACCCCGCCGGAACAGAGATATGCGGAGTCACAGGAGAAGACGAGGTGGAGGAGGTCGCACGGTAGAGAGAAGGCGGCGAGAAACTTGACAGACTGTCTGAGCGTTGGGGCCCAGCACTAGCTCGTGGGGGGTGGGGTGTGATGTGACAAAAGCCATGCGTTGAGCTTGTATCTGGGCTCGCGCATCCTCCTGCGACGCAAAGCTGCGGAGGCGGCGAAGGGATTGTCGAGGCAGGAGCGGAAGGGCGCCGATCTGGGGCCCGAGTGGACTCGGCCGAGTGTGTGTGCAGCATAGGGTCGGCAGCGGGTAGAAGCGAACTAGGTAATTGAGGTGGCGCTGGCGAGGGCTCGGCTACCGAAAAGCCATCATACGCATCTTCCAAATCCGCCAGATCCTCCGCCTCGGACAAAGGCGGCTGGGGCCCAGGGGAAATGCCCAGAGCATCGGTCAGGGCCTGGTGGCGGCTGTCAGGGCCATCAGCCAGGGTGGGGGTCGGGGCGGATGGAAGGGGGCGCCAGAGAAGCTCGATACGGATGAGGGGCTGGTAGGCATGCCGGGGTGAGGGAACGCACCAGGGCGCGAGTAGCCAGGCGCCTGGGGGCCAGCCGAGCGGCCGCTGTAGGAGGTGGCCATCGTGACGGGGCTCATGCCAGCCGCACTGGATGAGGAGCTGGAGTTGGGATAGCCAGCTGTGCTGGAGTAGGAGCCACGCGGGGAAGAGGCAGGCATGGAGCCGGGCGCGCCAGGGGGAAAGGGAGGGGGAGGGCCAAAGTCGTACGGCGCCTGAAAGGGCGGAGCATGGGGGGGGGGCGGCCAGGGTAGAATCCGGGCGGGGGTCTTGGGGGTGGGTGGTGCGCGAGGCTGGCGAGGCGCTGTGGGCCGAGGGCTTGGGGCGAGGGCGCATAGATGCCGGGCGCCTGAGGCGGCAGGGGGGGGCCCAGCGGCGGGCGTGGGCCAGGGCCGGGAGCGGGCGCGGGGCAGGAGCAGGGCGGCGGACAGAGTGCGGGGGCATGGGCGGGTGGCCGGGGGCGGCGGGCCGGCCAAAGATGTTTTCGTACGCGGCGGTGCGCTTGTCGGGTGCGCCCGCGGTGCGCGAGGGGGCAGGCATGGCGAGCGGGCGGGGCCGAGTGGGTGCGGAACGAGTGGAGGGGGGGCGGAGGGGGCGGAGGGGGCGAGCGGCGTGGCGGGGGCGGCGGCAGCAGCCTGGAGGTGGCGCAGAGGCAGGCGGCGATGCCCAGCAGGCAGCTCAGGCTGGGCCGTCGGCAGCCGTCTGGCCTCGGGGCGACGCACTGGGAGGGAGCTGCCTGCCCCGTCCTGCGTGGGTCCCTCGGCGGCCTGCCCGCCGCCACACTGCCCCCCTGCTGCGCCCCGTGCAGGCGCCGTTGCTGGGCCCTTGCGCGCCTCGCGCTTGGCGTTCCTATCGCCCCTGCAACATTTCATTTTCCCGCTCTTCTTCCCCTCCCCCTCCTTCCCCGCCTCAGGCAGCGGCTCTCCTCCATGGGCCACGCCTCCCCCATCCATCCACATCCCTGCCCGCCTCTCAATGCTGCGTCCACCATCCGCTCTCGGCCGCGTCGTCCCTCGCCCTTGTTTGCAGACCGCCTACAGTCCCCCACCAAAGCAGCTCATCGCTTTGGGTAGCTATTCGCTTCGCTCAGGCGCTGGTGATGCACTTGTCGCCAAGCCTAGCCAGTCCTGGTCTAGCGGCCATGAGTCTACACCGCACCGTGACGCGCAGGTCCAAGTCGGTCTACAAGGCAGCTACGATGATCGACCCAGAGGCAAATTTGCAAATATACATGACAGTAACCAGTGAGGCGAGAACAAAACGAGTAGAGCATGTAGGAAAAGCTGATATGCGACTTCGTCCGAGAGCTGTGCCGACGAGCCACTGCCCAGCTTCACCTTGAGTTGGTCTGCGCTCGCGCCGTCAAGTAAGCCTTGCAAGCAAGAACACGGCAGCGAGATGCCCAGATGGAGTCCTTCCTGGGCCCCCTCGCCCTGAGAGCGGTCTGTCAAAGGGAAAGAGCCAATCGGCTCCTGGCCGCGTTTTTATACACCACGTCGCCAACCTCCACGGCGGAATTACAAGGAGCACTTCCAACTTCCGGGACGTGAAAGTTGAAATAACGTAACCAAACCAATGCATCGGCCCCCCCGTGCGTTCCGCCGTCTCCTGCAACCCTACCTCGCTCGGCTAGCCGCAAGGATGTCATACCCAATCACTACTGCTAGTCACTCCACTGTGTTATACGCAGAATGCAAAACTCGGCCAAGACGACCTGACCGATCCGAGGCAGTGGGCAAACAGATTATTGTAGTGGCTATAACACAAGGGTGTGGTTGAACAGTAGTAGACAAGAGGTTGAAACTCGAGGGGTAGTACAAAGAAAGGCGGGTCGTATGCTGTGTGGGGGTTTTTCTTTTCTTTTTCGAGGACAGGGAGGGTCCCATGTTGAAGAAGAGGGGCGTCATCTGTTGAATGACCGGGGGGATGCGCAGACTAGGCTTAGTGGCCAGCAGGCTTCTTGATCGACGACGTGTCTGGCACACCGGGCAGGGGGAACCCAGTCGCAAACTTCTGCACGTCCTCCGACAGCGCCTCAATCAGCTTGCGGCCCTCGCCCTCGCCCGTGGTGGCCTTGGCGACAAAGTCCTTGAGAAGCTTGTTGCCAGCCCCTTCTGAAGCACAGCGGCAATCTCGACAGCACGGGGAGGAATTCACCCACCTTCTCCATGTCGGACTCGACCATGTTACGCGAGGTGAGTGCCGATGTGCCAATACGCACACCACCCGGCACCATGGCCGACGTGTCGCCCGAGACAGCGTTTGTTGAGTGTAATGTGAGCCAAGTCACAGATCTTCTCAATCTTACTGCCGGTCAGGCCAAGGGGACGCAGGTCCCAGAGGACCAAGTGGTTCTCCGAGCCATCCGTTTGAAGACGGTAGCCGTAGCTGAACAGCTTCTTGGCCAGTGCCTGCGAGTTTTTGATCACTTGCACAGCGTACGCCTGAACTCGGGCGAAGCAACCTGCTTGAGTGCGACCGCAATCGCAGCAATCGTGTTGTTGTGCGGGCCACCTTGGCAGGCAGGGAAGACAGCAGCGTTGATCTTGCCCTCCACCGAAGGGTCCGTCTTCTTGAAAAAGATCATGCCGGCGCGAGGACCACGGAGCGTCTTGTGGGTGGTGGTAGTGACAATGTCACAGTACTCAAAGGGGTTGTTCTGCACCTTGGATGCCACCAGGCCCGAGATGTGGGCAATGTCGGCCATGAGGAGCGATCCGTTGGCCTTGGCAATTTCCGACAGGCGCTTGTAGTCCCACTCGCGGGGGTACGCCGAGCCACCGCAGATGATCATGCGAGGCTTGAACAAGCCAGCGTTGGTAGCCAGACGGTCGTAATCAATGTAGCCCGTCTTGGGGTCAACCTGGTAAGGGAACGACTGGAAGTAGATCGACGAGGCGGAAATCTTCTTCTTGGCCGTGTAGTAGCCGTGAGTCAGGTGTCCACCATCGGGCAGACCGAGACCCATGATCCGGTCTTGCGGGTCAAGGAGGGCAGTGAAAGTAGCGAAGTTGGCCGTCGAGCCGGAGTAGGGCTGCACATTGACGCCCCACTCATTGGCATCGAGAGCAAACGCCGTCAAAGCACGCTTACGGCACAGGTTCTCGAGCTGGTCAATGAACTCGTTACCACCATAGTAGCGGGCGCCAGGCAGACCTTCAGAGTACTTGTTGGTCAAGATCGAGCCGTTTGCCTCCATAACAGCCAGAGAGGTGAGGTTCTCCGAAGCAATCAGCTCCAGACCCGAGAATTGGCGCCAGGTCTCGTTCTCGATGATGGTCTCGACCTCAGGGTCGGCCTGCGCCAGGGGCGCGTAGAGGACTTTGTTCTGTGGAGAGGCGGTGGTTAGGCAGGATGCCCACCAAGCGAGCCGTCAGGTGGTAGGAGGGAGCGCGCGATACTCACGAACTCAGCGGGCGTAAGGGACATGGCAAAGGCAGGGGCAGGTGATGGTGGGGAGACGGCGAATCTGGGAACCTGGCAAATTGTGGCATCCGCTTTTAAGAACTCCGAGGGCCTGAGGCTTGCGGACTTATTGAGGCACTGTGGACACTGGCGGTATGGCCGCCGACGGGGCAGAAGGAAAATTTCCCGAGGAGCGGATTTTTTGGGGCCAGAGCTGACCACAGCATGGCTGCTGGCTGCTGGCTGCTGGCTGGCGTGGCAGGCACTGAACCCCAGGTCCTAATGGTGCATGATGCATGATCGAGCGATGCATGATGTGGCACACTTCGTACCCTACTGTGGCGTGGCGTAGATTCACCCTGGGCACACATCTTCTTTTCTTCTGGCGCACGGACATTTCGTCTGTGCCCACCTGCCACACCAGGGCACAACCCGACCTTCCAATCGTCTGAGGCGCCCACATCATTAGAATAGGTACCATGGCTATCGATGTCTCATGCTGTCCCAGCGGAGAGCCACATGGACAAAAGTTTCTGAATATGGCTCCCCTCCTCAGTTATACGCATGTTTGCCATGAGTATTACTATTACAGACTGTATCTCCCCTTTTGACCATCTGAGAGGTTCATGTCACCTGGAAGAGTATGCTATGCGCGCGCCCCCCTTGCTTTCTTTCGCTTGGTCAAATTGCGCCGCATGCGGCTGGAACATGTCTTTAAGCACCTCTCAGTGCATTCGGATTTCACCGGTCACCGGTCACCCTCAATCTGCAATGGCTGCTGCTGGCGCTGATGGCGATATGGTGTCACCGGTCCGGAACTGCGAGAGGAAGAAGGTCTCGTTTTCACAGGTAGTATTCGAGACCAGCAGATGCGGGTGGGGGCGTTCTTCGGTTGCGGCGATGATGGATCAGATCCAGAGGAGAGGCAGTGGTTCCCCCAGGTGCAATGACTATACGCATACGATGTTTTGCAGACTTGATGGTGTGTCCTGGTGACTGGGATATACAGAAACCTGTGGGCGCGCACCTCCATCAGATCGTTTTGTGCACCTGCAGAAGGCCCGCTGCTTTAGTTGACTTCGAGATATCCGTTTGCAGGCCAGACATGGTAAGGGGCCGGATTACTTCAAGTAATTTGGCTGATTGACTACATAATGAAGGAACGGCAGAGGTCACTTATTTGCCCTCCCAACACCCAGTAACACCCAGTGAAGACGTTCGGGAGAGAGGAACACTGCATACGATAGTGCTGAACCCGACCACCAAGGCTTTGACGAGAGCGGCTGTTTTGTCGTGTCTCCTGAAAGCGTTTTGGCTTGCCATTCAAGCCGTTCGGTCTCCGTCGGGAACGGCAAGCCAGTGTCAGAAGCCGCATCTCAATTCGGAGCCTCAAACCCTCCCATGTTGTACTGCTGCTGGGGACCTTACGCGTCTGTGTATTGTCTCCTGTGTGAGCAAAGCAGCCGGAAGCCCGCTGCGAAAATGCACGGGTGGGTTAGGACGAGCGTCGAGGCCAACGTGCTGGCGGCGCGCACCCAATGGATCTTTTCTCGCACGACCTCCTGGTTGCCCACACCACGTCGAGATTTACGGAGCCTGTGGGAGGCCAGTGGCATGAGAGATTGGGTAAGCGTGTGGGTGGCAGCCCCACAACGCGTTGGCTGGCCATATGCTCGTGGTGCGAATGGGGCACGCCATCATGGACCATGGATCATCACCGTATGTCCTGGGAGGGCTGCAGAAAGCTTGGCTTGCACCGATCCTCTTGGAGGCCAGGATGACTGCGATGACTAGTGATTCATTTGATTAGTACCGGAGCCAGCGGCTGACATGTGCATCATCCATCCCGAAAACGTCATGCTCCAGGCACCAGGTATCCCCGAGCGCCGAGTGGCTAGCCGCCTAGGCAGGCTGAGGCGTGCGCGTAGATGAGTCGGAGGTGTGGGGCGCGCAGGACTAAGTCCGAGTGTTGCAACGCCTGCTGCTCTTCCTTTGGGCCCCACTGCTTGCTTGTCTTGCTACCACCTACTCACCCTTGCCATGTCGGCATTCGAGGGTGTTGATGTGCCGCCGCGCCGCCGCTCGTCCATATCCCACGCCAGCCATCCGCCGCCGCTCCACCCTCGGCAGCCCTGTTGTCGAGCCTGTGCGGCGGCAGCCCTGGGCGCCCGCTCGCCCAGAACGAGTCATGGCTTGCCGTCGACGCCGAAATCCAGGCAGCTGCTCAGGCTCAGAACGAGCTGCGCAAGACCGCCACTCCCCTCCCCTTGCGCCAGCTCTGCATCGTCGTCATTATGCGTCTCGCTGAACCCATCAGCTTCTCGGTCGTATTCCCCTTTGTCAACCGCTTTGTCCTCGAGATTGGCGCGGCCAAATCCCCGGCCGATGTGGGTAGGTTGCGCACTCTCTTTCGTTTCCTCTCTTCTTTCTGACTGACGCATACATGTAGGCTTCTATGGCGGGATGATCGAGAGCCTCTTTGCTCTGACCCAGCTCCTCACGGTCCTGCCCTGGGCTAGCTTATCGGACCGGTGGGGACGCAAACCCGTCATGATTCTCGGCTTATCGGGCGTGTTTGTGTCCCAGATCCTCTTCGGGACTTCGACTTCTCTCTCTCAGCTCATTTTCGCCCTGCTTGGCCGGCGCGCTCAACGGCAACGTGGCGGTAGTCAAGAGCCTGGTTAGCGATATTACCGACCCTTCCAACCGAGCAAAAGCATTCACGCTTCTCCCAGTCACCTGGGCCATTGGATGTTCGCTAGGAAGCTTGTGTGGAGGTTCGTTTATCTCCTGCAGATGTGTGTTAGCGAAGGCTAACCGCCTTATCCTTCCCTAGGATACCTGGCGCATCCCGAAGAGCAGTTTCCTGGACTCTTCGGCAGGGACGGAATCTTTTCTTTCGGCGGTCTTTGGCTTGCCTATCCTTACCTCTTGCCATGCGTCGTTGCTGCGGGATGTGTTCTGACAGGCATTCTTCTCGGAATTTTCTTCCTCGAAGAGACGCTCCCCAGCATCGTCCTGGCTGCCGAGGCTGAGGCTGAGGCCCGAGCTACCGGCGTCACGTCACCGACCCTCAGATGAGCAAGCCTTGTTGGCTCAACCCAACGCCTCCTACCAAGCCATCTCGGGTCCCCAAGAAGTGGACCAAGAGGAACCCCCCTGAGACAAGCATCTGGGAGATGATGACCATCCCTCACATCCAAAACGTCCTAGTGTCGTACGGGCTCCTGGCTTTATGTTCGGTTTCTCTTGATGCTGTTTATGTGCTTGGTTCTTTACTCCTATTTCGGACGGTGGTCTGGCTCTCAGCAGTAGTCAGACCGGCCGTGTCCTTGCCATCTTTGGGTGGTGGCTGTACTGTTCCAATCATACGTCTTTACTGAGCTACAGAGCCGGATGGGCACATTGAGACTGTATCGGCTCAGCCTGGCTTGCTGGCCCCTGACTGCAGCAGTGCTTCCCTTTGCCACCATGGTTGCCCAAGCCGCCCTTCCGCCCGGTATAGACGAGACGGACAAGACGATCAACGACCTTCTTCCCCCTCGTGCCCGTGCGCGATGGTATGGGCCGTAATCATCCTCAGCAACGTATTCCGAGTTTCGGCAAGCATGAGCTTCTCGGCCAACAACTTGCTTGTGAACCAATCGGTGGTATTTCTCTCGGGTGAAAAATTGGGCACGCTCAACGGGTTGGCCCAAGCGTCTTCTTCTTTGACCCGCAATCGGACCGTATGGGTCGACCTGCCTCTTTGCGTGGTCCATCGAGATGGGCTTCAGCTACCTCATATGGCCCATCTTTGTTGTCCTCGGCACCTTGGCCGTGGCCAGCACGCTCCAGATGGCCGACTTGGAGGCCGAGGACGTTCTTGAGGCCATCCGCCTCCAGCGAGAGGAGGATGCCGACACAACTTCTACCGCCAGCATTCCTAACCAGTGAGGGCACTGTGGCAGTCGCACACTGATTGTCTTTTCCCTGCCATGGCTGTCCTTCTCGGACTGGACCGGCTTCCCCCTCCTCCCTTTAACTCAATTGGAGGGGGAGATTACCTTTTCGCACCCCCTTCGTCCTACGAGGCTCATTCTTGCACAATCACAACATCTACCCTATGGGTCATCCTGGCTGAGCCATGCAACGCTCAGGCGGAACAAAATACGCGGAGCACTTGGCTCTCGCTCGTCACACTTTACTTGATCAGTGCTTTGAGGTGAAACCGATATTACCCCTTCACAGCCTATGCAAAGGCATGCGTGTGTTAAAATCTGGGCTCCTGTCACTTGCAAATGCCATCTCCTGTGTCTTTTTAGGTGGTACTTCATTGAGTATTTGTGTGAGCGCATGCTCTCCAGTCGCTTACACTCTAGTCGGATAGTTTCTCAAGACACGCCTCTACGGTGAAGGTGGATGAACAATTCCAGCTTCGTTATGAGGGTGTATCAACGTTCAACCTGTCCCAGACGAGGAACAGTATATATTCACCCGTGCAGCAATCATGCATGCATTTGGCGGCTCAAGGGGGCTTACATGTTACAAGCTAGCACCGCGCGGTGGTTGTTGACTACCGCGTATGGGTAGCACATCGTCTACCGGCAACCAACAGAAGCATGCAACACGGAATGAACCAGAAAGCTACATCCAGATAGCCATCTTGGGTAGGGCCACAAGGAAGATGGGTATTAGATAGTATATTAGAGTTGCCCCCAGATTTTGATTGTCCGATCAAAGCCCACAGCCGCAACGTGCTCTTGGTTGGGGGAAATGTCAACGCTCATGATTTTGTTGTCCCGCCTGTACGGAGCTCGCGCTGAAGCTGCCAGTCGTCTGCAGACCAGAGACGGACCATCCCATCGTATCCGGATGTGGCCAAAAAGAGACCGTCGGATGGGAGTTGGGTACCGTCGTCGGTGTCCAAGGTGTCCAGACTGGTGTCCATCATCTCGGCCGTATCCGCCCCCAAACTAGCCTGGTACTCTAGCCAGGCCTGGTGTGCATCCGGGTTGGGGGGGCGGGAGCGGTAGAAGCGCAGATCCGACACGGTCGATGTATGAGCAGGGATGGTGTACGTGGTGCCCAGCGCACGCAAGTCCCAAATCCGAACCGTGTCGTCGTCGCCCCCAGTGGCGGCCTGCCAGCCATTCGGAGCAAAGTCGACCGCCAACACACTCGATGCATGGCCCGACAAAATCATCGCTGATCGCCCGGTACGCACGTCCCAGATGCGAACTAGGCCATCCAGACCACCACTGGCAACCAACGCGCCGTCATCTTGGAACTCGACCGTATACACCTCTCCCGAGTGCCCCTCTTGGGTGTACAGTTCCTTTTGCACAACTGGGTCCCACAAACGCCATGTATGATCAAACCCAGCCGATGCGAGCAGCAGACCTTGGGGATGGAAGGCGACGCGAGCCACCCGCCCCTGGTGGCCCATCATACGCCCTAGTGGTGCCGGCGACTCGAGAGACCACAAGCCTACCGATCCATCGGCACAACCAGTCGCAATGTTGGCTGCGGTGCGTGGCAGCCAGCGAGTTGCACCCGGGTGCCAAGCTGCACCCGATACACGGTTCGAGTGGCCACGGTACACTCCTGTCCCACCTTGCGGGCGGGCAGGAAAGGGCGCAGGACTCATTCGGGGCACATCCCACAGTTTAACCCCGCCACTCCAGGAGGTGGTCAGCAAATGTTGGCCGTCGGGACTGAAGCGGGCCATACTAACCGCGCGGTCATCGCCCAGCTGGCTACCCAATAGGGACAGATGACTCGGCTCTAGCGCTGCAAACGTATCGCGCCGTTTGAGAGCAATGTCTTGCAGCCGCAACTTGGCCAGTTTCCGCTCCCTCTCCACCCGTCTGCGTGCCCGCTGAAGAGAGAAGATTGCAGTCCGTTTCCGGGCGGCAAGGACAGCTTCCATATCGGCCGGCTCGGTATAAAATTCCTCCTCTTGGTCCTCGTCGTCCGACATGTGGTCCACATCTGACCCGTTCCCTCCCTCCATTGGAGCATTAAAATCCACCGTCTCCCCGGCGGCCGCCCTGGCCTCACGAGAGCGCATCTCCTTCTCTGCCAAGTAAGCACGCAGACGCTCGCGGCGGTCGGGTTCGCGTTCGCCAAAAGTCATTGGCTGATGGTGCTCTCGTAGGCGTTGACGTACCACGCGGTCGTTGGTCGGAACCGCGAGGTTGCGGGCGAGTTTCTTGATGGCGAGCGACCGCAGCGCCTCTTTTTCGGCCTGAGCGGCGCGGGTGGCGGTCTGGGCGCTGTACGTGTACTGTATATCCTCATCCATGGGGTCTGGGAGGGAAGAAGGCGAGGTACATGGTCAGCCGAGGAGAGAGAACACAAAGGGGATGGGAGGGTGGCGTACCGAAAGCATCCATATGCGGTCGTTCGGGCAAGGCGCCGGATGCGCTCCATCCATGCCCTGCCATGATGGATTGGGTGGTGGTCACCTTGGCCTCAACCGACGTGCAGGCGGTGCGCAACCTAGGAATTTGGCGTGCCTCCCATTTCCGCCCGCCGACTGGCTCGGGTCCTGGGCGGCTCTGCTGCCACGCATCACGTGATGCCTATTGAACTGGTTCATCGCTTCCAGCCAGGCCGGCGCGTCCACCTCAGTTCCGCTGTGGGCCCGTCCGTGGCTCCCGTGCCGCACACACGCCCAATATACGTGAAAAGCAGCGCGCTAGCCCTGATCAAGTGTGGCGCCCAGCTTGGCGTACGGCCTGCCTCTCTCCTTCAAGCTGCTTCAGTAGCCTCCTAGCCACCACCCACCAGCTCGCTCTTCTGCCAAGCATCGGCTTCGGCGCTGCTTTCGTCTTCTTCGGCAGTCGCTTTCCTCTATGGTATGCCTATCTTTTTGAATTCGACTTTCATCGCCCCACGTGTCCATATAGATCCTTTGGTGCACCTGCGTGTGCCCAGGCGAGCTGACCCTTCTGTTCTTTTTGCCATGGCCTGCAACCAGATTTGCTCTTCATTGCCTCCATCTACGACTTTCCGCTGCTCTACGGCGGCCAAATTTCCGAGGACAAGGTGAGTGCTGCTCAAGCGTTCTACCTGTCCATCCACCAAGGGCCCAAGTCGGCACAGGCCCTGTTCCATGGCGTGACTGGCATTGGTATCCTCGCCCTGGTGGCCAAGATCCATCGTTGGTCAGAGTTGGCCATGTACTTTGACGAAGGCAGTCTCGGCGCATGCCTTCCTTCCGCCAGGATCATCCTCGCTGGCCGTGTTGTGCTTGTGCTGACGTCGTTCTGTGCTGTACTGTGCTGTGCTGTACTGTGCCGGCTGGGTTGGGTGGGATGGGTGGGCAGTGCTGTACATGGCGGTGGTGCACATGTATCTGGCAGTAACAGTACCCAATATGCGTCTTCTCGCGCATCCGTCCAACGAAACGTACCTGTGGGGGTCAGCACTCGCAACGCAGCGGTCCAAGTGGCAGGAAGATTTTGAGGCTGGCTTGGTGACCGGGCTGCGCCGAGGGGGATGGGCTGGACGTGGGGTGTGCAGGCGCGAGGGGTTGGATGGGGATGGAGGCCGGAGCGTGGGGCTGGCGCGGGACAAGGCGAGGGAGTTTGTTGCTGTGGGGCGATGCAGGCGCTGATCTGAGAGGCAGCTTACCATTTCAAACCGCGGCCGGACGCCGGAGTTCCACGTGGGGTGGGTGGTTCTGGCGGGCCAACTGGAAACGGGGGTGTGCTTGGATATGGCCGCCGGGCCAGCGGAGGCAGGAGGGCAGTGTGGCGAATACGGGGGAGTGCGCTGGAGAAAAACTGCGAGGCCCAGACACGCTCTGGGGCGCGGCCGCATGCACCGACGCCAGCCAACGCTGCCCCACCCGTGCCGCCCCATGCCCTCCCGCCGCCTCGATGCCCACCACCGAGCAGCCGCTCCTCCCCCCCTCCTCCCCTCGCCGCCCGCCCCCTCGTCCGCACCACCACCACCACCTCACCGTCAGCTTAGCGCGTCCCCCCAGCTAACCCTTTCCCACGGCAGCGCTCAGCCTCCGACGATGGCCACGGCCGATGCGCCCTTGCAATGCCAGACCAACCAGCCGTTGCCCTCGGGCATCCCGGCCTCTGCCGCACTCATCCTCTGTGCCCTGGTATGCAACCTGCCGTCTGTTCTGTCCTGTGTCCCTGTGGTTGCCGTCGTCCTGACATCCCTCGCTCCTTCCCCCCAGAACTCCCAATCGGCCATCACGGGCGCCCAGGTCGCTTTTGCCGTGGCCGCCTATGCCGCCGCTGCGGCAGGCATGCTCATCCTCTTCCAGGTCATGCGCCCCACAAACCGCATTGTATATGAGCCCAAGCTCAAGTACTCCGACGACCGCGCTGCCTGCCCCGCCATGGGTCGCAACCCCTTTGCTTGGATCGCTCCCTTGTGGCGAATGAAGGAGCGGGACCTACTGCCCATTGTTGGCCTGGATGCAGTGGCGTACTTGCGCTTTACTCGCATGATGAGGTGGACCGTCACCATTATTAGCATCGTCTTCTGCATCGTCTTGATCCCCATCGACGTCACTGCCAACATTCGCGACCGCGACTCGAGCTGGGAAACCGATACGGATAATGCTCCGCTCGTCATGATCACCATGCGCAATGTGCACGGCGGCTACCTGTGGGCTCATGTGGCGATGAGTTATTTTGCCACCCTGGTCGCCCTGGGATTCCTCTGGCTCAACTGGCGCCAGATGTTGCGCATGCGGTGGGACTGGTTCCGCTCGCCTGAATACCAAAATGCATTCTACGCACGCACCTTGCTAATCACTCACGTTGCCCCTTCGTTGCGCTCGGACCAAGCCCTTTCGGACGTGCTGCAGCAACTCAAAATGCCTTATCCCACCACCGAAGTCACCATTGGGCGCGACATGGGCCTGTTACCGGACCTAATTGATCGCCACAAAAACTTGGTGCGCAAGCTGGAGCGCGCTCTGGTCTGGTACATCAATACCCCACAAGCGTACGCTCACATCGCCCCACTACTCGTCTCGGCGACTTCCTCGGCCTCGGTGGTCGCAAGGTTGATGCCATCGACCACTTCTCCGACGAGATTGAAAAAGTCGAGGCGTCAATTGAGGAGGAACGGTTGCGCATGGCCGAAAAGCGCCCCGTCAGCTACGGCTTTGCCAGTATGGGCGGCGTACACTATGCTCACGCCGCTGCTCGCAGCCTGCGCCGTAGGCGTCCGAGAGGACTCAAGATTCAACTTGCTCCGCCTCCTAGTGCGATCATTTGGCGCAACTTGACCTTGAGTTCCTGGCAGCGCTTTCGGTCGAGCGTGATGGGCTTCATTTTGCTCATTGTCCTTCTATTTATCAATGCGGTCCCGCTGACTGGTGTCAACTTGATTACCAACATGAGTCTGTTTGCCACGAGTGGTGTCAGCTGGACTGAAAGCGCCGGGGGCTCCCAGGAATCGACAGTCCAGATGCACCATCCTCTTCTCAAGTGGCTTTACGAGTGGCGTCACTCCACAAACTCTCCTTTGCTGCCGTTGCTGGTATTCTTCCCCCTCTCATTCGGCAGTAGCAAGTTGGCTGTTGCCCATCTTCATGCGACGCTTGGCCAAGTACCGTGGTATCACATCCAAGGTCACCACCGATCGGGTGATCCTGGGGCAGTATTACGGCTACCTAGTTATCTCTCAGCTTCTCATCTTTACCCTGATGATTGGTGTGTTCATCAACTTGCTCATCATTGTGGGCGTGTCGGCACGCAAGGTCAAAGGTACCAAGCTACTCGACCGGATCCAGCTGCCGCAGCTGCCACAAAACATCAAACAACAGTACTTTCTACTGGGCAACTATTGGCTCACTTGGATGCCGTTGAAAGTGATGTTGTTTTTCTCGACCTCGCCCAAGCGATCAAGCTGCTTTATGTTTGGTTGCTGAAAGGTCTGGTTAGCAAGACGCCCCGTGACGTTCGTGAACTCACTGAGCCACCGTATTTTGAATACAGCACCTACTACGCCAACCTCCTGTTTGTGGGCGCTGTCGTGATGGTCTATGCCCCTCTTTCCCGCTGATCGCTTTACTGGGAGCGATCGTGTTTTGGGCATACAGCATTGCAAACAAGTACCAGCTCATGTATGTCAACCAAACCAAGCATGAGACGGGCGGCAAGTTGTGGCAGTCGGCCTCGAATCGGTTCTTGGTCAACGTACTTTTTATGCAGGCCATTCTGATCCTCTCGGTTCTGCTCGAAGATCCCAGTACGGGGTACCGGGCGGTTGCCTGTCTTCCTCCCATTGGGTTCGTGGTTGTGTTCAAGGTGTACCTGCGCCGTGCCTTTGAGCAAAAATTCGAGTGGTACATTCCTTCGGCAGAGGAGGCGACCCAGATTCGGCTTCATCACGGCGACCAAAAGCATCATCGTCTGGAGCGCCGGTTTGGCCATCCTTTCCTAACGCAAAAACTGTGGACCCCCATGGTGCATGCCTGGAGCCATGCATTGTTGCCAGAAGTATACCACGGTCGCATCGACGAGGCCAAACAGGCTGTTGTTGATGGTCGCCAAGTCGAGACGGCTGCCATCGAGGGTGGCCTCAAGATTGCCTTTGTGCAAGAGGACCAGCTCGAGTACGATCCTCGCACCGATGACGACACCAGATCGGTCTTGTCTGCCACCACCATCTCCTCGTCCTTGGCGCCGGGGGCCAGAGGCAAAAGGCAAGCTCCGGGTCCTTCGCCTTGGGCATGGGCTATCACGATCAGGGTATCCACCACAGTACAATGGGTACCACGGTTCGATGTCCGAGGCGCCTGGAGAAGAGTACGAAATGGGAGATGTCTACGCGGGCGAGGAAATGCGGCGGAGTGATTCTAAGGACAACCTGTTGCTTGCCTCGAACCTGGATCCCCAGGGGACCGGGACCGTACCGAGCCATCCGACCGCCGACTCTCTCTCCAAACCACCCTACGAATGGGACAAGGGCTATGGCTCTTCGTCCCAGATGGACCTGGTCTTGTCCCGAGGAATGAGTCCCGCGCCTTCCTACACCCCACCCACACTGTACCCAACGCGTTCAATCCAGGCGGTTAGCACCCCGCTCTTGGCGCCCGTGGATCCTGCCGAAGAGACCGAGCCAGCACGTCTGCCTGAGGAACAGCCAAGGGAAGAATACCACTCGGCCGGCAGGTACTATGACCCGTATCAGTCTCCTTCGCACACCGCCCCCATCACCGTAACGGGCCTCCTTCTTCCCTCTTTTACCATCATGGATCATCAGTCATCTGTCATCTGTCATCGCTCTTTCTTTGCCGTTTATTAGTTACTGTCCCTTTCCTGCCCTGGCTCGTGTTTTTGTCTTGATTCGGTTGCAGGTTCATTTTCCTTCTCTGGGTCCAGGCCTTGTCTATTTGGGTTGCATCGGGTCCTTTCGAAGCCCCTGGTGGTTTCACCAACCCTGGACCTCGTCATTGTGGCTCAATGTACTAGTTTGAAGCGCCAGGTTAGATGCAGGCAGATGCGTGAATCTCGTTTCGTGGTCGTGGGATTGGACGAGAGCAAAGGAACAGACAAAGCAGCAGGTGAGGAAACGGGGGGTTGAACGAGGGGAAAAAAGTGAAGGTCCAAAGGAGGCGGCGGGGGGGGTGGAGGAGGAGGGGGGGGGGGGGGGAAGGAAACAAATAAGGCAAAGGAAAGCGAAACGGCAGCTTTTGGGGCGCTCAGCTACGCTCGCCATCTCCAGCTACTCAAGCCCAGCTTGTTCGGTGATCGCACTCGCCTTGGTATCCGCCCGCGTCGGGGCGTAGGATTCCGGCGAAGCATACGAATCGGACGAGGGGGCGCGATCGAGCAAGTAGTGGGTGGGATAGGTCACGTCGTACGTGAAGGGTTCGGCTTCGACGTAGGGTTCTGGGGCGTAGGAGACCGGCACGCCCGCGCGGCGGCGGGGAGGAAAAGACCTTTTTGGTCACTTTGAGCACTTTTTTGCCCAGGCTCGACGACCGACTCGAGCCCCGATCCTTGCTCACTTCCCGGCGCGAACCGGGGGAGGAAGCATAGTCTGGCGGGCGGGTCCGACCGCGGACCTGATGACTCCGCTCGTCCTGCATCTGGTGCTGCAGATAAAGCGGCATGTGAGCCGGACGCGGGCCGGCGACCGCCGCACGACCAAAGTACCACATGAACCGCGCCATGTCCACGTCGTACAGCCCATCGACCCGAGGCATGGTGACGCTCACCATGACCGAGGTGCACTCCAAGTGCGAGCCCTCCTCCCCAAACAGATCCACCACCACCGGCACCAGCACCCCCTCGAGCAACTCGTGTTTGCGGTAATTGTAGTGCGTGTCGAGGCTAAAGCCCTCGGAGGGGATGCCGGTGCGGGTGTCAATGTGTTGGGGGCAGATGAAAATGTGAAGCCGATCCGAAATCAGGTCGGCCTTTTCGGGGCGCAAATCCACCTACCAGAGCAGACGAGAAAAGACGAATCAGGGGACACGCCAGAGGGGGGAGCGGGGGGGGGGGAGGGGGAGACGAACCTCGAACGCGGCGCGGTCGCCGGTCTCGTTCTTGCGCATGCGGCAGCGAAAGGGGTTGGGGGTGGTGCTCCACTCGGTGATGGCGCCGTCGTAAGCAAAGTCCCAGATAGGGGAGAAGAGGTCGTCGGGATGCTTGAGGCCATGGATGACGCTGCTCTTGTGGATGGGCAGCTTGGCCGTCAGCTTGTCCATGGTGCTCTTCTCGGGCATGGTGGTGGGAGGGAGGGGGGGGGGTGGCGGGGGGAGTGTGCAATGGAGAGGCTGGCTGTGGGAGGATGGCGGGAGGGCGAGGATGGGCGAGGCGGGCGCACCTGGGAGAGAAAAGGCGGGCGAGGGAGGACCAGGGTGCTAGGCAAGCCTCACGAGCGTAAGCAGGGCGAGACTGCCGCTGGGCGAGGTGTTCGCATGTGTGAGCACACGACGCGGGTGGCGCCCTATTGGCCCTATTGGGCCTGGCGGCTGATGCTCAGCGCTGGCTGAACGTTAAGCGTTCGACACCACGTACTCTGATCTCAGGCGCTGGGCCAGTCCACGCCAGCGCTGAGCCTCAGCGCTCAGCTGGCGGGCTCTCCCTGCATGCACCTCCCTGCATGCACCTCCCTGCATGCACCTCCCTGCATGCACCTCCCTGCATGCATCTCTTTGCAGGTCTCTGGCTGCGCAGCCGAGCACTGAGTCTGCGCGCTGAGCCTGACTGGGCGCTGACCGCTGACCGACCCCCTTCTGTTTCGGCCAGGGGGAGCATGGCACGTGACACCATGTGACAAGCGGTGGCAGCCCCCACAGGCCCCCACGCAGGCCCCAGGACAGCCTCAGCGTCCTTGCCAAGCATGCTGGCACTGTGCCTGCCGCCACACCGCGTTGGCTGGGCACCGGCCTGCCTTGCCTGCCCTGGCTGGATGCATCCCGCTGCGGCACATGCACACCTTCCCATGCGTCCCGTGCACCACCCGCTTTGATAATTTGAACTTTGATCCAGCGTTCCACGTACGTGCAACACGTGTGCCCACCGCCCAGCGCCAATCCATCCATGCGTCCCCCATCCGCCTCCGCAGTGCGGCACTGGCACCGCCCGCAGCACCGACTGCAACATGCCGCACCCTCTTCCGCCCCGCCCGCTCTCAGGGTCTCAGATCTCAGAATCCCACCGGGCCGCCTTGGATCATCAATCAGCGGTCAGGCCTCAGGATCACCGCATCGCCCCTCACGCGTCCCCGTCACCGCGCTCCCGCATCGCCTCCGCTTGCCCCGCCAGGCTCCATTCAGTGACTACAACGATTGCAAATGCCCAGTCGCGGGACGCGTGACGCGTGACGAAGGACGAGCTACTGCAACAGGCTGGCGAAGCCGGCGAAGCTGGCCAAGACCAGGAGAACCAGGTACTCAAGCAGCCAGTCGGTCTGGTGGTACCCGGGACAGTTTCGTCCAGCTACAGGAGGGAGAGATGGTTAGGAAAGGAATAGCAGCACAGATAGCCGGATTATCGATTACCTAGAAGGATCGCGACATGCGACAGCGAGTGAAAAATGTGTGATCGAGTCGGGTGGCCGGTGGCCGGTGGTTCCTCATCGATCACCGATCGATCATCTTGCATCGTGCATCGTGCATCGTGCATCGATGGGCATCGATTAGTTCATCGTAGAACCACCCACATGCATTGTTCATTCCTTACATCGGCATCACTTTTACGAACACCTCCGTTTTAGATCACGGATTCCCACATCATGGCATCATGCATCTTTTTGATGGTAGGTCTTGACTAGTTAGTTCCTGGCATCCGGTTGCACACATGGTGCACGACTGGGTTATACCGACAGGCCCAGGGACCGTCGCGCGTTACTCCACCGAATTGCTGTTGCCAGTGATCAAGTGTCTGATCGTTGGCTAGCCTGTGTATGGGACAGAGCCTGACAGAGCCGCTTCTCCCACGCTAGCTCCACCTGCTGTTGGCCACCAGCACTCTTCTCACAAGTCCGCGGAGACCGTGGAAGGATGTATCGCCGAGGGCTTCACAGACGACCTTTCAGTCGGATATACCAAAACTGGAGCAGGCCAGCCTAGCCCAGGGCAGCCCTCTCTCTGGCTACACGCGTTGCATCGCCATGTCATCTATCATGGATCATCGATCATCGATCATCTGCGCACAGCGCTGCGTACTTCGGGTTATCGGTTACCGAGTACCGCGCGGCCTTACGCGTTACGCGTTCCACCTGTTACCAGTCGCAGAGACATGGCTTCTCGTCGCCGGTGGATCTGGCCGTGGAGCAAAGTAGCAACCGCATGGTATGCGTGTACCTGATGGGTAAACGTAGCTAAACGTCAAACGTTAAACACCAAATGCTGCAAGCACATAATGCGGCTGTTGTCGTTTGCCCGTGATGCATGACATGTACTGCTTGAAGCTTGAAGCTTGAAGCTTGACAGCTTGACATGCACATGTCATGTGCTATGCTTGACAGCGCTGGGGCGTAGATGGTGCAGCGCTGGGAGTGGCTGTGGCTTATACAAAAGGCTGTACAAACAGGCTATATCCAGATACTCCGGTCCTGCAGAGATGTAAGTAAGGAAAGGCGGCGCAATGACGATGGGTGTGGCCGGGTGCGGCCAGGGTTCAGATCTTAGACGCTCCGGCAGTTCGCGCATGGTACAAGGGACAGGCGGGACAGCCCCACTCTGCTCCACCACAGGGCCCCGCCATGGTTCCCCGCATTGGGAAACCCTGGCCATCTGCCACACAGGTACTGAGGTACCCAGTACAGAGAGAGGCCCTGAGGCCTGAGGCCCTGTAAGACTCAGTAGTCCGATGGGCGATGGGGGCTACGTACGCACTTTTGCCAGGCCTTGTCTCTTGGCTGTGAATCTTGGAATTTCGCGACGCGAGACATTTTAACCGAGCGGGCAGTGGCCGGCAGTGGCGTTGCCGTACCAGCAGTGCGAGTTATTTCTGTTTCCCGTCACGATTCACGCGACGCAGGATCAGGATATCAGGGGCATCGTCCACGTGACGTAAACGTGCAACTTCAAACTTTGTCCCACCAAAGGGAGCCCACCGGGGTCACCGGTCATGGTGACTAGTGGCTAGTGCCCTGACCGCCAAGGTCACCTGACCGGCTGACAGGCTGACCGGTGACCGGTGACCCAAGATGTGTAGTAGGGTTGCACAGGGGTTGGGAAGCAGTAGGGTTAGACGGGCCGCACGGACGCGGGCACTGACGTCAGCAGGCAGTTGGGCTACGGTTTGGCGCACTGCCGCCCACCAGGCAATCATCGTCAACCGAGGACACTTGCTCAGCGCTTGGCCCGTGCGGTGAGCTTGCTCAGCCAGGGTACCAGTGGGTGACGCCGTCACAGCCGCAGCTCCACACTCCGCACCTACTCCCCACCAAACATCCCCATCCCCAGCTGGGCATCTACATCAGCCGCCACAATCGACCCCGCTGCTACTCCTTTGCCCTTCATGGCCGAGCCCGACGAGCCATTCATGTCCATCCGATGGGACGACGACCAGGATCAACCCGCCACCTCGAGGGTGTCCGCCGACGACGCCCCTTATCCGACCCCGCCGGCCCATCCAGCGACGTTTCCAGTACACTCTTGTCCGTCCCCGAGATGATCACTGCTGCTATGGTGGGCGAGGGTGCGAATGGCTTGCCAGGCTCTTACGCCACGCCTCCTGGGGCCGGTCGAGCAATGTTGGCCGCTGAACATATTGAGCCCCCCACGTGGCAGGGCTACTTGATGGTCCAAGTCTACGATCCACGCAAGCTTGGCATATCTGTCCCTACTGTAGCTGCCTCCTCATCGTCAGTCTTGAATGACGTGCCTGCGACTGCTGCCGCAGCCGGGGGGGCACGACAGAGGGAACTCAGAGCAAAGACGCTTTCGTGTCTTACGGCATTCGTGCCGAGACGAATCTGGCCCATTTTGATCAGACGCGGATCACGACAAGGAGGAGGTACCGCGACTTCGCGTTTTTGCACGATGCCTTACATCGTGATTTCCCCGCCTGTCTGATCCCTCCACTTCCGGACAAGCACCGCCTCGAATACGTCACAGGCGACCGCTTTAGCTCTGAATTTATCGAGCGCCGCACCCAAGATCTTCAAATCTTCCTCCAGCGCGTCTGTCGCCACCCTGTCCTGATGCGTACTCCCATCCTCCGTTCGTTTCTCGAGTCAACGGAATGGGTAAGGGATGCTTCATCTGATTAGGCGGGAGGCGGAGAACTGACTGTGCCTGTTTGTTCCAGTCGGTCGACATGCACGCCCACTTATCTGCTTCTCAACACGCTACCAATCTATCATCAACAGGTGATGCCAACAAGGCACCGGGCTTGCTTGACAATTGGTCCGACGCCATTGTGAATGCGTTTACCAAGGTGAAGAAGCCGGATGAGCGCTTTTTAGCCCTCTGTTCTGATCTCGACCGGTTTGAGGGGGGTGGGTGCGATGGAGCGCACCTTGGTCAGGAGTCGTGGCCGAGCAGCAGGTGCGTATGGCGCGGTTTCGTTTGAGCAGCATGGACTAACAGTCGTATGCAATCAGATTTGTCCAAGCACTATGACGAGTTGTCGGGCTCTTTCGACGTCCTGGCTGAGCTGGAGACGGGAATGACGCGTATGCTGCATCGGTTTGCCAGCTCGCTGGACGAATTTGGCCGTCTTGAGAGGCTCGAGGCCGTGCGGGCCAGCGAGCATACCTTGGTGGCGGCGCAAGCACTGCAGGCGTATGCGCATGCGTACAAGCACCTTCTCCGCGTGCGGGAAGGCAAGCAGGTGGAGTTTGAAGAACTGACGGATTACCTCTCCTCGGTCGCGACGGAGCGCGATCGGCTCGCATCTCTCGCGTCCAGCCGCGGGAAAGGAAAAGGCCATGGAGGCGTGCGCGGTGCTGGGATTACAGGCTACCTGCGGGACCAGATGGATGCGTTGCGTGGGATGGATGAGGAACGGACGCGGGTGGAGCGGATGCGGGAGCAGCGCTCGATGGTCGGATCGCAGAGCTGCAGGAGGCGGCCGCCAACAGCCACGAGGTGCTGCAGAGCTTCTCGCAGCAGGTGCTGGGGGAGGCGGTGTTGTTTGAGTATGGCAAGCAGGAGGAGCTGCGGAGCGTGCTGGGCCAGCTGGCGCAGAGCCGAGTGCAGCTCTACTCGGACTCGGTCGAGCAGTGGGATCGGCTGCTGCGAGGCATGGGGGTGGACGCGGCGGCCTGAGGAGGGATGGGTAGGGGGTGGATGGATGTTGAGTCTGTATCTCTTCTGCAATGCATCGTCCCGAGGGAGGAGGGGGGGGGTGAACAGGAGTAGCTTGTGGATGTGGGGGCCAGTGCGCCCTAAACACAGACGTTCAACTTTCAGCGCCTGCTGACGTACTGCCGGGTTCCGCCGTGCGCGGCGGAATGGGCCAGGGGGGGCACCCTCTACGTGGAGCATGGCTGGAGCGCGGGCGGCAGAGGGCCAGTGTGTGATGCGCGGCGCCTGCGGGCGGGTGCGGGTGCGCAGCTGCCGCCACGGCTACGCGGCCGCCCCACCCCGCTTCTTCCCCCTCCACCCCCACCCCCCCGGCGCCGCCGCCCCCCTCCCTCCGCCCTCCGCCCCGTCTGTCTGCCACGGCGCCCGCCATGGCCGACAAGCCCATCGTCTTCTCCGAGCACGTCCAGCTCACCAGCCTGGGCGTCGCTCCGCTGCCATCTCCTTTGCGTCGGTCACCCTCGAGTCGGAGAACTTCGTCTGCGTTCGCGAGGATGGCTCGGTCATCATTGTCGACCTCAACGACGTGTCCAATGTGTGGGTATCGCTCTCGCCTTGTTTGTGCGCAGCACGCTGACCTTGTCCCCCGCTTCTTCTCCGTAGCCTCCGCCGACCCATCACGGCCGACTCGGCGATCATGCACCCTACCCAGCGCATCCTTGCTCTCAAGGCGGCCGCCAGCTCCAGATCTTCAGCATCGAAGCCAAGACCAAGGTCAAGAGCCACGTGATGAATGAGGACGTGGTCTACTGGACCTGGATCAACGAGTCGACACTTGGCCTCGTCACCGCCCACGCTGTGTACCATTGGCCTATGGATGTAGAGGGTGACCCGACCAAGGTCTTTGACCGCCATGCCTCCCTCGTCGGCTCCCAGATCATCAACTATCGCACCACTCCGGATTCCGAATGGATGGTCCTGGTTGGTATCCTGGCAACACCGCCCCTGGCGGTTTCAAGATCAAGGGCAACATCCAGCTCTACAACAAGCGCCTCAACGTGTCTCAGCCCATCGAGGGCCACGCAGCTGCATTTGCCGAGCTCAAGACGGATGACGCTCCCACCCTTACAAACTCTTCACCTTCTCGGTCCGCACTGCTACGGGTGCCCGCTTGCACATTGTCGAGGTTGACCACCAGCAAGGTCAGCCTGCGTTCGCTAAGAAGGCTGTCGACGTTTTCTTCCCCCCTGAAGCGGCCAATGACTTCCCCGTAGCGATGCAAATCAGCAAACGGTTTGGGATCATCTATCTCATCACCAAGTACGGATTTGTGCATCTCTACGACCTCGAGTCGGGCACGTGCATCTACATGAACCGTATCTCGGGCGAGACGGTTTTCACCTCGGCCCCATACGAGTCGATGAGTGGTATCATTGCCATCAACCGCAAAGGTCAGGTCCTTTCCGTGGCCGCTGACGAAAACACGTTGGTGCCGTACACACTTAACACGCTCAACAACACTCAACTCGCATTCAAGTTGGCCTCGCGAGGCAACTTGCCTGGTGCGGATGACCTCTATGTGCAGCAGTTCAACAACTTGTTCGCTTCTGGCCAGTTTGGGAGGCTGCCAAAACTGCGGCCAACAGTCCTCGCGGCATTCTCCGCACACCCGGACGATTGAAAAGTTCAAGCAAGTCCCGGCGCAGGGTATCTTAGCCCCATTCTGCAGTACTTTGGCATCCTTCTCGAGCGCGGCAGCCTCAACAAGTACGAATCGCTCGAGCTTGCCCGCCCGGTGCTGCAGCAAGGCCGCAAACACCTGCTCGAAAATGGCTCAAGGAGGAAAAGATTGAGTGCTCCGAGGAACTGGGTGACATTGTCCGTCTTACCGATATGAGCCTGGCGCTCAGCATCTACCTCCGGCCATGTGTGCCGAATAAGTTGTCGCCTCCATGGCTGAGCTGGGCAGGTGGACAAGATTCCTTTACGCCCGCAAGTGGGCTACACCCCCGACTATGCCACCCTTCTCCAGCACATTGTCCGTCGCGACCCCGAGAAGTGCCGAATTCGCCTCGACGCTCGTGCAGGATGAGTCGGGTCCTTTGGTCGATGTGGAACGGGTTACGGACATCTTTATGAGCCAAAACATGATCCAACAGGCTACCTCATTCCTTCTCGATGCTCTCAAGGACAACAAGCCTGAGCAAGGCCACTTGCAGACGCGTCTCCTCGAGATGAACCTCGTCAATGCCCCTCAGGTTGCCGACGCTATCTTGGGCAACAACATGTTCACCACTACGACCGTCCTCGCATTGCCAACCTGGCGGAGAAGGCGGGGTTGCTCCAACGCGCACTTGAACACTACGATGACATTCGTGATATCAAGCGGTCGTGGTGCACACGTCTCAGATCAACACGGAGTGGCTCGTCGAGTACTTTGGCCGACTCACCGTCGAACAGAGCTTCGAGTGCATGAAGGAGATGCTTAAGGTCAACATTCGCCAGAACCTAGCGGTGGTGGTGCAAATTGCGACCAAGTACTCGGACCTCTTGGGCCCAGTTAAGCTCATCGAGATGTTTGAGAGCTTCAAGAGCTTTGAAGGTACTACTACCTTGGCTCCGTGGTGAACCTGTCGACGGACTCTGAGGTGCACTTCAAGTACATCCAGGCCGCCACCCGCACTGGTCAAATCCGTGAGGTGGAGCGCATCGCGCGCGAGTCCAACTACTACAACCCCGAGAAGGTCAAGAACTTCCTCAAGGAGGCCAAGCTGCAAGACCAGCTGCCGCTCATTATCGTGTGCGACCGGTTCAACTTTGTTCATGATTTGGTGCTCTATTTGTACCAGAAAATGATGCCTCAATTTATCGAGACGTACGTGCAGCGCGTCAACTCGGAGCGTACGCCCGAAGTCATTGGCGCCCTCTTGGATGTGGACTGTGACGAGGGCGTGATCAAAAACTTGCTCGCCTCCGTCACTGGTCACTTCTCGATCGAGGACTTGGTCGCTGAGGTGGAGAAGCGTAACCGGCTCAAGCTCATCCTGCCTTGGATCGAAAGCCGTGTGGCTGCAGGGGAGACGGACCAAGCCCTGTACAATGCGCTGGCAAAGATTTACATTGACACGAACAACAACCCGGAGCAATTCCTCAAGGAAACACCCTCTACGACCCCAAGTCCATTGGTGCCTACTCTGAGAAGCGTGACCCGTACTTGGCCTACATTGCTTATGCGAAGGGCTTCTGTGATGAGGATCTGATTCGCGTCACGAATGAGAACGGTATGTTCAAGCATCAAGCCCGCTACCTCGTCCTCCGCCGTGACTTGGCGCTCTGGGACCAGGTGCTGTCGTCGGAGAATGTGCACCGCCGTCAATTGATCGACCAGGTCGTAGCGACTGCCGTGCCTGAGTCGACCAATCCGGAGGACGTGTCGGTGACGGTCAAGGCGTTCATGGCGGCCGACTTGCCCCACGAGTTGATTGAGCTGCTGGAGAAAATCATTCTCGAGCCCTCGGCGTTCAGCGACAACCGTTCGTTACAGAACCTTCTCCTCCTGACGGCGGTGCGGACGGACAAGGGTAAGGTCATGAGCCTGATCGAGCGGCTGCAGGGGTACGATGAGGATGAGATTGCCAAGATTACGATCGACAATGGGCTGTACGAAGAAGCGCTTAAGATCTATCAAAAGGCCGAACGCCCGCTGGACGCGATGAACGTATTGGTCGAGCACATTGTATCCATCGACCGTGCGGCTCTCTTTGCCAACAAGCTGGACCAGCCTGAGCTTTGGTCTCGCCTGGCCAAGGCTCAGCTCGACGGCCTGCGGGTTAAGGATGCGATTGACTCGTACATCCGTGCCGAGGATCCATCCAACTTTAGTGAGGTGATCGAGATCGCTGAGCGTGCGGGACGGGAGGAAGAGTTGATTCGCTTCCTGCAGATGGCGCGCAAAAAGGCTCGCGAGCCGCTCATCGACACGGAGTACGCCTACTGTTTGGCCAAGGCGCACCGTCTTCGGACATGGAAGAATTCCTGAGCATGACCAATGTGGCGGACCTTCTTGCTGTGGGAGAGAAGTGCTTCAACGACGAGCTTTACGAGGCGGCCAAGATGCTGTTCACCAGCGTGTCCAACTATGCCCGTCTGGCCACTACCCTCGTCTTCCTCGGTGACTACCAGGGGGCGGTCGAGGCGGCTCGTAAGGCTGGAAACACGGCCGTGTGGAAGCAGGTTCACGCAGCCTGTCTCAAGAAGGGCGAGTACAAGTTGGCCCAGATTGCCGGTTGGCTGTGGTAGGCCATGCGGAGGAGCTGGGTGCCCTGACCCGGGCGTACGAGCGCCTGGGACTGTTTGACGAGCTGTTGGACCTGCTGCAGGCTGGGCTTGGTCTGGAGAGCGCCAGCAAGGCCCTCTTCACTCTATGCGCTCAGAGCCTGGCCAAGTACCAGCCCGCTAAGCTGATGGAGCACCTCAAGCTTCACTGGTCCAGGATCAACCTTCCTCCTGTGGCGCGGATGTGCGAGCAGTACGCGCTTTACCCTGAGGCGGCCTTCTGCTTGACCAAGGACTCGGAGAACGATGAGGCTGCAATGATGGCGATGGATCGGGTGGTGGTGTGGGAGGACCTGACCCACGATGGGTTCAAGGACCTGATCACGCGCGTCTCCAACGTCGAGATCTTACTACCGTCCATCAACTTCTACATTCATCAGCACCCTCTGCGCCTTAACGACCTTCTTGTCGCGCTTGGCGCAACCAAGCGTTTGGACCATGGACGTGTGGTGCGCATGCTCAAAGGCGGACCAGTTCCCTCTGGCCTCTGGCTTCCTTCTGTCGGGGCTCAAGCTTGACATTCCCGAGGTGAATGAGGCCGTGTTCGACTTGCTGATCGAAGAGGAAGACCATGCGCAGCTTCGTTCCTTGCTGGGCACTGTTGAATCGTTTGCATGTTGGAACTCGCCCGCCGGCTTGAAGGATCCGAGTTGCTCGAGTTCCGCCGGATTGCAGTCTACCTGTACAACCGCCTCAAGCTGTGGGACGAATCGATTGCCCTGTCCCAGCGGGACCGTCTGCTGAAGGATGCGATTGCCACGGCGAGCGAGTCCAACACTGTCAAGGTGGCCAAGTCGCTGTTCGAGTACATTGTCTCCCTTGGCAACTGGGAAGCGACCGCGGCCATGCTCTACGCGTGCGAGTGGCTGCTGGAGGAAGACTACGTTCAAGAGCTGCGTGGCGCAAGGGAATCCCGTCGGACTTTGTCCAGCCCTACATGATCCAGCAGACGGCGACGCGCAATGCGGCGCTGAAGGATTTGGCCAAGCAGTTGGCCGATCTGCAGACCAAGACGGTTCAGAAGGAGGAAGAGGAGGACAACACCCCCATCCTTGGTCCGGGCGCCATGGGCCCTCGTATGATCACCTGCTCTCCCACTGGGTTTGGGCCACAGCCGACGGGCATGCCCATGCAGGCCACAGGCATGTACGGCGGCATGTTCTGATTTGGCGTTGAGTGCAACCCCACCCCTTCGTGTGCTGTGTGCTGTCTTGACGTCGGATCTTCGCACTTGACCGTGCCTCGTCCTTGGGGTGAGACGCACGCACAGCACATGACCTCGCCGGTCGTTCCCCCCGCTCGTATTCGTTCCTACTGCCCGTGATGCCGTTATCCGAAAAGAATAGGCTTCTCTCTTTGCGCTTCATCCGATGCAGGTATTCGTAGCCATGATATTAGCGCTAGCAGTCAACAGATCGCGAGTGGGTGGGGCCATGAAGAAGCCCCGCCGTGCCCGTTGCTGCGTTGATTGATGCGCTGCAGCAAGCTGTGGAATAACTGGCACTTGGGCGCCGGGCTGCAAGCTGCATGTGGGGTAAAGGCTAACCCTGCTCTTGTTGCGCTGGCCTTTTTTTGGGCAGGGCGCTGTAGAGACACAGTGCCTCTGTGCCTGATTGATTCAATATTCGCCGCAGTCTGTGTAACCCTACCGCTGAGCACTGAAGCCCCCGAAGCTGCTTCGTTGCCTGCGCCCCATCGGAGTCCCCAGCCCACCAAACCAGCTCAACATGTAAGTGGTGCAGCCCGGTGCTTATGCTGGGTTCTCTCCCGCTGTTCCCCTTCCTGGGCGCATGCTGACCGTTACGGCAGGGACTCGTACGATGCTGCTGAGGCGGCCGCCCTCAAGGCGCGCCGGACGTTCAAGAAGTCCTACTACCGTGGCATTGAGCTCTCCAAGCTGCTCGACCTGAGCAACGAGGAGTTTATGGGCATTGTCCACGCCGTGCTCGCCGTCGCTTCCAGCGCGGTCTCAAGCGCAAGCCTATGGGCCTGATCAAGAAGCTGCGCAAGGCCAAGCAGGAGGCTCCGCCCAACGAGAAGCCCGCGCTCGTCAAGACCCACCTGCGGAACATGATTGTTGTGCCCGAGATGATTGGCTCGGTGATTGGCATCTACACGGCAAGGTGTTTGCCACGGTGGAGATCAAGCCCGAGATGGTGGCGCACTACCTCGGCGAGTTTGCTATGACCTACCTCCCCTCGGCCCACGGCCGTCCCGGTCTGGGCGCCCAGGCGGGCCGCTTCATCCGCTCAAGTAAATGGGCTCGAGTCCGAGTAGGGAACGGTGCCTCGACTCTCTTGTTTGGCCCCGACGCCACGTGTCCCATGACGGCAGAGGGAGTGGTTGGCGTGAAGCGTCCAAACGAAGCGGGACCCAATTAAAATGGTGGGGCGACACCATCCCCCCAATCTATGCCATTTCTTGCGCTTCGGGCCGCATTGCTTGGCGTGGTTGTTGTTCGTAGCCGAGGTGTATGGTTTGTGGTTGGTACGGGTGGATTCTCGTTGGTAGTGGTAGTGGCCGGGGCGATGCGGACCGGCCCCTCCGAAGGTGGGGCCGGCCCACGGCAGAGGATTGTAAAACGGTCGGGGGTGCACCGTATGCACGAAGGAATCCATCCCCTGTTTGGTTTTCTTAAGGGCTGTATACCCTGGGAATCTACAAGTTTCTCAAAAGGCAGCAGTGTCTTGTGGGTTGCTGCTACTAGGCTAGTTACTCGCCATCTCTCAAGGGGCGCATTAGTCCCACTGGCGACCCCAACGGAACAGAGCAAGCAAAAATCATTGCGAGGGCAACGGGAAATTACAAGCCAAGGACGGCAATCCCTTTTAGAAGCGCGTTCAAGCTTGCTCTACCTGCAAGAAAGAGGGAGGGAGGGGAGGGGGGGGGAGAGGGAGAATGGGTGCAGCAAAAGGGGTATACTAGAAGGCGAAAGAAGAAAAGAGAGACAAGGCAGTTAGGTAGGCGGCTATCAGGTCGTAGAGAAAAGACCAATGAGAACGGGCGTGAGGGAGGAGGCGTGCGAGCCATATCAACGGGCATCCAAGCAGACAACGCAAAGTGGATGAGACGAGATGGGGTGGAGGGGGATATAAGATAGACAAAAGAGGGGGGAGGAGGGCAGTGCCTAACGAGGGGATGAGAGGATGACAACCTGCGCTGGGTCGGGAGCATCAGCGCTTGGCCGGCCCAAACGCACGCGCCGCCCGTTCAAATACCGTGGGCGAGGTTCGTGCCTTGGTGGGAGAAGATGAATGGGAATGGTGCAGGGGGGATGGGACCCGAGGTGGGAAGGGATCTTACCCCCTCCTCCACTTATTCCAGCGCCGACAGCATGCGCCTCCGTCGCCTCGCTCCCCGTTTTGGAACGTGGTCGAGTCGAGACTGGGACCACCGGAGGGGGTGAGATGTTGGTCTTGCTCCGCGTGACGGGGACCGAGTGGGCCGAGATGGTACTGAGGCGAGAGCGGGCGTTGGTGCCTGCCGTCGTACTCGGGAGACAGAGGGGAAACTTGGGACCGAGGATCCAGTCGATCCCGTCGATCCCGTCGTTTGCGAAGGAGTGTGTCGACCCAAACAGACTGGCCAACACACGGTTCTGTACCGCCCGTCCCGCTCAATCTGCGCTTTGAGTGCCGCTTGAGGAACCGGACCACATTGAACCCGCTTGCCGATACCGGCGGAAGGAACTTGAGCAGCCCCATCCGGGTCACCAACAAGGGAGGAGAGGGAGGGCGAGGTACGCCCCGAGCCACTGGTGGAAGACCAAACAGACAACCGGTTGGTTGCGCCTGCGAGCATAAGGGGCGAGTCCCCTGCCGCTCAGGCGAATTCAGTAAAATGGAAGCTGGCGTCGAAGAAGGTGGTGCGTTGGACATGGGTGACAGCTCATGCGCTTTGGATCGGGAGAAGAGTAGGTATCGGGCTTAGGGTCGGAGGCCCCGTGAAGCGGGTGGGGCCTGCACCACTGGTGGGGGACATCGACCCCCCGCTCCTTTGTCCGTCGAGCCGTGTTGAGGGGGAGGTCATCGACGGTTTGGAAGCGTGTGAAGAGTCCCTTCGGCCACTGGCGCTGTAGGTATCAAGGCCGCGCCCAGGGAACCAGGCAAATGAGAACCAGTTCCACCAACTGATGTACCTCCAGTCGTACCCGGCGAGGGAGAGGCAGAGCGAACGATACCTGATGTGATGCTAGCTCGATGGTTGTTCCCCTGCTGCTGTCCAGTCGCCATCGGTGAGGGGGAGGCAGAACGAATGGGCCCGAAGCGATACTGGCACGGTGACCGCTACTCTGTGGCCCACGCCGTGGGGTGGAACTGTTGGTCGAAGGTGTGAGGCAGCCGCCGGAGCTGGCCCCCACTCAGGCCGGGCACCTTGTCCGTCGAAGCCGATGCAGACTGGGACGGAATGGATGAGGGAAGTACGGTGGCAGGAGGGTTGCTTGGCAAAGACCGGAGTTCGCGTCGAATCACGCCAATCTTGTCCTCAACCACTTGACGAGCATCCGTATCTGGTGATGCGAGTAAAGCCGAGATCTCCTCCAAAGCCGTAAGTGTATGCTGCAATTGCATCTGAACCAGTGCTTGGGATGAAGGGGAGGATCGCAGTCCCCGCATTCCCGATGCAGACGAAGGTGGCCTACGCCGATCAGCCGAGGATATGGGCCGCTCCAACGAAGTCTCATCCTTGGCCTCGTCGCTTCGGGGCGGATCAGGCGGAACGGCACTGGTAGTAGCAGGCGACGAGACAGGTGTGACGTTGCGTTGATGCTGTCTGAACTGGCCCGACCATTAATCCCGGGATGAGACACTGGTGGAAACTTTTGCGCACCCAAGCCCAAGGGACGGTGCGAGGCAACCTCCGGCCGAGGCGTCATCTAGCGAGTAGCGGCGCTGGCGGTTGCGGACATGTTGGCCCCGGTACCCCCATGGAACAACCTTGGAAGGGGCATCTGTTGGGTTGGTTGTTGTCGTCGGGCCTCCCGTAAGGACGGACGTCGGCGAGAGTAGGGGAAAGCTTGGGACGACAGCAGGATCGGGACCGGCCAAAGGGGCTTTGGTAGAAACTTCCCCCTCCGCAAGGAGTCAAACTTCTGTTTGGTTGCATCAGCCAAAGCTTGGGCCTCGGTTGGAGATGCCTCGTTTGAGTCGGTAGCGGAGGCAGACTCTGGTGCGGGCGTGGGGGGCGTCGGGGGGCGACAGGGCAACGCCTACCTGGTTCGGGTCCAGGCTTGCCCCCGGAGCGGGGCTGTGAGGGAGGTAGAGCAGGGGGCAAAGGTGACTGGATCTCCAATCCCGCCACCCCGGTAAACTTGAAAGAAGAGTCACTCCCCGGACTGGAGGAAAATGCAGCTGTAGCCGGAGTCAGGAGTCCGTCTGAACGCCCACCACGGGCACCAGTCAAGTCTAAATTGCGTACACTCCGTCTGGGAGGCACAGGAGACTCCTCCCCTGAGCGAAATGAGTAGGAGCTTGGTGGTGGTGCGTGGGAACGGGCACGCACGGTGCTCGCCGAGCTCCCTGATTGAAGAGAGGAAGCCTCGAGGCAGAGGGGGAAGATCCCAGCGGCCCAGGCGCGCCCGAGCGAGGCAGGGGTTAAGCTCACATGCACCGTCGGAGTGGCAAGGAGGGCATCAAATGCGGCGCCCTCCAATTCGGACCCCGGCTCAGTCCAGTCTCGCGTCGACTCTCTCGAGTGAGTGCGCAGCGTGATACTTGCAGAGCTGGCCGAGCGGGTTCGGCCACTGTGGGGCGGGGGGCAGGCGACTGGGCTATGGGTGCGTCGGGTCGGTTGGAGAGGGCCGAGGTAGATCGCAGTGCGCCAATGTGGCGAAAGATGGAAACCGAGTCGGTTGAGTCGGCGCTGGATCTGCGCGAGGGGGCGCAGGCCCAAAAGTTTGCTAGCAAAATCCGGCAACTCGACTTGTCGCGTCAGAGTCCAGTGTCGAACTGGAGGCTCTTCGACGAGCCCCCGTGGCGGAGGGGGGAAGACAAAACTGGATGGCGGCGCGGGCGAGTGCGAAGGCGCGATGGACTCGGGGTCATTGTCAACCAGAGGGATGGCGAGCTCCCTGTCGTCCAAGGTTGAGTTGAGGGAAACGGCACGGGACATGGCCGAGTCGGGTCTTACCAATCCAGTGGAAGGGTATCCGGACGTGGTAGAGTATATGCTGGGAGACGAGGGAGCCATATCCAGTGAATCTTTGACGGGGCGAACCTGAGCCGAAGAAGTGCGTGAAGAGGTGTGTCCGTCGAGCAAAAGGGGTTCCAAGCCCATAATCTTGCGTGCCGTATCAAGGCCAGAAAAACGGGCTGGTGGAGGAGGACAGGATAGACAGGGCAGTAGCAAGGTCGGCTGGCCCCGCGTGCTCCGACGCAAGCCTAGGTCAATGGATTGGATCGAGTCCGAGTCCGACCCAGATCCTGTTCCGGACGAGATAATATCCAAGTCGGACCGCATCACGGTACGCTCAGATACGCATTCGCCCACCGCAGCAACCATTGCTTGGCCCATTCCTGCCTAAGATGGCTCCGACAAAAACGCTGGCCTGAGGGGTGAGGTGTACAAAAGCCGTCTGTTCCCGCCCTGATATGGAGGGGCCTGCGCAGCTGAGGCATGGGCGGAAGCTAATGTGGAAGAGAGGGGTGGGGTGGATGCTGCTGCGGAGGACACGGGAAAGACAGGGATGCGCGTGTCCCGGGGAGGAGGAGGCGGATCGGAGGGACTCTTTTTGTGGCCTTTGTGGGGTCGAGCCAAGGGGCAATAGTACCATGCCTGTTGCCGCAACTGGGGAAAATAAGCAGACAAGAACAACATGTCAGAAAGGCAAGCGAGGAGAGGGGCATCGTCAGGCGCAAACGTACAGCAGCATAGGAGCCAGCAACAGGGAACGTTTCCCCCCCATCCCAGCGGCTGGCAGCAGCGAGGCCGAGCGGCGCAAATCCACGTGTAGAGCGAGGGAGTTGAGCCTCATGTGTCTTGAGCGCCATCTCAGCATCGTCAACAGCTCGCGGGAAAAGGTGGCCTTGGCCGATGTCCATCTGATCCGCCTCGGCAGGAGGGTGGCGCAGCAGGGGAACAACACCATTGGTGCGGATGCGTTCGTGGCTAAGACTGCGGGCGCCGAGTACGATGCGCAGGACCGCCTCGTCCAGCACGGCATTGAGGTCGTCGAGAGCTGCGGGTGTGAGGCTGATGCGGCGCCCGGCGGCGCGCGAGGCCACGCGGGTGGCCTGGGACGAGACAACGTAGGAGGGCGGGGCGAGGAGGGAGTGGCGGACAAGGAAGCCCAGGGGGACCAAGTCCTGCCTTCGCCCCGGGCGGCGGTGGTGCCGACGCTGATTGCGGAGCGGGCGGAGCGGACAGATCGGGCGGAAGGCTGGCGGGCGAGGCGGGAAGGAGGGCGAGAAGGCGAGGGCGGCGGCTGGGACTGGGGATGGCCGGGGGTGAGGCTGGCGGGGGCGGAGGCGGGGGCGGAGGCGGAAGAAGCGCCCATGGGGAGCAGAGAGCCCGTGCTGGGGGCGAGTGGATGCGCCGCGGAAGGCGGCGCGTGGAGCGGAGCGGGCAGGAGGGGGGCGGGTGGGCGGGTGGGCGGAGGCGATGGGCAGCAGAGGCTCGACACACGTCACTAGTCACTGGCAACCAGCAGCTAGCGAGGCCCAGCGGAGGGTTAGGTGCTGCTGATCGTCGCTCTGCTAGTGTCATGCGTTGGCGCCTGCGGCGCCACGTGTGGGACAGGCGGCTGCTGTGACTGCTGGCCGCTGGCCATGCGCCGCGCCCTGGCAGCCCCGACACCCGACGATCCACCGCTGCAACATTTCACGGCCAGGTGCTTGTGGCGTCACGCGTCATGCATCCTGTCATGCGCCACCGGTGATTAATAGTAATATTTAATCCTCCCCCGTCAATTTCACTGGCATCCGCCCTGCGCCACTCCAGCGCGCGCAGGCGCCTGGCACAACCCTAGCACGCGCGCAGCAGACGCATCCAGCGCCGCTCGGCTCAGCGGCCAGGCGCAGTGTTGCAACGCGTCTGCCTCTCCGCACGCGCCCAACCCACCCAGACCGCGTCTGACGCTTTCCTTCGCCCGCACCATCCACCGTGCCTGCCGCGCCCTCCAATCCGCACCCGCACCAGCACAGCACCCGCACCACCACCCGCACCGCCACCACCCACGCCGCACACTGAGCACCGCCCGCCATGCCTCTCGTCCGTCTCGAGACGGAGAACTTCAAAAGCTACCGCGGCAAGCAGATCATCGGGCCCTTCTACTCCTTCAGCTGTGTCATTGGCCCCAATGGCAGCGGCAAGTCCAATCTCATGGACGCCATCTCCTTCGTCCTCGGTGTCAAGAGCCAGCAGCTGCGCTCCAGCCAGCTCCGCGATCTCATCTACCGCGGTCGCCGCGACGAGGACGACGATGCCTCCGACGACGAGCAGGCCACCGCTCCGCGCGGCCAGGGTTCAGGCCAGCGCCCTCGGTCAAGGCCATTTATCGCGATGGCCGCGGCGCAGAGCACGAGTTCATGCGCACGTGAGTTTCTCTCCTTGCTCTGTCCCTCTGGTCATTGACCCACCTTTGATGTCTTAGCATTTACCTCACAGGCGGCAGCGAGTACCGCCTGAATGGCCGCGTCACTTCCTACGCGCAGTACAATGCCAAGCTGATGCAGTTCAACATCTTGTCAAGGCAAAGAACTTTCTCGTGTTCCAAGGCGACGTGGAGGCAGTTGCCTCCCAAAGCGCCAAGGATCTGAGCAAGTTGGTAGATCAGATCAGTGGATCCCTCGATCTCCGCGACGAGTATGAGCAAGCCAAGGTCGCCATGGATAAGGCCACGAGAACTCCACGTTTGCCTTCAACAAGCGTCGGGGCATCAACTCTGAGATCAAGCAGTTCCGCGAGCAGAAGAGCGAAGCCGAACGATACGAAGCGCTTCTCGATGCCAAAGACGACCTCGTTCGTCAACACCTGCTCTGGAAACTCTTTCACATCGACCAGGACGTGACCCGCCAAACCGAGACGATCGAAAACCTGAGCGCCCAGCTTGCCGAACTGCAAGACCGAGCTGGAGACGAAGAACAGAGCGTCATGGCCGCCCGTACTGCCGGGACGTGTGCAGCGCGACATTCTGGCTCAAGAAACCGAAATCAAGCGAACCCAGGCTGAGTTGAGCGAGGCACAGCCTCGATTGGAAGCTGCCGAGACACGCATTGACTATTCGCGACGCGCTATTGCGAATTCCGCTCACGTCGCGAGCGCGTTGAAGCTGATTTGGCCAAACACAAGGATAAGGTCGCCAAACTACAAGCTGATCGTGTGACGGCTCAGGCTGCAGCTGCAGCTGCAGAGGCGCGTCGTCAGGCGGCTGCCGAAGCTGCCGGTCTGGCACTCAATGAGCAAGACCATGCCGATATCTTGAGCTCAAGGCCATTGCCGAAGGCCGCGCCCTTCCCGAACGGCAACAGTTTGCCACAATGGAGCGCTCGCTGCGCGCCGCGACAGAAGCGATCCGAAGCTTGGAAGACAAGGCTGCAGTGCTGTCCAGCCAGCGGGAGCGCCTGCAAGAGGAACAAGATCGTCTTCGCCCCCTTCGGTCGGATGCCGAAGTGCGTCTCTCCCAGTTAGATTCTGAGCTGGCCCGCACGCGGGCTGAGGCGGAGCAGCTCCGCACAGCGCGGGAGGAGATTCGGTCAAGGGAACGGGTGTTGCAGCAATCCCTCCAAGAGACGCTAACCGTCTTCTTCAAGCTCAGCGGGACCAGCGCGAGTCGGATCGCGCGGTACGAATGCGAGAGACCATCTCGACTCTCACACGTCTCTTCCCGGCGTCCGGGGGCGCATCATTGACCTGTGTGAACCGACGCAAGCAAAATATGGCACAGCCATCTCAACCGTCCTGGGACGAAACGCGGACGCGATCGTGGTCGACCATGAGAAAACAGCGATCGACTGCATTGAGTACATGCGCAACCAGCGCGTCGGTCAAGCTACTTTCATCCCCCTTGACACCATCCAAGTAAAACCCATCAACGATCGTCTCCGCAGCTTGGTCAAAGGTGCCCGCTTGGCCATCGACGTGATGCGTTTCCCCCCTGCTGTTCTGCGTGCAGTCCAGCACGCATGCGGGAATGCGCTCGTATGTGATAACATGTCCATTGCGCGCAAGGTCGCATACGAGCACCGTCAAGAGGGCAAGGCGGTCACCCTCGAGGGCACCATCATTCACAAAAGTGGTCTTATACCGGTGGACAAGACCACCAGGCACCAACCCGGCGGTGGGATGAAAAGGAACTGATGGGACTGCAGCGGCAAAAGGACACGGCGCATGCTGAGCTCAAGGACTGCAAAAGCGAAAAGTTGCCCTGGGCGACGACAGCAGCATCACTGGGCAAATTGGAACGATTGAAGCTGAAATTGCCGGGGTGCGGGACGAGGTGCGTGCGTTGGAGAGCAAATTGGCTGACCTGGCCGAGGAGGAATCTGTGGCCGAAGCCCAGCTGGAGCAGGTTACGCCTCAACTTGAGGAGGCAAAAGCCGCCGTAGCTGCCGAGGAGGCCCGGACGAGTGGTTTACGGGCCGCGATTGCCGCTGCGGAGGATGACGTGTTTGGTGACTTTTGCGAGCGGATTGGGGTTCCCCACATCCGTGCCTATGAGGAACGACAAGTCCGTCTGCTCGAAGCCCAAGCTGCTGCCCGGCTCCAATCTGAAACGCACGTCAAGCGTATCACTCACCAGCTCAACTTTGAGCTGCAGACGGTGGCTGGCGTAGAGGAACGGTTGCAGACGTTGGCACGGTCGATCGAGAAGGAACGGAGCAAGATGGAAGCTGCCGAGGCGCAGCGGGACGCAACACTGTCCGAGGTGGAGGAACTGCAGCGACAGAGCCAGGTTGCCTCAAACCGTCTCATGCAGCTCCAGGCGGAACATGACGAGGCCAAGCAAGCCTTGTCTGTGGCCAAGCGGAGTGCTTCCCAGGCCATCCGCGCGCTCGACAGCGCCCATCGGCAAATCGCCACGTGTAACGACACCATCGCACGTCTGGGTTCGGACCGTCTTGATGTCTACCGCCG
The DNA here is from genome assembly GCA_003971905.1 of Moniliella sp. 'wahieum'. Classification (NCBI taxonomy): domain Eukaryota; kingdom Fungi; phylum Basidiomycota; class Moniliellomycetes; order Moniliellales; family Moniliellaceae; genus Moniliella; species Moniliella sp. 'wahieum'. The sequence goes on along the minus strand of RSEE01000053.1, from coordinate 222,330 downwards.
CTGCCGATTGGAAGTGGTGGACTTGCCCTTGAGCCGGGGCGACTTGGCCAGTGTGCCGCTGATGAATGCCGCGGACGAAGAAGAGGCGATGGACTTGGACCAAGACTCGACCAAGCCTATTCACATTCGCGACTACGGGATTCGGTCGAGTATGACGACTTGACCGACGAAGAAAAGCGGGATGGCTCGGAGCAGATGGAGCAGACGTTTTCCGAGCGAATTGAGGAGGCAAACTCGGAGATTGATCGTATGGTGCCCAACATGAAGGCCAATGAGCGTCTGGGAGATACGGAGACTAAGTTGGCTCAGACCGAGCAAGAGTTTGAGCGCTCCCGCCGTGAAGCCAAGAAGGCCAGGGACGAGTTTGCGCGGATCAAGCGGCGGCGGTGTGAACTGTTTAATCGGGCCTACCGCCACATCTCTGAGCGCATCGATCCGATCTACAAGGAGCTCACCAAAGGCCGCGCGGCTCCCATGGGTGGCATTGCCTACCTCTCGTTGGAAGATACAGAAGAACCGTACCTGAGCGGGATCAAGTACCACGCCATGCCGCCCATGAAGCGTTTCCGTGACATGGACCAACTCAGTGGCGGGGAGAAAACGATGGCCGCGTTGGCCCTCTTGTTTGCCATCCACTCCTACCAGCCAGCGCCGTTCTTTGTATTGGACGAGGTGGATGCCGCGCTGGATTCGCAAAACGTAGCCAAGGTCAGCGATTACATTCGGCAGCACGCGAATGATGCGTTCCAGTTCATCGTCATCTCGCTCAAGGCATCGTTGTATGAACGCTCGCAAGCGCTTGTGGGCATCTATCGCGATCAGGCAGTCAACTCGTCCGCGACCTTGACACTCAACCTGGAGAGTTATGCGTAGCCCCGCTGGTTCTCTTGGGCATGTTGCTTCCCAATGGCTGCTGCGGCCGAACTGTCGGTGCGCTTGGTGTATTTGTTGATCACGTCGGTCACGTTGAACGTTGACCCCCCCATGTTCCTCTCCTGGCTCTGGACGGGCCAGGCTCGATGTATATTTTTTTCCAGACGCTATACCTGTTGAAGCTTGATGTAGTGTTCCCCGCCAACAAAGTCGAGGGGGCTAGTTCCGCGCTGAGCAGTGGCTGATGGGATTGGGTAGGTCAGGATACCAAAGCGGCAGGCGGAGCAGCTAGGTGGGCCTGTCCGGGCGGTGTTCGACGACTGCTGGATGGCCAGCGACTACGCCTGACCGGCCTGAGGCCCGAGGGACTGGGGTGGCGGCCTGAGGCGGATGACGTTTGTTGGACGTTGAGTTGGATGGTGCCGGTGACGCGATGCATGAGCCTGCCGCTGAGGGCATGTGCTAGTGGTAGTTGGTGTGTGACACGTGATGTGACCACGAGTGCTTTTACATTTCAATTTGCAATAGCAACATGAGAATGCCCAAGGCAGAACGCATCCGAAATGGCCCGTAGCGCGCAGCGCGTAAAACAGAACAGCGGAACGACACCAGTAATTGGGAATTACCAGCACCAGACAGCACCAGACAGCACCAGACAGCAGCCACAGGCCAACAGGCCCGCGTCAGACGCGCGGGCTCAGCAGCGCAGGCGCTCTGGCTGAGCTCAGCCTTAGCATTCAGGCGCTGAGCACTGAATGCGCGCTGAATGAAGACAAACGAATGCCCACGCAGGCTCACCGCTCTGGCCGAGCATTGTTGATCTCTCCCGTAGATCCCTCGTTTTTTTTGCGCGCCAGCGCGCAGCGCGCCAGTCTGGTCGCTGCGCCCAAGCTGAGCCCTGGCTTTCGTGTGGCATCCACTTCGCCCAATGCCACACCACACCCCCCCCTCCCTGCCCCCACCATCTCCTTCGCCTTCCCCCACCATGACGGCGCCCGACAGTCCACCTGCCGCGTCCCGCTCCTCGTCCGCCAACGACGTCTTTGCCGACGCCTCCTCGCGCGCCCTCACCCCACCCCCCGTGGGCCCGCCCCGTGCCTCCGAGGGCGGCGCCACTCTCGTTGATGCCGCCTCCCCTAAACAAACCTTTCAGATGCCGCGCGGCAGCAGCGTCTCCGGCAAGCCACCCCAGCCTTACTCTGTTCCTCCGGATGCCGACGCCAACACACACCCTCAGCGCCCCTCTCGTCCACCCCTTCGATGCTGCCACGTCCGACGTGGAGAAGCAGCAGCCCCAACAACCTGTCTTTGCCGATGGCGCTCCTCGCCGGGTGTGCACAAGCGGCCGGAAGAGTTTGGGCTAGCGGGCAAAAAACTGGCCTTTGGCGCGCCCTTGCCTGATAGTGGCTGCATTGACCCAGTCAAGCCTTCGTGGTGGCAGATGTGGCGCATCCCTGGGCCGCTGAGCCTGCACACCCGCCAAGGCTGGTACCTGCTCATCTTCCATATCATTGGCGCTGTCTTCATCTCGGCTGGGGCCAACTTTGGCATTGCCTGTGCCATGTACCGCAAGAACCAGGACAACAACATCACCATGTGGAAGCTCAACGACAATACCATTGCTGGTGACATGGCCGTCACCATCCTCATCCAGGGCACTGTCACATATGTCATCACGTCCACCATGGTGCATCGCGACTTATACAAGGGTGTGGTGGCACCTCTTAGCCGGCCCTGGCCCTATCTCTTGCACCTCCCTTCCACTCCGAATCCCCAAGGCACCAAGTTCCTCGGCACCCGTCTGCCCTCACAGGTGCCGCCGGGCAGTCCCTTCCCATGGGCCCGCTCGTCACAGCCGAGACAGGCAAATTCAAGGCATTTTGCCTTTGGTTCATCCGCTTTATCTTTTGCGGCACGGAGCGCAACGACATTCTTGCCCCCTCCATCAGCTTCAACCAGCGTTTCCAGCGTTTCCTCTGGACCATCGTTCAGGGCCTTGGAATTTCGGCGTTGGTGGTCTGGGCCCCATTCTGGGGCATTTCCCTCTGTATTGTCGCCCCGATCTGGACTGGTCACCAAATGGCTCACACCTGGGTAGGTCCCGCCATCAAGTGCACCTATGCGGCATCCTGGCACTGGTCACCAATCCTTTCATTTGTCTCATGGCCATGGGCGCCGAGTACAACGTCAAGCGCGCCTACCCGGAACTTCAATTATGGCGCGATGACGAGCTGGCCCCAATCAACCGTCAACTTGCCGCCGCAGAGCCTTCCGCCGAATCTCCCGAGATGAGCTGAACCTTGTCTTGGTGTTGGGGCCGATGTACCCTATTTGCGTTTTCCTGTCGTCCACCGTGTCGAGAACCAAGCCATCGCCCTCGAGCGCATCCATGAGCTTTCGCGACCGGATTGGCTGCCAATTCCCTCGTTTCCAGAGCTTGCCACCGCCGGCTTGCGAGCTACTCGGCTACCAGACTTTCTTTTCGTTTCATGCGTTCCGTCGTATCTAGATAATCATTTGCTGCCATGCTGGCCTACTCTTTCAGCTTGCCTTGAGATTCGTAAGTGACCATGTAGACCCAAGTATCGGCAGACGCCATCGTCCAGTTGGCCTCACGTACTTCTGAAAGAGGGCCATTGGACCTTGGGCGGTAGGTGGGGCATGGTATTGCTCAATTTCATCGGCCTCTAATTCAAAACGCCTTCGACAGGACGCCAATCCGTCAGAGGGAGAAACTGTTTATTGGTAGGGTGGCTCCCTCCGGATGTAAGGCAGGTGAGAATCAACGATATCGTTCCATTCATCAAATCCATGAAGTCGAATTCAAGCCCAAGCTGGTTAACCGGAGGGTCCTGATATCCTGGCGATCCCCCTGGTTCCTTGACCTTGGTGGCGCTTTCATGCAACCCCCGCAAGATGAACGGTTCGGTTTAGACGTAGCGTTCTCCCTGTCCCAGTCTTAAGCTCTGTCAATGGTACGGATGCAAAGCAGAACTTTGTGGAAACGAAGTCTCCGTCATATTTTTCCCCCTTCGCTACCTCGGCGCGTAGACCCCGACGCGGCGCTCTTTAACTTTCCGGAACCGTCCAAGCGGACCTCCGACCCAACCCGTCCTCAAGCAGTTTGAACATCAAAGGTTACGCCGCAGCCTGACGGAGCGTCTCTTCCAGTCACAAGATCAGCCCTGTCTGATCCATCGTGACAGCTGGGCGACAAGGCCCATTCTGGCAAAGAGGATAACGGTATGCTGTCCTCTTTCATGGTGCACACACGGCCCTAATTCCTGCGAGAGGAATGTTGATGCAGCTGCTGGGGCGCCGAAGAGAGAGCCGCGGCGCAATGCTTATAAGCTGTGATGGACCGTAGAGAATGGGCGCGGTGGCCCGACCCCCATTTTTTCACTCTGATCACTTCTTAGGCTACGTATCTGTCGACTGGAGAAGCAGAGACCGAGGGAAAAGTGTAAGTTCAACACTTGGTGCGACATCAGATGTCAGAAGTCACGGTCGCTGCCGCGTGTTGTACTCCGCATTCCTCTCATCTCTCGCCAATCCGTATTCCCCCGAAGGAGCCAGCCGAGGAGTATTCCTTTTCTCACTTGACCCGTTCCAGCAAAGGTCCGTCAACTGTAAGAAATGAGGCGATCATTATGGTGTCGGTCCACTAACCTTGGCCGACAAAACGGTAGAGGCTGAGTATCTATATGCCATTTTGTGATTGCATACTGTGCCACTCAAAAAGGTGAACAAAACATGTGGCTTACGCCTCGCCCATCAAGCTTCAAGCTTCAAGCACCAAGCATTAAGCTTCAAGGCCCGTTCCAAATCAGAAACTCCGTGAACTCACTGCACGTTTGGAGACGTGGGGATCATGAAAAGTAATGCGGCCTTAACCCAATCGAAAGTTGTCTGATGGCCTTCTGTGACGACAGAGAGGGAGTATATCCTTCTGGCCCCCCCATTATACTTTGCCCCATCATGTTTGTGTCCATTAGTAGAAGCATAACACTCTGTGGCAGATTCAGTGCATTTCATGCTCTTTCCCGTGGTGCAGAAGTCATACACGAGAGGTGGCTTGGACCATCGCCCCCCTGATCTGGGAAAATAAGATTGTCTTCTTCTGTGGCCACATGGCAATCTCTGTTTGTCTTCCTTTCCGCCACGGTTGTTCCCAGCCGAATCAACCAATTATACCCCGTGTGTATCGCGCAAACCAACCGTCAGTGATGCCATGTCTTCGTATACATATCATCATCGTCAACAACTTCCAACTCTTCCTCTCTAACATTATTTTTTTACCCGCAAATGACCTTCTTGATGGTTACACGTGATATACCATATCAAAAAGAGAATGGGGTATTGTTCACAATAACTGGTGGCACGGAGTGCGCAAGTGAAATGCTGTGTTGGTACTGCGCTCCGCAATCTTGTTCGTGTCGGGCGAGTCCGACGGATAATGCGTTCAAGTGTGTCCGGCCGGGCGACGTGGGCAGTATGCGCGACCGTGGAAGTGGAATATTGATGTTTTTGACGAGGAGCTTAAGCATAATGGTACCAATCAAAAGAGTTGTGGACGGGCTGACAGGCTGGACTCACCGTTCCACTTGGGGTGGTGTTACCTGTTACAGGTTCGATGTGTTACACATATATACATGTGGGTCTCTAAGCATGGTATTGCGTGTCGAAGGTATATAGGGCCGGAAAACATGATTGTGAGCTAATATTCCTACCCGTTCCAACAAGCCGACTCCATTCCCGGCGACCTACACCGAAAGCGCGATACGGCAGAAACAAAACAGCCAGCAATAATGCCATTGCTGTGAAAAACACCAGCCCTTTTTATCTGGCTTCGAACCGCGTGCAATAAGCAATTGCGTTCGAGGCTCCTATTACAGAGCCATTACGTTGTGCGCACTACGCAGTAGTCTTGTCCTTCAAGCTTCATCGTACGCCCTCTTGCTTTTTCATTCAATCGAGCCGTCTTGTACACAGGTTCAGCATGGCGAGAGAAGAGTACTGCCTATATTATTTAGCAAGTGATGACTACTGAGTCTCAGTACTGTGAGTGCCTGAGTTCTGTGTTACTGAATCCAGGTGTATAATTGACCTGAGCGAGGATCTTGAGGCAAAACAGAGCGAGTGTAAGAGGGGTCGAGAGAAGAGAAAACACAGGCATATCCGAGCCGCGCGCCCCACACAGCATATCAAATTGTCACATGTCACATGTCACATGTCACATGAATGAGGGAGTTTGGTACGCGTCGGTCCAGTGTGCCGTATCATATGTCAGGCCTCAGGGGCCTCAGGCTGTAACACAGTGCCGTACTAGGCTGTGCCCCCGTTCCTGTAATGTGTGAGACGAGTGACCCACATCCTGCCCACACGAGAGGTCTCTGCCACAGGACCTCTGGACTTCTCGCCGCCCTCGACGCCTCTCAGCGACTCAGCCTGGCGTTCACATATCAGATGGATGCGCGCCTCAGCCTGAAGCTTCAGAAGCTTCACATCCATCACAGGCCGCGCCTCAGACCCTTCAGAACTCAAAAAGGGGACAGATCCTCTCAGATGGGGTGGCATCCAGCAAGTGGCGCTGCTCGATCCTCTCTGCCAGCAATAGCGCCCTCCGATCCACCCCTCACTCAGGCCCTATTACTATAGGCCCCACAGGACTCCACGCTGAGAGGCCTCAGGCCTCAGGAAACGGTAACGGGAGTTTACTGGTTACATGTTGTGGTTACCAACAGTTACTAGTTACTAGTTACTGATACGTATACCCCCGTTGGGCATTATGGTACTGGCATGTAGGCAATCACGACTTCGGGGGACATGAGCTTATCCTGGGCGCCTGTCCAGTGTCCTTCACATTGCTTATTGGCAAGACGGCGGTGCTGGATATATGGGTCGTTCAGCGCGGTCAACGTTCAAAAACGTACTCAACGGAGGCCCGGAGGGGGCGCCGGGGCTTGTCCCGGCTTGCCTTTGCCCGGGTAGGAGGAGAGTTGGAGAGTTGGCGAGTGGGGGAGTTGACGGAGTCTCGGCGCTGATTGATGATACTCGATACATGTGCATCATGTGCAATTCATGAGATCTGAGATCGATCAATTCATCTCATTGTGCACAGTGCAAGACTCTCCTAATGCGCCAGCCCCCATATCTTGTCTCGCACAAAACAAAGTGCAGACTGCGGTGCAGGTATGCACATCACGCGCGTCACGCGTCACACGCCCCACGTCACAACCCCCCAAACAAAACTTCGTTTTACTCAATTACTCAATTCTCAGTAGTACCCAAGGTACTAAAGCTTTAGGCCTAGTCGTACTTGAAGCTAAGCTTTTGATCTGAATAAAGGAGACTGCATTTTTGAGATGGTTTCGTGCACAGAGGGCTGTGGAAGGCGTCAGCCTGCGACAGCTCCGGGCCTCAGAGGCTCGCGCGAGGCATCGGAAAAAGCGCGTTGAGTTGTCTTTTTGACGGACATCGGTAGGAGTTGGCCACGCGCAGAGAGGATCGCAGATGTGTTTGCCTGACAGACGGGTTTGTGCCGGATGGATGGATGGATGGATGGATGGATGGATGGATGGATGGATGGATGGATGGATGGATGGATGGATGGATGGATGGATCGATGGAGGCCATTCCGGCCTCGATGTTCCTGCGAATATGGCAATCGCCAAGCTGCGCGGGATCGGGACATCCTCTGAACAGCGTATTTTAGGTTTAGCGCTTAGCGCTTATTGGAGGATGCAGCACACTGCCTCCGCGCTTGCGTCTGCTGCAACGCGTGACGTCTGATGTGTGACACTGGCATAGGCACTGGATCAGACTAGTCTGGTCTGCTCTTGTCTCCAGCTAGTCCGGGTCAAGCTTCGCTTCACTAGTCAAATCACCGATGGCCTGGGCGAGCAATTCGATACGTGGTGGAGCGCACAGCACAATCGACGTCCCACACCCGATTGGGCTCCACCGCAGCGTGCCTTCGCCTGCCGCCCACAGCCCCATTGTACAAAACACAGCGACACACACCACCCCCCCACCGTCTTCCGCCCCCCTCTCCCTCCGCCCTCGCCTCCTCTGCTTCCCTCACCACCTCCCTCCCTCGTCTCTCTTCCATCCCTCCTCCGTCTCTCTCTGCCCCTTCCGCCCTCCCCCCCGCCACCACCTCGCCCCCCCGCTGCGACACATTCTTTTGCCCCCCTCTGCGCCCATCATCATCCCACCAGAAGCAGTACTGCGTGCTGCCCTTTGCCCTTTGCCCACCCGTTGAAAACCCTCGCCCCTGTCGCCGCCGCAGCATCTCTGTCTTTCCTCTTGCCAGCACGCCAGCATGATTGCTGTCACCCACGATACTCATCTTTCCCGCAGCCACAGTGCTCAAACAGTGTCAAGTGCCACTCACTCGGCCCGCCGCGGCAGCCTGATGGCTAAGGCTAAGCGCCATTCCCTCCTCTCTGGCTCCACGAGCACGGCCACGGCTGTTGCTATGCGTCGCAATAACTCTGGTTCATCCCACAACGCTCATCCTACTTCCTGTTCTCTTGCGCCCCGATTTACTCAAGACTGTGTTCCCTTGCCTCAGGCCCTGGAGGCCACTTCCATTTCTTGTGCAAAATTTGACTCGTCCGAGCCTGCTGTGCTTGCCGGTACGACCTCACTTTCTTCCCCTTTACCTTCATCTCCCCCGTTGACAAGGCGAGAACAGATTGAACGCTCCTCTTCTTCCCTGAACGACATTTTTGATGATGAGTATGCAGAAAATCGTGGCCCACATGGCCCGCCTCGAAGTAAGTTTATTTCTGCCGGGATGGGACCCGTATGTACTAATGACTTTGGCACACAGCAAAAGAACAAACCCCATTTGTCCATGATGGATTCTCAGCCCGAAGTGACATGGGCGATGAGGCCCTTCTTGGTCGACTTTCTCATCGAGATGCACGCCTCATTTGACTTTAAGCCAGAAACGCTGTTTGTCAGCATGGGTCTTTTGGATCGATACCTGAGTAGGAGGGTGGTGCTCAAGAAACACTATCAGCTTGCGGGCGCTGCCGCTATGTGGATTGCATCCAAGTACGAGGACGCCAAAGACACGGTACCCTCTGCGAGTGAGCTGGTCACCATGTGCTGTAACTCGCTGGACGAGTCATCCTTCCACCAGATGGAATCCCACATCTTATCAACCCTCAATTACTCTTGTGGAACTCCGTCGCATGAGACCTGGTTGCGCACTACCTTGGCCGCAATTTGCCACATGCGTCGTCCAAAACGGATGTGGCCGCCGTGGCAAGATTGCTCATGGAGTTGAGCCTGTACCACCGTGACCTTGTCCCATTTCCTCCCAGTTCAGTAGCGCGGGCCAGTCTTTGGCTTGCTCAACTCATTCACTCTTCGTCTGAACCTCTATCGGCGACGGTGTTACACGCCACGCATGTGCTCGACGCCGAGGCGGCAGAGGCCGCTACTTTACTTTACCATCACCTCGCTAAGGATAGTCTATCGGGTATCCTCTATCGTAAGCATTCACAAGCCTACGCCGTCGTTCGGGGCGCCTTCCAACGCCCACGCTCTACTAGCCAGATGCTCCTTACTCCTTCCCCTAGGAGGACCGGTGCCTTGCTACCGCTGCCCGTCTCTACACCGCCTCACGGTGATGCCATCGCCCTTCCTGGTTTGGGGGAGAGGCGATGTCGCCCACCCCAAGTTTGTGGCTCACACCACGGTCGATGTCGGCGGTCAGTGCTGATGAAGACGACGAAGGGCCTCTCACACCGTGCACCTTCATTTCCCCGCTGCCCTCGTCGAATGGGGAGACGCATCTTGATCAGCGTGATGCCGGTGATGTCGATCTGGATGTGGGTGGGTTGGGCCTTTGTGGCCCATCTCAGGAGAGTGGAGTTTCTAACAGCCTAAATCATCTCTTGGACGGCAACGCGGCCGAGTCTGTGGTTCCTATGTCTGGACCGCAGATTGTGGTCAACAATGGTTTCTGAACCCCGCAGTCTAGTCCAAGTCTTTGTTCTTTCCTTTTGTTGAGACTTACTTTCCCCATCCTGGCCTGATGTCGGGGTGGGTGTCCTATGCCTTTCCTGTCTTGCTTGCCTTCCTCTTTGTTCCCACAGTGACCGGTAACCTACGTCAACATTCATTTTGTGCGCTACATCTCTTCATCGTTCTAGGCTTCGTCGCGCGCCGTCTTCCCCATTATTTTTTCAAGCCAATGTCTATTAGTTTCTGTGATCGTTTTTATAGTCAGTAACTGAGTACTAAGTGAGCGGGAGAAGTCGTTTGATATTGGTTCGTTTTGGCGGAGGTAAAGAAGGGATACTGAGCAGGAAAAAGCGGCGATGGCGTGGCTGCGAAAAGCCGTCTGATCAAAAATGGATGCGTGGACCCCATTCGAGAACTTAGGTGCCAGAGAAAAGAACAAGTGCATTTGGGACATGTGAAGTTATAATACCACTTCAAAGCAACCGCAAGAGTCGTGTACCCTTTACTGTCACTTGAGCTAAAGCAAACGTCAAGCCCGGTGAAGGATCACGGCTCACGGACAGGCCCTGCGAAGCCCAGTCAACCAAGTGGGCCACTTTCTCTTCGAGGGAGGAGGATCCGGTCGCTTGGCGCACGGCTTTGATCTGATCATCCAGATCCTTGGCGTCCAAGGGGGAGCCGGGAAGAAGCGACGCTACTTGCGCAGCTTGGTTCAAAAGCTCTTCAACTTCAGCATTGCGAGACACTTGGAGTGAGCCGGTTTACTCTCTCGAGAACTTTTCACGTTGGTTGCGCGAGACCTCCCGGCATGCCCTCCAGGAGGCTTGGATGTGGTACTGTTGGCCACGGGGGGGAGGCTAAGCAGGTGCCCCATTCGCTCCACCTTGTGCGGAGATACTTTTCAAGCTCGGGACCTTGGGTGACACTGCCTCCCCTCATGGTGAGCCCGCTGCGACGGAGAGCATATTCAACGTAGCTGTCCTCGCTTCCGTCACTCCACACTTCTCCTCGTCCTCGTATTCGCCGTCTCCCATTGCAACGGGCAACTCGTATGACGGCGAGGGGAAAAGGGATATTCGAGACACTTGCCGGCCATCACGCTTTCCCGTCCAAGGGCGTACTAGTGACATCGGCCTCTGACGTATCGGATACGACGAAAGACGGAGAAACGACGAGTCCTAGAGGAAACGATCGTCGGTGGCTATAATGTGCGGTATGACGGTGTGCATGCTTTCGGTGAGTGCGGCGACGCCACACGCGAGGTACCATAGGGACACGCTCTTCAACTTGCACCCCCACTTGATCGAGCGCCTGGACTTTGTCCGGATTGTTGGTCAAGAGCCGGCACCGCTCTACTCCCAAGTCGCCCAGGATAGCCGAGGCAATGTCGTACTGCCGTGCATCAGGCAAGTGACCGAGCAGAACGTTGGCAGCGACCGTGTCGGTCCCATGTCTTGGAGATTGTAGGCCATGATCTTGTCCAACAGCCCAATACCACGCCCCTCTTGGCGCAGGTAAACCACTACTCCACGAGCTTGACCGTCGCGATAGTCCTTCCCGGTCCGGCCAATCAGACGGATGGCTTCATCCAGTTGCTCCCCGCAGTCGCACCGTTGGGAACCAATCGTCTCACCGGTGTAGCATTCCGAATGGATCCGTACCAAGGGCGCCGCCTCATCCACTTCTGCCTTACCCTTCACCCCATGCGATTGAGGCACGGGGCTCGCTTGCTGAAAGTCGGGCCCCAGACGCCCAACGTATGCACCCCGCACAATTCGGTCATATGCCGTTTCATCTGCCGACCACACCTCGTCGAGGGTGCGGCTACGGAGTTGGCTGGGGTGAACTGTTCCCGATGCGGTTTGGGGCACATCCGTTGCATCCGCAGCGAACGTTTGCGATGGGTCCACAACCAGTGCTAGATGCTCTTTGGCATCATGATTGTTCTTGTAAATATGGACAAAAACATCGCCATGAGGCGTCGGCACCCTCGTCCGGGCATGGCATCGAACTTGAATGGTGGACGGACGTTGATAAATGGTTTTCCTTGCAACGTCGCCACATTGAACCCCAGGGAGTTTTCGTCTTCGGATTTCCCCTTGATAGTTACCCCTCCGATCGAGGCCAAAAGGGCGGCCTGGGTCTCAAGCCGTCGCCCTCCGTCGCGATTTTTGTTGGCAACATGAAGGGGGGCGGTTGCCAAGGTGCCTTTGGTTCCATTGACCGCGTCTTGGAGCAGCAGCTGATCCATGGGGTGAGTGGATGTGTTGGTTGCAACGACGTCGGCCATGACGGGTAGTGCGTGGAAGGGACAGCAATGAGAGAAAGGTGGTAGTTGGGTGCCAAGGAAGAACGGTGCGCAATAAAAGGAGGTGAATAAGCACATCATGGGCTATGCTCCAACTCCCCTGTCCTGAACTTTGCCGATGCCCCTGCGCCCAGGGGAATCCAGGGGGATTGGAGTTGGCGAGTGAAGATCCCCATCAACGCCACGCAAGCCTCAGAGAAGGCTGGGAATTGATGGTCTGATAGCATGATCGATCCAGGACGCCTTCAGGAGCCTGTTTCAAAGCTAGTGTACATGATACTCACCGATCATATTATATCCCATCGATGATGCTTTGGTGTCGTTGATCTCATCCAGATATTGTTTGATCTCATCGTCTCATCTCTTTAATCAATACGCGATCATTAATCAGTATAAACCAAGTGTGCGCGCCACAACTGGGCGCAACAGATTCCCCACAGGATGCCCCCGCTTGACTGAACGATCTAGGGGGCTGAGTAGCGCTGAGCTAACCCTGATATATGATACCCAAGCCTCGGGTATCAGTCTGAGCGATCAGGCTGATCGCGTTGATCAGAAGACAGTACTAGGTGAGCGTGGCTGCGGTGAGCGAACAGTTTCATCGGTAAGAGGCTGTTGATGGTGAGCCCGGTGAGCGACGAGCGAGCAGGATCGAATGCGAAAGCGGTGCCGGTTGTGGAGGTAAGACCCAGGAACAAGGGAAGTGACCAACATGCAGGAGCGCAAAACAGGGCGCAGTCGCACACCTACTGCCAATCAATAACAGAGCAGATGTCGTGGTCAGTATAATAGGGAACTATATAATTCTCCACACTCCTCTCAGCTAATACATTTACATAGATTCTCCGCCTACGCCATACACGGTACTGATATTATTGATACTATCCCCGTTACACCTAACGTCCAAACAATCTCCCCGTCACGAATCTAGAGACAAAAACTAGTCATCGAGCCTCGAGAAGCCACGCCAAGAGACTGGACATGAGCCACTCGGTTGAAAAAAAAGGTTATCGATCGATTGATCCCATACATTCCGTATTCAGATATCGAGCCCTTTTGAGACTGTGTTGCCGTTGATCGTGGTGTGTGCTTTCGCACAGACGGCGTGCACCACTGCCTGCTCTTGTGTCGCTCGCTATATACAACCCCCCGATTTCGTTTAAGTTGTTGTACTATATACATACACTCTTGCTGCTATAACGGAGATTGTCATACTTCAAGCTTCAAGCTTCAACGACGATGCGTGTGCTTCTCTAGTGGCGCATTCATTGTAAAGCTTACGGCTGCCATATATACATTCTAGCCTTCTAATACCAACACTGAAGTGGCGTTAGATCTTAGATCGCAAACGCAATCGGGCGCACGACTTGGCGACAAGACTACCCTTATATCAATGCGGTACATGTGCAGGTGGAGAGGCAAGGGGAGGCGCGCCCACATTCACGAAGAAAGGATGCATGCAGGAGGGGAGAGGGGCAAGGGGTGGTCTGGCAAGGTCAAGAGCCAATGGATGATGGTGATGGTGACACATTTGAAGCAGGAACAAAGGAAACGTTAATGTGTCCCAATGTGGGCATATCTGCCTTCAACTGGCGTCGGAGTGCAGCCTCGAGCTCCGCAGCACAGACAACGCTCGTCTGGGGGGGAAGTACCAAAGCAAAAGAAGCTGAGATGCCTGAGTTGCCTTGCACTGCAGCCAAATCGCGGTAGGCCACCTCAGCCTTTGTGCCATTGGCCAATAGCAGCGGCACTTGCTGGACGGCCAAGGGGAGTGCCTTGTTCATTGTTTCAACCAGTGCGACGCGCTCTGTTGCAGGCACACCCGATCGAGAATCTGTCCCAGAGCGGGACCGATGAGGGCAAGGCCCTGGGAGCCAATCGCACATGCTACCGCCACGCCTCCAATTGGGTCAATAGCGGGGATGCCGAGCCAAGACCCTACGAGGGCCGCGAGAACCAAAGCCTCGGCCAAGCTGTCGGAGCGGTGGTGCAATGCGCTGGCGGTCAGGACACTCGAGTTTTCCCGCTTAGCCACGGCCATTGTAGCTCGGTAGAGGTACTCTTTGGTGGCAAGGCCGAGAAGTACAAAGAGAATTGCCAAGGGATCGGTGGGTTCTTCCTCGTCGTGTTCATGGTGATGTGCGTGACCAAGGGACAAAAGTTGAATCAGGGGACGGACAAGGGGAGCGAGCCAAAGGGGGAGGTAAGGCAGCAAACGACCGGCGGCATGGGATCCAATCCCAGCAGCACCCGCTAGAACAGTAGCAATGAGGACGCCCCCAAAAGGTTCGATCCGGCCTCGACCGCGTGGCCATCGATCGTTGGCTGGCGCCTGGGCAGCTTGCCAACACACCAAGGCAACTAGGTCTGCCACTGTGTCGCTGGCACTGTGAGCCGCATCTGCAATCAGCGCACTGCTGTGCAACCACGTTCCGGCCAGCGCCTTGGTCACAGCTAGCACCACATTGGTAATCACGGCCACCAAGGCGATGCGGCTGCCAGCGTCACCTTTGCCCTGCAATGCCCCCAGCAGCAGTGCACCTTCTTCTGCGCCTGGTGGTGGTGGTGGTGGTGGTGGGGTGAAAATGGCCATGGCTGTCTGTAGGGTGGGAATGCTCGTCCTCAACCGGGGGGGGGCAGGGTCAGAAGGTGCAGGGGCGCGGGCGCGGAGCTGGCCATCGCTGGCGATGGCTGGTGCGACCGATGAGGCTTGGGCTTGGGCGGAGGGCATGGACATGTAGTGGAAGGCAGTGGGGGGGGGGCGCGAGGGGGCCACGTGTGTGCAGCCGTCCCGGTGGGTTTGCCGGGTGTCGGCGCGCGCGCGGAGGTGGAGGGAGGGTGGTGGGGGCTGTTGTGGTGATCGGCCAGCGTATGCCGCGGCGGGGGGCATGCACTTGCCCGCACTTCAAGTGCACGTGGTCACCGGCCCTGGCCACCTCACGCCTCCGGGCTGGGTGTTTGGAGCTTGTTGAACGTTGAACGTTTGACTTTCGCAGTCACGTGCACTGCCTCAGCCAGCCATGGGTGGCGCGTGAGACGAAGTTAGGCCGGATTAGGCCGACCGGGTGCCCGTCGGCTGTTCGCTTTCTTAACTGGCTCCATGTTGGCCTAACCGTCGGGGAATATATGCCTCGCCCTTCTCCCTCTGCTGTTGGCCCTGCAGCCTGCGTGCTGAGAACGTTGAGAACGTTGAGGGCGCACACGCTGCCTAGACCATCTTGTCGAACTGAAGGCAGGGATTGGCGTGACAAGATGGGGCGCGTGTCACGTATGGCCGGTGATGTTGAATGTGGCCGGATGGACGCGCAACGCATGGTGGTGGTGACGAGGTGCCGCCCCTCCCCCACCCTGCCTTGGGGGGCTGGGCAGTTGGACTGGGCAGTGGGATGACGTCGAGGACCAGCGCATGGGATGGGAGGCTGCTGATCGGTGATCGGGTGCAGGCCTGTGCAGGCGGAATGGAATGGAGAAAAGTTTTTTGGGCCCAGCGCTGCAGCGCAGGGGCCCTGGCACTGGCATGCGGCATGTGACGGCACTTTTAAGTACCGCGTGCTTGTCCTTTCCTCGTCGCCGCCATCGCCGCCACCCCGCCGCCACCACTCCTTCCACCACCATGGACGACGAGGGCGCCCTTGATTGGTCTCTCCTGCCCATTACGGACCAGGCCAAGGCTGTCATTGTGCGCCGCCATCTCAATTGGCCCTCCTCTGCGCCTGAGCCTCAGCTTGAGCCCGAACCCGAACCCTCGCCAGTATATCTCCCCCACACGTCCCCAGCTTCCTTCATCCTTAGCCCCATTTATCGCTGGGTCCACGATCGAGGTGTGCCTGCCAGCAAACGAGCCCACCGTCACCAGAGATCTTACTCCCTCGCTGGCGTCGCAATTTCTCAGCATCCTGTCCACCTCGACCCGGACAGGGGCCGTGGAAGAGCCCGTGCAGCTCGTGCCCTCCGCTTTTGGTTGAGCCCAAACGGGCCTTTCTACTGACTGGTTCTGCCCTGGGCCGGTCACCTGGAGCTTTGCGTCGCGCTTTTCTAGCTGTGCGTCCTTCTACTTTGATGCAGTCCCCAAACCCAATTCAACTGGCCACACTACCCACGTTCATCGATTTCCTCTGCGTGTATGGGCACTTCGCACCCCCCGAATCACGGGCAACTTCCCTCTATGAACGCACTCCGTCCGCATCGCCCGCGCCTCCCGCTTGGTCGCCATCTACTACACGCTCCTTGTCGCGGGTGAGGGCTGCGTCTCGGTCCGTCTCGCGTGCCCGATCCATGTCACGTCAGCCTTCGCTCTCCCGTCTGGCTCCCGTGACTTCCTCACCACTTCTGGTCCCACAAGCTACCACCACAGCATATCTCCTCGTCCCCGATGAGTCGCGGGAATGGATGGACTCCGAAGACGAATGGGAAGAAGACGAGTCAGACAATCGGAGTGCACTTTTTCCTCTCTCTCATGCCAGTCCGTACCACTCTACTCATCAGAGCCCGCATCGGTCCTGGACAGGCTCGGACCTCAACTCTAGGTCTGAATCGCTGTCGAATTTGGTTGCGGCCTCTGCTGTTAGCAGGCCGCTATCGGTAGTAGAGCGTTACCTTGACTCGGCATCGTGGGCCTATGATCGAATTCGGTCCAGTTGGGCCGAGGGGGAACATACGCCCTTGTTACTCCCCGACTCCGTCGGTAACAGGAGCTACACTTTCCTCGACTATCGTCCCTCGCGTCCTGTCCGACCCGTGCGTTTGCGATCGACGGCCAGGACATGTCTACTCTACACACGATACTTTCTCACTCCCATCCCCCTTTTGCTCCTGAGTCCGGGCGCGGGGGCGATGGGCATGTCCTATGTCATCTTAGCAGCCGCATTGGTCGCCCTTCTGGCAACGTATGTTCTTGCCCACGCTCGTCTTACCCCTAACCCTTCTCATACGCTGAATGGTGTATTGGGCGTTTTGGGGTCCTTGGGCATGGCAGCCATTAATCTCGCTCTGGCTGCTGCCTATGTTTCCGACTTGGTCAACCTTGTCATGGATCCACAAGAGCGCGGCGGGTATTCTTCCTCACCCGAGATTACCGTGGCTACTCAAGCCCCTCATCCGCCACCACACACCGTCACCCGTCTCTTCACCTTCCCTCCACCATCGTGGGTGTACGTGGTACTCTGCGGTGTCGGATTACTCCCCTCCGTCCTGTCTCGCCATCGAAAGTGGGTGAAGTTAATTGGCGTTTTGGCCGAGATGGGTCTGGCGGTGGTCCTGCTCGGGACCTTATTTGCATTACACCTTCTCCAACCTCAAGGTGTTACCTTGCTCCCCCCTGTTTCGCTCATTCCTATCACATGCCTTGCTCTGTGCCATCTCGCGCCTGTCCCGGATCTAGTGACACGGATGGTTTATCCGGCCCACGCTACACGGGCGCTTCTTCCCCCTCTACTTGGTCTGAGCGCACTGCTCGTGTTGTCATCGCCCCCTTGGCGGACTTGGGCGTCGCGCTATCATGACATTTCTGCCTATCCCCTCGCTCCATCGGCCCTGGACTTGCTCCCTCCCCAACTGGGATTGATTTTCAAAGCGATTGCTGCGGGCGCGCTTGTATTCCAATCGCCCACTCATTTGGGCCGCGCGATCCATTGGACCGAGCAACGTTGGCTGCCAGGACGAAGCGGCAAGTTTGATCCTTGGACCAAGGCGTGCAAGAATTTGATCCGCTTTTTGGCGTTAGGTGTGAGCACCACTGGCGGCGCCTGTTGTGCACAGGAAGTACGGTTCCTTGCATCGCTCGTGGGAGCCCTGACGGCCCTTCCGGGCCTGCTTTTGGTCTCTTTTGTTGCCTGGCCCGGACGAGGTCAGACTTGCTGGGCTGGACAAGCGCTACTGACTGTGGCCTGCGCCTTAGGCGTTGCGAGCTTGATCCTTGCCATATTCTTCCCGGCCGATCTGCCGTGGTAAACGAACCAACCCTTTTTTCCCTATCCGTCGTTCTCCTTTGTTTCTCGTCGCGTTTCCTTCCCAGTCTAGCACAATGTCGGTTGCACCTCTGTTCTTCATGCCTTGCTCCTCTTGACGCTCTTGACGATCTCCCACCACCTTGACGCTTTGCCTGTATTTTTACCCACATTAATCCAAAATCTGCTCCCGCATGTGATTGGCAAATGAAGTCCTTCTAAACCCTTTGGCTCCTCGAATCTGCTCCCCTGCATGACCATTTTGTACCCCTGGCTTTTGTCTGCTTTTCCCATGAGAAATACTTATTAGTGCCTCCCTGTTCGCATCCGTCAAGACGCATGTTGTGTCTGCCATCGTAACGCGCCTTCACAACTGGCTGCAACGGGACGATTAGTGGTGCAAACAGCAGAGTTGGAAAAAGGCTGCGGACTCACTGAGTAGTACTGATGGTGCAAGAGGAGCAGGGGGGTATACTACAAGGACTGAGGACCCTGTCTGTAATGAACGTGTGATGTACAATCCACTGTCATTCCTTTTGCTATATTCTCAGGTGTCTTCGAGTCTCGTGACGGCCTGTGGGATGGATGCCGACATATGCTGTGTGATGGCTACGGGTCACCCCCATCGCCCCCTTATATTCGCCATGCAGGAAAGGAAGAAGCCCACCATCATCCAGGAAGGAGAACATCGCCTACAAAATTAACCTAATCACAACCTCTGTGCATCTATCATTGCCTGAACGATGATGAACTGAACTAACCTATGAAGCTCCCAGGCGGATGGCAACAGGAAACTGTGGGAGGCGGATGCATCCATGTGGCTGGCTTATGCCACTTGTCGATGGCGTTTTTGCGGCAGAGAGGACATTATAATGTCGACATCTTCACATCGTCGTTCCACGCGTTTTGGGCGAGCGAGCTTGAGTCACAAACCGGGGAGTAGACTGGAATTATTGGTGTGATGGTGGCCTATGGTCGGACTTAAATTCAAGCTTCAAGGTTGAACCCGATCACGCCGGTTATATCGGTTACCACTTACTGATTACCGGTTACCGGTTATGCGTTATGCCCCGCCATATCCAGAGCGAAGAGTTCTTGGGGTGAGAAGGTATTTTTGGCCACACGGCACCTTCGGAAGATCCGAAGCTTTTGCCGCAAACGAGTCACGAAAAGAGAGGCCCCAAACTCCAAGCTCTGATCCGAGCCCCAATAGTCCTAACAGGCCCGAGTCTGTAGTCACAGTCAGTCTCACACTCCTGAAAAAGCAACAAAGGGGCCTCCTACAAAGCAATAAGAGATTGTGGATCAACGTGATCAACACACAACTAACGTTAAGCGCTCAGGCTGCTCAGCTGAGCGCGCTGAACGTTGAACGTTGAACTTTGAACCCCAACTTCAAAACGTGTAAAACGCATCTCAACGTTGAGACTCAACTATCAAAACGTCAATCTCTGTGTACCTAAACCGCCTCAAGCTCTTCAAGCTTGCGCGTTATACGCAGCGTTGTTAGGGTGTGGCCGCACAGACCACACGCCACTTGAGGGTAGTCTTCGATGATCGATGATTAATCGTTCAAGAGCAGCGATGGGATAGCATAGATCGCGCTGGACGCAAAGACCCCTCTCCCTTCTGCATCCATATCATTGACAGAGCTTAAGGCTGGGACAGGGGTACATAAAATGCAGCGTTATTCTTATTTCCCCTTTCTGCTGGTCGATGTACAGGAACTAGACTGTACTATTCGTGACTTTTACTGACTGGAGCAGTGAGTTATTAGTGAAGCAAAAGCTGAGAGAGAGAAATGAGAGGTGAGATCTGTGAGGTCTCAGAGAGTTCACACTTTCAGCAGAGGTTCGGAGCTGTGGGACGGTGAGAGAGCAGGAATATAGAGGGACTGTCGGTGCCAACGCATCGGGGGGGGGGGGTGCTTTCAACCCCTTGGCAAACCACATGTCGTCACATACATGTCACACATTGCAAAGACCCAACCCTGACTTATAAAAAAGTTATTACACTGATATCCCCCTTTTGAATTCATAATAAAACAGAGAGCTCGATGCCAAGTTCTGACCTAATAGCACGTGTAGCTCAGCCACTCGCCTCAGCACCACACATTGGGTATAAATCCACCTAACCCTACATCCCCCTGCTTTGGGACGGTTCCCTGTCGCGTGCTGGAGTCTCTGTTGACGATGGACCGGTAGACGCGGGGAGTGGGGAAAGGGGCCTATGGAACGGTTGGACCAGGGGGGAAAGATGGCCGTGGGGTGTTCGCAACCAACACGGAGAAGGCTGGGGCGAAGCCCCAGCCCTTCAGTACAGACGCACGGAAAACACGAGGAGTACGCATACCGGGTCGTAGGCCCGGTGGTCCTCTAGTCTACTATACGTTCAACGTTCATCCGTGTCACACGCGCTACCTCGGATACGGGATCGATGGCGAGCACCAAGGGTCCTGATATCTTGGCGATCCCGTGGTTCCCCCTAGCGTGGTGGCGCTACCAAGTAACACACGCAAGATGAATGGTCGGTTTATAGGCGTAGTGTTTCCCTGTCCCAAGCCTTAAGCTTTGTCAGTGATGAATTCAAAGTGGTGCTCGCTTGAAAAAGCGTGAAGCTTGAAGCATGAAGCTTGAACGTGAACCGTTTGAGTGGTTGCGTGAGTGTGTTGAACGTTTGATGAGATTTGGTGTCCTGATGACACACCTGATCCTTGAGGGTGATGCAATCGCACTGGTGGTGGTGGTGGTGGTGGTGGTCTAAAAGCCAACCAACAACGCCTATAGTGGAACATCAATAAGCAGCCACACAGCCGCCATCAGGCTGTGGAGGTTGCGGAACAAAAGGAAAACGGAAGCGAAAAAGCAACGGAACTCCTAGGCCTGTAGTGACTATTGAAGCTACTGACTAGTGACTACTGACTAGTGACTAGTGACTGGTGACTAGTGACTAGTGAGTAGCTTGAAGGCCTGAGGCCTGAAGAGGGATTGAAGGAACGGACACACGAGCCACTGTACTCATACTGAGTGGTTGAGTGTCGAGTCGTTTGAGTATACGTGTTGAATACGTTTCTTCACATCGTTCAACGTTCAACGTTCAACGTTTAACATACGTTCAACGCTCTCAACTCGCTCAATGCATCTGAGATCCTGATATCTGTTGAGAACGTTGAGATCTGAGTTGTCCAAACGCTTTGAGCAGAGCAAGCTGGAAGCTCGTGAAGCTTGAAGCTGGACACGTGTCAGGCTCAGGCGGCTGGAGCGAGCCGAAGAGTGCCCCGTGCACGGGTGTGTGGAGGCAAAAGTAACGCATATACCTGCATAGCTCTCTGAAAAGGTCGCCAGATGCATGGTATCATGCGTGCTCCATACGCCGCACCATGCATCATACACATGCGTGAAGTGTGACACGTGTTGCATGGGCACTGTACCTGTCTCATAGACACGTCTAACTTGAAATTGAAACACACGCAGAATGGGGTGGTTCGGGTGGGGCTGGTGTGGTGGAGGCCAGAGACGGGAAAGGTGGGTTTTGCGTGGTGTGTTCCTGCTTCCAGGGTGGGTGGTGGCGTGCGGGTGGTGGCGGCGGTGGAGGCTGTGGAAGAGGTGGGATGGTGGAGTCTGTGTTCAACTGGGAACTGTGTGGTGGTGCATTGCGGCCTGCGGCCCTGAGGGCTGTGACATGTGAGGCTTAGGCAGATGCGCCGAGTACGAGTTATGAGCCGGAGGCCTGCGGCGCAGGCGCTGTAGCGCTGCAAGCGCTCTGGCTCAGCACTGGTGCTCAGCGGGGCTTGGACGGAGATCGGGGGAGGAAGAGCAACACACCACACACACTAGGCAAGTGGCTGCGCCGGGTCTCCTCACATCGGCCACGTGCCCGGCTGGGGCAGCTGCCAGGGGGCGGCACGTGATGCGGAGCTGGCGCGGCGGCGAACAGCCACGGATCTCAACACCTTTCGTCCGCGCCAGTAGCGGCAGGCAGTAGGGGGTTGTGCCTTGTGGGGCTGTGGCGGCATGTGCGCTCAGGCGCCCCGGCTGAGCGCTGTGCATGTGAGCAAAGTTCGACACCCGAATTCGCATTTGGGCAGCGGTGGGGGGCAGCGCAGGCACAGCTGTGACTGGAATGGGGGGAGCAGCGCATACAGGCGCCATGCGAGCGGGTGGTCCAACCGATCGCATGCACATGGTGCGTGCTTGGGCGTTGGCGCGTTGGCCCAGGTGTTGGTGGGCAGCGGCGTCTCAGAACGCACCGCAAGCTCTCACAGGCTCACGCCGTGCCCCAGCTGGAGCGCTGGCACTGAGCACGGGTGCTGTGCTGGTTTGGAGCAGAGGCATGATGCATGATCGATGATCGATGCTTGATATTTGATGTCGATGGCCGGGGTGGTGACGCGGCGACCGGTGTGGGCTGCTGACTAGTGACTAGTGACTAGGGACCGGACCGGCGCGGAGCGCTGTGCCTCAGCGTTGATCGATGACCGGTAACCGGTGGGCAGGTGACTGCCGCTGTGCGGGGCGGGCGTGTGTTGGTGTCCACAGCGCAGCAGCAAGCGAGGCTGGCGCGGCAGCAGAGGGTGAGTGGTAATTGGATGGCATGCGGCAGCCAGCCAGCCAGCCAGCCGTGTTGGTTTGCTCCTGCATCCTGCCCGGCCGAGCGAACCTGGGGCACAGCAGATCGAGCACAGCGCCAATTGTGCGCAGACCCGAGCCAGACGCCAGACGCGGCAGCCGAAGCACCCCTCCCCCCCCCCCGACCGCCCCACCTGCCTTGCCCGCAGCCCTTCCTGACCCCGTCGGCTGCCACCCACCACCCCCGCCCCCCCGTACGCTTCCCGTTTCCTACCGCCCTCCGCCTTCGCCCCTCGCACAGCCGCCTCGCACAGCCTGCGCACCATGGCGTTTGCCCAGCTTCAGTCGGCCCGCCGCGCTCCTTCGCCCGCTCATGCCGCCTCCTTTGCCCCCGCGCCTGTCCTGGCATCTGCCCCCGCCCCCGTCACCGCCCCTGCTTCCGCCTCCTCCGCCTCCTCCCCTCCACCTCCCGTCGAGCCTCTCTTCTCGGAGGCCTGGGCCGCCGCCAAGCTTGACCCGCAAACCGCCCCCTGTTGGCCCCCCCTCCCGCTAAACCCACACATGCATCTTCGTCCTCCTCCTCTGCCCTGCCCCTGCCAAGCCCATGCCCTATGCAGCTGCCCCCCAGCCTCCGGCCAAGTCCAGGCCAGTCGCCGCCCCCCGCCCCCTCCCAGCACGGCTGCTGCACCCACTGGCCGCATTCGCACATCCGCCGCGACCGCGCCTCAGCCCCCACACCCGCTCCTCACCTCGACCAGCATTCCTCTTCTGCCGTGCGGAACGCCCTCGTCCCACCACCCGTCTTGAAAGAGAAAAAAACGCGAATTCAACGATCCTGCCATGATTGGTCCTTGGCAGATCGGCGCCCTGATTGGCACTGGTGCCTCTGGTGTGTCTGACTCTCCCCCTCTGGCAGTGACGGTCATATGAATGCGTGTGCTAACTGTATCTCAGGTCGAGTCCGTCTCGCCCATCATGTGAAAACGGGGGTCAAGGCTGCCGTCAAGATCATCCCCGCTACCAGCTTGAGTCCAAGCTGGCCGCCAGTGGCACGGGACCCGAGGTCCAGAAGCGTCTTCACAAGATGGAAGTGGGCATTGAGCGTGAATCATTGTGATGAACTGATCAAGCACGACAACTTACTTTCCCTGATTGATGTGTATGAGACCAAGAAGGTTCTTATCTCATCATGGAATATGTCGAGGGCGGCGAGTTGTTCGATCACCTGGTCGCCTGTGGTCGCCTTGAGGTTAACACGGCCCGCGACTACTTCCGGCAAATCATGTTTGGTGTGGACCACTGTCCTCCTTCAACATCTGTCACCGTGACCTCAAACCCGAAATCTCCTTTTGTCAAGGACAAGCGCCAAGTCAAGATCGCTGATTTTTGGCATGGCAGCACTCCAACACTCGGGTCGTATGTTGGATACGTCATGCGTAGTCCGCATTATGCTTCTCCTGAGATCGTTAGCGGAAAAGTCGTACGTGGGTACAGCGCCGACATCTGGTCATGCGGATCATCCTCTTTGCCTTCTTTGTGGCCGTTTGCAGTTTGATGACCCCAATATGAGCACCCTTCTGCAAAAGGTCAAAGATGGTCGCTTCGAGATGCCACGTCATTTGCGCGACGAGCGGCCAAGGACCTGATCCGTCGCATGCTGATCGTCGACCCGCGGAAGCGCTATACCATGGCAGAGATTCTTCCACCATCCTTGGTTCACCGACTTTGTCGCTTGTCATCGACCAACCCAGTTCCGGTAGTGACGGATACTGGTCCCATCGAGCTTCCCTACTCTGGGAGGAAGACGACATCTTCCGTGGTCTTACCTTTCTTTTCCAAGGTTACAGCAAGGAAAAGCTGCAGGCAGAACTATGCTCGCCAGCTGATACTTGGCCGAAACGATTCTACCGTCTGCTGCTGAAAAACCAGCTGCTGCGAGGAGGAAGAGGAGGAAGAGGAGAGGATGGGGACTTGGCCACTACTTCGTCCAACGGTTCGTCTGGGCGCCCCCTGTTGAGCATTCATCCTCTACCGACTCGTCGGCATTGCAGGGCTCTCACACCCATGTCCGTGCTTCCTCACTCCACAGCCTCTCATCACACGTCGACAGCGACTTCGTCACCCAATTCGAGCCGGCCGTGCCTCCGCCAGAGCTGTATGCCACTTCGAACAGGCACCATCCGCACTGGCACCCTTGTCCCAGGCTACCAGTCCCCAAATTGGTGGCCAAAGGACTTCCGGTTCACCCCAATGGTGTCACTCCCCCAAGCTGCGGGTGTGGCTGCGGAAGCACTGGCTTCACTACATGCGTACACTATGCGAAATGGGCATGGGCGTCCATCCCTGTCATCTGCCCCCCTGTTGCTCCGTCAGCAGCAGCAGCGATTGAAGCACAACGCTATGTACCTACCACCAACCAAGCCCTGGGCTAGGCGTATACACTTCTCTGCTCCCGCCACTGCTTATGCATCTCCTCCCCTGCCCCTCCTCCGGCCCAGTGAAAGGCCATCCAGCGCTCGTCGCCTATCGATCGACTCTTCCTCTGCCCGATCCCTACCACGCAAATCCTTCTACGTGGTGCTACCCCCGCTGATGCAGCTCACACGGATGCTGTGCATCCCTCCCGGCCGTCCCGCATGTAGGGGATGATGCGGCAGTCCAACGCTTCTTCCACGAAGTTGCTGCCGAGCTTGCCATCCTCCGTGCTGAAGGAGGCAACTCTGAGCGTAGCAACCGCCTTCAAGCCAAGATTGACCAAGCGCAATCGGGTGCGTCGGCCCAGTGCAGCGTCGACGCCTACACCTGGCCAGGGAGTACCCGCTCAATCAGCTTCAGTGCCAGTTTCCCCTGCTCTCAGCCCAGCACCGCTACCATCAACGTGGACGCATGAAGTCAAGCCGGTTAGTGCACCCTCACCCGCGGGCGACGCTTTCTGTTCCGCCCAGTCCAGCATATGGGATGGCACTTTTGAGCGGCTCGAGTCGTCGGGGATCTACCAGCAGTGCCACAAGTCGTGGCCCTTCGGGGGCACTACCCCCCGTAGCGATCGGTTCCAAGACGCCGACGAGGACGAAGGAGAGCCCGATCTGACCGATGTGCCGGGCGAGACGGGTTCCTACCTTTTCGGTGGCCGTACATCGGTGTTGTCAGCGCACGATCTACCATTACCGGTCCTTCCCCAGCGCCTGCCTTCTCATGGGCCCTGGGTCGGTTTTGGGTTTGGGTCTGCCAGGCCAATCTAACCCGGCAACGGATGGAAGGAGAAGTGGGGGCGCCGGCCGAGAACCGAGCCGGCTGTCAAGCGGTTCGACGGCTTTGTCAACCGCTTCAAACCACTTCAGGTACGACAACGGCTCCGAGCACCAACAAGAGTGCTACTAATAGCCCATACACACCCATCTCGCCGGGTCTGACAGCCTTGCCTCCTCTGACGTTCAACCCTACTACAGAAGGGGACTTCGGTCTTGCCTTCACTTCCCTCGGCAAGAATGCGGGGCTACAGCTCACTCGGCTGAACCCCACGTGGGCGCTAAAAGCTCCCTTCCGGATCTATCACTAGGACCAAAGGCGAGCCGCACCCCTCCAAGCGTCACGTCCGCTTTGCCTCCAGTACAGGCCAATAGCTCTCGTATTTCGTCCCGTCGGCTTACTCGAACGTCGAATGGGTTTGGAAGTCCCACTGTAGGGGCCACATCTATTGACCCGAATCATTTATCGAGGAGTGGCTCAGGTGGGAACGAGTCTGGGACGCAGCTTCCGCCTTCGACCCAATCCTTTCCCTGGTGGCTCTCTTGGTCGGGCGACTGGCATGGCAGCTCTGACCAATGCGTTGGGCCTGGACCCTCATCCGTCTGGCACCGATTCTCGTCCTCTATCGCAGACCTACTTCCGTCCTACTTCTGCTGCCGGTTCGCACTCTTCTCCTCCCGTCGCAGCATCAGCGCGGGCAGGTGCAGATGCTACGCCCACACTGAGCTCGGTTGGTGGTGCGACATCCCATCCGAAGAAAAAGCCGAGCTTGACACGCCTCCAGCAGCGCAGTCCGGGTTTCCCCTTCGCTCTCGGGGCACAAGGACGAGCCCTCTTCTCTACAGGCAACGAGCCACTTGGGGCACTTCAGAGTCCTCGGCAGGCTTCGTGGTTTGGCAGTATTTTCAACCGAAAGCCTTCTTCGTACACCCTCTACTCCTCGGCTGGCGTCACGCAGACGCGGCAGACACTCTTGACCTTGTTACCACAAGTCGCTTCGGTGAGCATGGTGGACATCCCTGCCCCTCGTTCCTCCATACCTGGATCCGCCTTTTTGCGTGGGACAGCGACAAGCGCTAAGAAGGCAGTCAAACTCCGTGTCGAAGTCTGTCCCATTGCCTCGCAGCCAGAGGAGGCAGAGGTTGCGCCTGCAGGAACACAAGTGCGCATCAAGTTCCTCCATGAGCGTGGCTCGCATGCCGCTCTCAAAGCTGTACACGGGCGGAGAGAAATGTGGACGCTAAGCCCAAGCCAGTAATGTGACATGCTACCTTTCATTTCTCCTTTTGGTCCTTACCAAACCTTTCCTGTTCTCGTTTTTCCTTCTTTCCTGTTCCCCTCTTCCCTTGCCTTTCCCTTTCTTGACGCCTATCCGATCTCACGCTCGTTCCCTACTACCTACACTCTCATTTGGCCCCTCCTGAGGCCTCCCTTTTTGTATCCTATGCTGCTTTCCCAGGCTCCCAGCCGATCTGCCATTGGCTTCCATTCTTCTCCTTTCCTCTCCTTTCTTCCTTTCTTCTCAACTTTCTTCCTCCTTTCCTTTCCTCTTTCCCCTCGGGACCTATGTGTCTGTGTCAATATGGATGCATGTGTTTGTCCGGATGCATAATACGAGTCCTTTTATTTCTTTTCCCGTACCTCAACAACTTTTTTTTTTCTTGCCTGTCCTGTTCTTTGTTCGTCCCATTCTATACATTGGATTCGTGCTTGCCCGCCCGCCCGCCCTTTTCCCATCGTCAATCTCATATGTCTGTCGACAGATCGAAAGATCGAAAGATCGAAGATCGAACGGCCCGTCTCATCCCTAATGTCTACTGATGCCATGGATTGTTGGACCTTGCGTTGAGCGTTGAGCTTCATGATCATGATCAGCTTGTGAACGCAACTGTGCTCATTCACCGGGTTCACCCGAAGGCTTATTGGTGGGCTCTTAATCCACTTTGATTTTCTCCTTGATTACTGGCTCTATGGGGCCGAAACGGGTAGCGGGGAAGAGAGATGAGGCAAGGAAACGGCCCGAACTTTAGAGTATTAATTAGGGATAGGTTTGTGGAGCGACAACTCTTGGCAATCAAGAACGCTCAGTGCCGAGTCCATCGTGATCATCCATTATAGTCTCCATAGCAAGCATATAGCCTGGTACTCAAACATACATCCTAACCCAACAGCAGGACCGGTGAATACACGACTATTACTTCATTATACACTGTGGATGTTCATGCTGGACTATAGTGCATCAGGCCGATTGGATGAATGCTTTTAATGGCATGTCTCTTCCGACCGCCGTGGCCCTTACACTATTGTGTATGGACCCGCTTGTCGCCGTGAGAGTATCACCTCTAAGTCAATGCGTACACCCGACAATGACCCGATCATATACTGCTCAGCTCTCAGCTCATCAACAAGGAAAACGCCTCTTCGTATACGTTGTTTATACATTTTGCTAAAACATAATGGGTTGTGTGGGTGTTTGAGCGTGCCATCGTTCAATTGATGGGGATGTTTAACTCATGTCCTCGCCAACGCCGTCCTCGCAACTGTGGTTCCCCCAGTGGACGGCCAGTGCAACACATTTCTTCATCTTGTATGGTATGATTATATCATATGGTTTCCCAGTGGAGAGATGTGGACTCGAGGCAAACTCGCTGTGACTGCGCTGGGCGCTTGCTTTGGTACAAAAAGGGAGGTCTCAGTCCCGTCCACAGAGATTGTCGCTCTCAGAAGTTACTGGCTAGAATCAATACTACTTCGCGCGTGGAGAGAAATGTGCGCGACCCCCCCCTTGCGCGACTTTGGATCATCGCCGTACCTTCATGCCCTCTCTCCCCAGAGGGCGAGAGGTCTGTTGTCTCCGCTTTTACGGAAGAGTAGGTGATGGTGGTCGCCTTGAAACTTCCTTCCTTTTTCCGTGGTGGTTAAGTATACTATATCTACTCTGTCTACAACAGCGGGAGGAGTGCCGGGTCGCCGAAGTGAATCGTGATATAATACAGACTGTTTAACCTCCATCTATATTATGCCATCAACCTTGACCAACCGTTTTTCTTCTCATACAAGACGGCCTTCATATGATGGATTTTATGACACCAAGAGCGTTTTTGATGTGGACAGGGACGGTGGTGGACCACACTTTCAGGCATTTACTCTTTTGGGTGGTCGAAGGAACAGACCAAGATTGCGTTCAGGAAAGGTGATGTGTACTAATATATGAAGGGACGCCCATGCCTGTTGATGTGGAACGGTGGAGTTGAAGGGCAACTGTATTGGGTTATGGAACTGGCGACGGATTGAAGAGCGGCAAGTACTAGGGAGGCACTCGGGACCTGTTCTTTCCTCTTTTGCCTCCATAACGACACTAAGGGGGCATTATGCTAACACGAGTAAGACGGTTCAAGAAGCTGTATGAATACTGGAAGGAGAAAGAACTTGCTGAAGAGCCGCATTTCGGAGAGGGCGTATCGCTCCTAGTATGTATGCAGCACACGCTCATTCTTATCCTTTATCGTTCTACATGTGGTTGGAAAGCAATGGCAACCGAGAGCCAGACGATCCCGACCTGCTGGTTACGCCATTATTTGCTTTTATATTCCTGATTTTTTTGGGGGCACAGACGGAGACCAAACATCGGATGAGATCCACAACCTCTTCGTAAACGAAACGTTACACATCTCGTTTAGCTGATATTGAAGCTGGGGCTGCTGGGGATAATTACCTATGGAGTATGAAGAGGCGTAGAGCAGAGGAGGCAACTATCATACGGAGAGTTACCTCAACTGTTTATGGATTGACAAAGGAGGTGGAGGCCTCAATGGATCGCGGGGGCAAGCCCACATGAGATCTATTGCACACGGGCACGGACTAAAAAACGGGAAACAACGCATCATGTGACAGTATAATGACGACGGGGAAAGACAAGGGACTATAGAGAACAAGCACCACTTTCTTCGGGAGACCGTTTCCGGACGGCAACGAGAAAACAAACGGAGAACAGCTGCCCTTCGTCCCCAATGGGGAAGAAACGTGGAGAAGAAAGCGAAAATATATAAAGAAGCAAGGAGCGAGAATCTTGGTCATCAAAAAGGATACATGTAGTAGGGTCGAGATGACTGATGCTTTGGCCGCTGGACATGGTAGGACCGCCGCTCCATGATGATCGTGAATAGGTTTTTTGGGAGCGAGCTCTGTTAGGATTGGAGAAAAAGGATCTTCGGGCCTTAGATTGGATCAACTTTACGAAGGCCCCTTACATCCCGCTTCCCTTCACAAGGCGTGTCCTGGCATCTCTTTGATGAATTGAGCGTGGGAACCTTTCCCTACTTGATCGGTTTCCCTTGGAGAGCCATTCACCTTTATGCCTTCCTCTTTCTACGTTGTATGTTGATTCCTTAAAGTCCTGTCTGTATAGCCTTTGTTTATATTCTTTCCCCTCTAATGGGTCATTTTGCAACACAACATCTAGCGAATCCATGCTTGACTAGACACCAGGCAACACCCGCGTTACTCCCTAGTTCACCACAGCAGTCCCATCGACCTGCTTCAGCGAACACCGTTGGGTCTTTCCGAATCCTTGCGTCCAGGCATCCATTTCCGTCGACCTCTCTCACAGCTTTCAGTTTTCTCTGTATATGGATCCCGCGGTGATCTTACATTAGTAGAGTTGAGTTCTGTGACAGGACTTGTTCGACCTTTTGTCTTCTCCCTGCGTCAAACTTCCGGCCAAAGCATATGGTTCTGTGTCTACACACTGTTGGGCACAAGTTCTTGGCATCTGCTCATCACATCACTTGAGTCTGTTCTTATTGGCTGTGGGCGACTCGGGCTGGTAGGTAAATGAAGTGCGTATCAATGTCAGGGCTCGTTGGTCCTTCTTCGCCAGTGACATGTGACATGATGCATGACACCATATATAACCATTGACAACTTCGTCTCCGAGGCGAAGGAAGGCGACAAGGAGGGGCCCCACAAAAAGTTCCGTCGCCACTCATCGTTCCCGGCATGTCTGAATCGCGAAATACGGAGGTACGCCTTTTTTGAAGTCCACCAAGTGGAGTGGAATTGGCGATGAGGTCGATGAGGCCTCAGCCTGAGGTCAGGAGTGATGATGCTAGTAATACGCACGCCCTCAGCGGCCTCAGCGGCCGTAGCAAGCGATCGAGCGAGTCCCTCGAAAAAAAAACACAGTTCTGCATTGCAACCGGGTTGGGTCTTGTCGAGACCCGTGAAGCATGTGGGGGACGCAAAAAGTCCGAAACATGCAGACAGAGCGAGCCCATCATTTAGTATTCGTAGCAGCGCTCAGCGCTCGGCCTCCGAGGCTGAGTGCAGGGTTCGTCGGCGCTCGGCGCTCAGCGCTCAGCCCAGGCGTGGCATTTCTTACTACTAGTGGAGCCCCTGGAGGGACCCCAAGCGTCTTGTGTGGTCCTGAGCCCAAGAAGGCCGAGGATGCACCCCGACGTGCGGAGGAGGGACGGAAGGGAATGGACTCTACGGTGCCCTTCGGGGTTAGGAAAACCGGGATGGCGCGCCAGCGGAGAAACATGTCAGCATAGGGATGAAAGGCGGTGCACAACAGGCTTGGTCGACATCAGCCCCCCTCGCTGCCCCCTTTCGTCTGATCTCAGACCACAACATGCCAAAGCCCACGGGGCCGGCGTGACCGAGACCGGTGACATCAAGCCTCAACGTCTCAACGATCTCAACGTTCTACGTTCTATGTTCTACGTTCTCCATTCTCCGTTTTACCCTCAATATTCGATGCCTCTCAAGGTTCAGTACGTTTTACCGTCAACGCCTCAATGGCTGCCGCGGTTGCACACCCTTTGTTGATTTTACAACAAAAGGCTTCCCGGCATAATCTGCCAGGCTCTCTCCCCTGTGTGGCCCATCTCGGCTGACCAACCAGTTTGCCCCTGACGCCCCCACCCCCTATTTCGGCGGTCGCGCGCGATGCGTAAATCCTAACATGTAGCACTTTAAGTGATACGAGATTCAGAATGGCGGCGCCGCGCGCTGGCTACACAGTCGTAGAAGCAACGCGAGGACCTATTCCAGGTAGCAGAAACGCAGAAGCTCCGGGGGAGCCCGGAATGGGCCTTTAGGTTACACCGGCAGCAGAGCCACTTTGAGACTCTTAGTAGTTGCAAGTGCTAACTGCCGATAAGTGATGATCGTAACCGGGGTAACCGGAAACCGGAAACCGGAAACCGCAGACTTCTTCGTCCACCTGTGTACTCGGGAGTTTCTCCTTCGCGCCTTCGGCTCGACAGCCATTTTGATTACAATTGCAAATCGGCCAGACCGACAATTAGAATTTGCGGGAGAGCGAGTGCACAACGTGAACAAAAGCAGTCAAGCGGACCGCACGTTGTTGTGTAAGCTAAGACTGATGGTGCCCTAGGTGAGGAGGGATACGTTGACGTGAGGAAAGGGGGGTGAGGCAGTCGGGCAACAGTAGGGCAGAGGAACAGTAGGAAGGTAGGTCTCTTTAACCGGTAAGGAGTGTGCGTGTGGAGGAAGAGGAAGAAGGGAGGAAGATTAGGCGGGAACACAACGGGCCAAGGTAGCTACGAGACATGCTTTTGAGAAGGAGGGCGGGTGGGCCAGGGACAAGCCAAAGAAGCGGCCGAGGTAGATTTGCACCACCAGTTCTTCCTGAGGCCCCGAACCACGCCCGAGTTGTTGTAGGTTAATGCGCAGTTGACCCGAGCCGACCCGGGTACCAACGGCTGGTGCGGCGAGGTGGAATAAGGGAGCGTCAAAGGCGGCGCGGACTTGACGAATGGAGAACCGGGATGAAAAAATGGTTTCCCCACCGCTTCCCTGCGATACATTGGTGCAGATTTTCTGAAAGCGGCCCTGATCTTCTGGGTGGATCAGATCCAAGAGGGTACGTTGGACAAGCTCAGGTTCAGCCAACCCAAGCAGCTCCGACGCCTCTGGTGATACGCGGATCAATTCATACTCCATTGTACAAACCAATTGACACTCCGTGGAGGAGGGCCAGCTGGACCGGTCCGATGGGGAGGAAGAGCGACGGAGAGAATGCGTGAGACGGTCTCCGGCTGGCAGTGACGACACAGGATGGGATGGAGCGGGCTGGTACCCATATCGGTCTTCACCCCCCTGCGCTAATGCCACAGGACTGGCCAATGTCCTGCCGCGTTGAGCTGAGCCTGGAACACCGTGCTGGGGCCCGGTCGAGCGGGCCAAGCGGTCGGGAAGCAAGCAAATGCGAGGAACCAGAAAACGGAGGATAAGTTGATGTCGGTCCAGCCGGAGGGGTGGGGAGTTCCTGGAGCGGGGAACTCGCTCCATCTCGATCTGAGCGACGGTCTCCGCCCGGCCCTCTCGGTCCGGCGATCCCACTTTGGGAGAGCGGTGGCCATTCAAACGGCTGCAGTGGCCCTGAGTACGGACCTGTCTCAATCCGAGATCGCAAGGGTGGAGGAGAGTGGTCGGAACGGAATCGTGGTCGTTGGAGAGGGGGAGGTGGGGGGACGCGAGGTTCACCATGCCAATGATCAGGCACACTGCGTTTCCTCCCGGCTACAAGATGATCCAGCGGGACAAGAGAACGCCCACCGGAAGGGGGGGCAAAGAACGGAGGGGGGGCGGGTCGGAGCCTACCATCGCCTGTGGATACGGGGCAGGAGAGCCTCTTGCCCAAGAGCGGCGGCTTGGGCCCAAGCCTGAAAAGGCTGTGGACCGATTCAACGTCGGGTCCGAAGGACGGTGAGCGAGGAAGCGGCGCGATTGACTGTCGTGCACGGGCGAATAGCCCTGCTCAGCAAGCGAGGAACCTGGACGATGCATCTGGGTTTCGGGCATGCTGGGGAAGTGTGGGCGGTCATAGGGCGATGTATCAGGTTGCTGGGGCCGAGTCGGAGTCGGCGTTTGAATCGGAACGAGTGGCACTGAATGTGATTCAGGCAGTGGGGCCAATGGCTGAGGCCCTGGAGGCGGCTGGGGAGCGTCAATAGACGCGGTATAAGGGAGTCTTGTAGAAGTTGTTGGCGAGAAGATGCTCCCTGCCCTGCTCCCGGTCTCACCTCCACCGCCAGGGCCGCTGATGCTACGACTCCCACTTGCAACTCCATCGGGAGCAGCAGGAGAAGCCAGCGGGGCGACTTTCAGTAGCAAGGTGTGTGGGGGGATCCATCATAGCACTCGTCAGGGTATACTTGCTTTGGGGGCGCCCCGTTTTTTGTGTTGTACGTCCACGCATGTATCAGCCTTGTCGAGCATAACACATCGTCTGCACGGACGCTGTGCTTCCTGTCAGTTCCGATTGCCTTGGGGCGAGGAGAATAAAACGTACGGTTAAATCGCAGGCCAAATGGCTGCGCTTGCAATTCGAGCACGCTCTAGCTACGCCTTGTCCTCTTCCTTGACGTGACGATGTCGAAGCGGCCTTACCCCCGCGCCGTCGGGCTGGAGGGTCGGAAGGAGATTCCTCTTCAGGTGGATGAGGCTGGGGTGAAGCGACAGCCTCGAGAGGCGAGGGGCCAGAAGCGAAGGTGGGGCTATCCGGGGTGGGGGTTTGGTGGGTTGGTTGCCGAGGCAGGACCAGTGTGTGGGGGCGGGTCAGGTGCACTGCTGGCCTGAACATCGTCCGGAGTACCACTCAGTGGATGCATGGCCTGCGGTTGCAAACGAGAGAATGGTTAGGAATGCAGGATGAGGGTGGAACCCGGAACTGAGTGATTACTAACAGACCGATCGCCAGCAGCAGCGGAAGCGCAGCGAGCCGAGTGTGCAGTGTGCTAGGGACTCTGAACGCAATGCGAACAGGAACTGCCTCCACCAGAAGCTGGGGCGATGCGGGGGTTCGAGTTGGGCTTGCAGAGCAAGTGTTGGTCAATGGCGTTTGGAACTGGAAGCCTGATGACGATCAGGGCGCTTGGGGAGTAGAAGGGTTGGAAGCCAGAACTGTACGCAACCGGGGACTCGCTCAATGCGCCAGGCTGTTAACGGACACACTGGATGGCAAGAGGGTGCCTGGAGAAGATGGAAGATGGGAGTAAGGCAGGGGATGGCGTCGTGAGACGAAAATGAACGTGAAAGTCGACAAGAGATGGAGAGCCGGCTTGAAGTGAAGCCTGGCTGGGCAAGGATCGGGCGGCGTTGGGATTGACTAGGACTGTGGCGCGGCCGCCCAGGTTGCGAATTGGAGCTCGAAGCTTGATGTTCGAAGCTTGAAGCTTGAAGGATGAAGCTCTGAAGATCTAAAGCCGGGAGATCGAGATGATCGGGGAGGCTTGCGCTTGTTCAGGCTTCGAAGACATCTGGGCTTTTGCGCTGAAGCTTTTTCGCTTGCACATTCAGGTTCAACGTTCCACTGACGCTCAGCGTTGCCGCAATTCAAGCTAGTTTCCAGCGTCAGCGGCTGAGCACACTCAACTGAGTCTCAGTACTGAGCTAGCTTCAGCTCCAGCTCCAGCTGTTTGGAGCTGGTAGCCAGCGGCCTGCTGCCCGTCATTGCTCCGCCGCCGACGATGTTAGCACCCAAGTGTAGAGCCCACAGATGATGTGTGACCGGCGACACGTGCTGGATGGTATCGGATGCATGATGTGCATGATGCAGATGAAGTCACTAGTCCCTAGTCCCTAGTCACCAGCCACATCACTCATGCGGCAGGCCACAGACCACGCATGATGCATGATGCATGATGCATGGTGCATGGTGCATGTCCGAGGGTTGGCTAGGGTCGTGTGATGATGTGAGGCGGATGGTCGATGGTCGATGATCGATGATCCGGGGACGCGATCGATGCCAGCCTCACGGAGCAGGATGGGGATTGTGTGAATGTTTGAAACGTGTGGACGAGAGTGACTACTAGTGACTATTGTTAGCTCCATGTGCGAGCGGCCCTTTCGCCTTTCGCCTCCGTTCCGCCCCTTCCTGTTGGGCCTCCGGGCTGCCTTCCTCCTGATCGCATCCACACCATCTTTTCCCCTGCCTTGCTCGCCTTCCACTGCCACACAGTACTAGTGGCTAATTACAGTGACTAGTGACTTGGAACTTAGCGTTGAATATTTAAGCGACTAAATCAATTACCCGACAACACAACCCTACTGACGCAACATAACGATGTTAGTCAACGTAGAGGCCCGTATGCATATTCCACGTGGAGGCTAAGACCTGAGCCTGAGCGCCTGGGTACGTCTGAGCGGTTCAACCAGAGAACCTGAGGCTCAGGGCGCTCAGCCCAGGGCTGAGCCTCAGCGCGCCTGAGCGCCGCAGCGCCCTCATCGATCATCTGATATCTGACGGGTGATACGCACGATGCTTCACGTGTTAAGCCCTGTTAAACCTTAGGCCCTGTTCCATGTTAGGCCGTGTTCGGCCGGGTTACTAGGTTACTGGTTAGGCCGGTTAGGCCGGTTAGGCCGAGTGCCAATTAGGCCTTACGCTTACGCCTTACGCCTTAAGCGGCTTAAGCTTAAGCGGCTTAAGCCATAAGCCTTAAAATTTAAAAGCCTTAACGTTTAAATTTAACCCGGCGGGAATCGATAATTGAGCCAGATGGTGAGCAAGAAGAGTAGATCGTTAAACGTTAAACGTTGACTTGATTCTGCAGCACATATCCTCTCGATAACCTGAAAGGCCGGCTTCTGCACGGGAGCATCCCACGGGGGACATATTAGATTCCGTGGTACCACAGATCTCAGTATCTCGTGCCTCCTCCATTATGCATTCCATGCATCGTTACGCATTACGTGACGGCCGTGTATGATATGCAGTTCGTGACATGGGGTGACGCGTGACGAGTTTGACGAATGCATGTGGCCTCCGCGTTTTTACTAACGTGTATATATCGACGACGATTAATCTCTTGGGTGTTCGTGGGCGCGGATTCTCCGCGCTCTGAGATCAGATACCTGAGGACGGGGGTGGGGTAGCTGATACTCGATACATGGAGCAAGTTAGGCGTGAACGTGTGAAGCTTGAAGCTTGAAGCTTGAAGCTTGAAGCTTGAAAGGCTAACATGTGACACGTGCCACCAGGTCACGACGTCACTTTTGTCACGTGTCCATGTCAAGCGTGGTGCATGGCGTGCATGGCGTGCCATATATCACGCGCGAAATGTCGCATGTCACATGTCACAAGCCTTGGTCCTGTCCATGTCCTCGATCATCCGTCACGTGTCACACATTACATGCATTATGCTTCACATCTCTCGGCATGAAATGAAAGAGCGGGTATATGCGAAGTAGGCCAGGTACCAAGAGAATAGATGCATGGAGAGAAGTGGTGTAAGACCGGTATGGAGCAACGCTAGAATGCCAGAAAGGCGAATGGCAGCGATCCTCTCATTTTCCCTGTCTAGTAGTCTGGGCGAGCATGATGCATGATGGTGGTTTTGGTCTGCTACGGCTAGTCGATGGGCCTGCAGCGCTGTGATCGATGATCTTGCGGAGGAAGCTGAGGCTCTGTGGCCTGACTCAAGCTTCAAGCCTCACGCTCTCAGATCTCAAGCTTCAAGCTTCAAGTTCAACGAACATTGAGACTGTGGCGCAAATGATGCAGGGTGCGCTGGGGGGGGGGAGGGGTTGGTGGTGCATGATGAATAGCGTGGCTGATGCATTGATGCGTTGGCGTTGACGCGGCTCAGCTGTGAGGCTCACATCTGAAGCTCCAGTAAGGCCTAAGGGCTAAGCGCTAAGCTCCCCAGGCCTGAGGCTCAGGCCTCCCTCAGGGGGTCGCTTGCATCATTCACCATGCATCGTATATCATACCCCAGACCTCAGGCCTCAGGGCCTGAAGTTCAGGGTACCCTGTCAGCATGTCAGATCTCAGACTTAGATCTGAGGATCTCAGAAGATATGGTGGACCGGATGCTGGTGTTTAACGTTTACGGGCTTAAAGCTTAAAGCTTAAAGAAGCAGGACGACCCGGTTTCGCCCGGTGTCCCCTGGGAACCGACGGATAACCGGTAACCGGTAACGCTAACGTTTAGCGCGTGCCGGCAACACTGCGAGGAACGAGTAACTAGTTTACATGATGGCATATAACGCTTTAGCGTAAGGCCTAAGAGGAGGCCTCCTAAGGCCTAAGGTATGGTGCGTGGTGCATGGTGTCAGATACATGGGATCGAGAAACATGGGATCGGCGATCATCGACCATCGATCAATATTTAATGATTAATGACAAGGGCAAGGGACTAGTGACTAGTGACCGGTGACCGGTGACAGCGACATACGACCAGTGACCATTGTGAAGCTTGACTTCAAGCTTCAATCCAAGCTCCAAGCCTCCCGGATTTGTACCTGATTGTGTGCCACACGCCGCATGCTGCAAGTATGAATGTTTGCAACATGTCGCGTGTCATATTCATACGCAGCATTCCACGAGTCAGTCACGCGTCACGCGTCACGCGTCACTAGTCACTGTCATATTGATGGGGACGCGCTGACCGGTACTGAGTACTGATGCATGACTTGAGCCTGCCGCCTGTGGGATTGAGATGCATCGCACCCGCTCGCCCCTCTTCCTCTTTGCCCATGTCTTGTCGCATGTCACATGTCACATGTCATGCATCATGGGACTCAATTTATTTGATGACTATTGCAGACAACCGTAACGCGTAACGGGCTCAGGCGCTCAGGCCACAGGCTGAGAGGCTCCGCGCTTCGCGCGCATTGGGTGACCGGTGAGGCCGAAGCCCATGTGCATGAGAGCACGCCCAGCAGAATTAAGGCGTTCTAAAATCTACCCGTTCGAGTTCAGTGCGTTCAGACATTCGCCATACTCGATGCGTCCGCACTCCGACGAAACACATTCTGTGGGACCGCGGGTCAGCTATTGACGCTTTTTGCCGAGCATACAGACCTTCGGATGCGACACATACGACGTCTGGCACGCTGAAGCGCTGAAGCTTGAAGTGTGCCCGGTGATCGGTATTCGGTGATTGAGGATCTGGGACGGGTGGCATTGTGGCCAGAATGCTGCGCCCTGCGCCAAGCGCCACATGTGCTCATGCCCTCACGCTAGGGTCTCAACCGTCGAGCACAAACACTCTTGGGTTTTAGTTGCAACTATGCATGATGCATGATGGGCGCTGAGCGGCTGAGCGCTGAGCACTGGTATATGAATCTGAGAAGGGATTTGGGATATCGGTGGTCACCGGTCATCGGTCACCGGTCAATATCAATATTCAATCAATCGATACCTGATGTGTAACACTCCCGCGTCACAACGTTTACCGATCAATGAGGCGGATGCAGCTGATGGGAACCGACCTGTGTGTGCTGCTCTTGTACTGCTCTTGGCGCCAAACCCGTCACTAGTCACTTCTCCTTGCACTTCTCCTGCCACAGGCCTCATTGTTCCGCCTCTTGCGCGCACAGGGTTGATTATCTCTTTCCGGCTCGATCCCCTTTCTTCCCTCCCTGTTGCACTACAAAGGTTACATGGAAACCCACACGTCCCATGAAAACGTGCGTACGGGGCAGAGCAGGGTAAAAAGCGGGCAATAGAAGAGGGAAGGAAAGTCGGAGCTGGAGGCGCCGCTGCTGTGCAGGATGAGATGCATTGCGCAGCATGGGACGGCCATTGGGTGGAGAGGGGGGGGAGAAGGGTGGTTATGGTTGCGGGGTTGAACTGGGCTGGACTACTTGGCGATGACAGTAGGAAGCGTTGCAATAAATGCCAGGATAAGGACTGTCAAAACCCTGTGTCACGGTCCTCGTAGCTAATCAGGCAAATCTTCTCACTGTTCTTCGCCGATTGTGTCCTCCTTTCCCCTATCAGCGCATCCTTTGCTTCTTCCCTTTACTTGTGGCCTCACACTCGTATCGCGCGACTTATACACTGTGCAGAGTATTATCAAAGCGCTGGGCAATTTTTTCTGACCAATGCAGACTTGTAGCGACGTCATGGTCCACTCGGCTGTGGAGAACGCAATGGATGCTGAAGCGTTTAGGACAGCAGCGTAGGCGATGAATTGCGGGCGAGAGATAGGCGTTGGTGGTAGGAAGCAGAACGAGGGCTACCGGACAAGGCTACTAGTCGTTAGCTTACGCTGGTACACGCTCATCAGCACCCCTCGGAGTCCGCGGAGCCTCGGGGCTAATGATTAATGATGCAAATGATGCCGGAAGTGCACCGCGATCGGTGAAGCCGGTCACCGTCGCAACCTGGCCGTGCTTATTAAGTGGCACACGATCGACCCCGATTTAATGGATCAGGAGGTCGGTTTATTAGGTGCAGCGTTTCTTCTCCCGCGTCCCAGCCTTAAGCTCTGTCAATCTCGTATGATTACAATTGGTAGAGATCGAGATTTAACAAATTTGACGATTGCACAACAGTTTTTTCTGCAGATGCGTGAATGAGAGGGGGGCTTGAGGCAAGGTGGGGCAGTGTGGCTGGAACTGGCTGGAACTGAGTACTGATGGCTGAGGCGCTGAGGCAACCACAATTATGTTTTGTCTTGGAATGTTGCCACACAGGTCGGAAGAAGCGAGGTCAATTCAGGCACACGGCGGGGGGGGTTGAGCTCATCGAGTACATCGATTAAGCATTTCTTTTGGTGCCTGGTGTCCATACATGTTGGTGCATGCATGGCTTCACACCCGCGGACAGCGAATCTGGAACCCGCGCCGTCCTTTCGCGCTGGACCCTTCCATTAGTAATTTTGCTGCAATAAGAGTCTCAGATTGCCCACCTTCGGGCGGGGTCGAACAGACGACGGGAATAAGGTGGGACAGGGGCTCAACAGGGTTTAGGATCAGCCCGAATGACGTTTAACGTTTAATGTTTATAGCGAGCATTCGCACGTGAATGGGGGTTGGAAGGATTTAGACTGCAGGTACATGCAGAAGAACCAGGAAAGAGAGGACGTTAGCACCTCCCCCTTAAGGAGCTAACTGGCTACCACGCCCGGGAGGGCCTGAACGTTGAACCTAAAGCGGAGGAAACACCGCTGAATAAATCCATGCCATTTGTTATGCGGCCGAGGTTGTTGCCTGGATATGCTATCGCCACCGTTATGCCGATTATGCCGAGTATGCCGGTTATGCCGGTTATGCCGGTTATGCATCACGCATCACAAGCATCACAAGCATCACAAGCATCATAAGCCTCATAGCACATATCATCGACTAACGATCAGAGGCATTGAGAACATCGATCATGCTCAATCTGAGCGCTGGAGTGCGTACGTTCACGGCGAAAGCGGTGCACGCCAATACACCTGGACCGCATCAAAAGGATCCTATTATAGACGTCGCGCGGGAGCAGGCGGGAGCAAGCGGGAGCTGACGCGCTGACGTGGGTCCGATGGACCCTGTATGTTCTCAACGATCGTGATGTTGTGATCGTGAACTGATTGATACCCTGACGGAGCGGCGCAG
This sequence comes from Moniliella sp. 'wahieum', assembly GCA_003971905.1. Classification (NCBI taxonomy): domain Eukaryota; kingdom Fungi; phylum Basidiomycota; class Moniliellomycetes; order Moniliellales; family Moniliellaceae; genus Moniliella; species Moniliella sp. 'wahieum'. Next base: position 181,048 of record RSEE01000053.1, on the reverse strand, counting down.
CCGCCAAAGGCCGCGAAAGAGCGACGGCAACCGCCTCTGAGAACTGACGTACTGACCGCTGACCGTCAGCGCTGACTGCCGCACACTGTGGAAGTCAGCTCGGCTAGGCCGCCAGGCACCAAGCAGCGCCCTGCAGCGCCAAGCTCGGTCGGGCCAGCTTCGCCTTTTTGCCACCCTCTCATTCTGGTGCTTCAGTCAGTACTCAGTTCATTCAATATTCAACGTACTCAACGTCCAACGAAGCTTCAAACGTCATACATTCATCGACATCGTTCATCGAATTCAATACGGATTCTCATGGGTCACCGGTCACCGGTCAACTTTCAATGTTCTGCCCGAATCTGCCCGAACACGGTGTCATGCATCATACATCATGCATCATGACTCAGTATACGTACTCATCGAACTCATCGATCATCGATCATAACCAGGCTGGCAAGGTACTGCGTGTTCGCAAGAAAAGGCACGCCAATAGTTGCCACAGTAGTACGGCAAGGAGACGGGGATGGTAACGCCGGTAACGCGTAACGCTCCGACCCATATGACTGTCACCGGTCACCTTTCGAAGTACCACAGTTAGTAGCTACAGTAGGCTTGTATCCTATCCCCTAGCTGCAGTGTGGCAATTCTGTAGATTCGGGACGACATTTCCTGGAAGAAGCGCCCCGTCTCATTCATTTCTTCATCACCACTCAGTACTCACTCGCCCATACGCCCCCCCCCCCCCTTTCATGCATCATGCTTAAGGCCTCTGTGACATGTGAGTCGCTATATCGTTCCAAAACCTCGCCCAGTACCTTTCTCCGTTTCACAACCCCCGTGGCTCATGGCAATGTGCATTAGGTGAAAACTCAGGCCCGACCCGTAGGTTAGGGGTGCGTTAGCTTCAAGCTTCATTCTTCAAAAGCTCAAACACCATTGACGGCGAACGGAGGTAGCGGAGAGGAGGTCTACTTACTCAAAATGTAGCCTCGCGTGGCAACTACGTTTTGTGTATCCGACGGGGTCGGGCGTATATTAGTGAGACCCTGTTGGCCGTATGTAGTGGTTCTAGAAGGTTCGCTGTGGGAAGGCGAAGTAGTAGGCTATACGACAGGTTTGGGCAGATCCCTCCACTATGTTCCGGGGCGGTTGGGTTATCTCCGGACATAAACAACAGCGCCCCACATTTTTGGTAATAGAACTACCCTGCAAACACGCGCCAGTCCTGTTTTAGGCGAGTGAGATTCCCTAGTGACATTCACTAATCACCGGGCAATCACCACAGGCAACTTATCCATCGTTGCGTACCTCTTCGTCGGCAGCTATAGCCATGATCGCATGGTCTCATGATACGATGCTTAATACCCATTTTGCCCCGTCTTGCAGAAGACTCCTTCAGTCTGCTGTCCCCATTGTGCACTCTGTCAGCAACTTGAAAGCACAGGCTGATGCGGCTTATTATATAGTCTTTTTACTTCTCAGCAAAGCTACTACATACCGTGCATACCCGCTCTGATATCTACACTGCTTCATTACCGGCCCGGTTAAAGCCTTGCCAACAGTGTTCCTCATCGACCATCCTCTCTGTTTCCCATATCGAAGACTACTGGCCTGTTTCGTCCTACCAACCACCTCTGAATCGCTACCAACCAACGCTGGCATACACATTGGTTTCCCTTCCACCTTTTCCTCCCTTGACGCTCGACTTCTCTATCCATACTATTAGTACTCTTGCGAATTTACGGCTTGCGTTGGTTATACTGCAATGAAAGTAATGCTTGTCCTTCAGTTAAGATTCCGTCTCAGTGGTGCGCTTACCACAGTGGCGTTAACCGTGGCATAACGGCAGCGCAGGAACGCCTGTGGAGCTGCTCGAGCCCTTTGTGGGGTCTTGTCGAGACTTACGCGCGCTGCTTCTCGTTTCCTTCCTTTTGATTTTTGCATGCAGGCAGCCACACGCTCTCTCCCTCGCCCCTACACCCTGTCTTGGTTCTGCGCAGGATCTGAAGCCATATGGACATACCGTGCGTGAAGTACCAGGGACGCGCCCACGAACCGTTTTTCCCTTTAGTTTTGACGACACGAGGATACTACGCCCCCAAGACAGCGGGCAAGACGCTTGGCAAGTGGAAGGAATTAACTACTGAAAGTCTCAATGGAGAGATGGTTTACTGCTCGGATGTCTACCGGGTTCATCCGTATATCCACACTCGCTACCTCGTGTATAGGAACAGATGGCGGACACCAAAGGGTCCTGATATCCTGGCGATCCCCCTGGTTCCTTAAACGGGGTTGGCGCTAATAATCAATACATACGCCGGATGAACGGGTCGGTTCAAGCGCAGAAGCGTCTGTTTGTCCCAGCCTTAATCTCTGTCAATGATATGGTTACAGAATAGAGATAAAAAGGCAAAGAATAACGCAAAGACATATGAAGCAAGGGAAGGGACAATAACCCTCCCATCCTTAGACAGGAACGAAATGGTTGTCCAGTTCATTATTGCTAGTTGACGAGGGGAACTGGATGGATGGGGAGAGGGCTTTGCAAGAAGAGAACGAGACGATAGATCCGGAAGATTAACCAGAGCTCATCTGTGTATTACAAGACCAAAGACGCGAAAAAGTAATCACATTAAAAGTGTCACAGTCGTCGGGATTAAGTCGAGGGAGACCAGAGTCGAGAGGAAAAGGCGGAGAAACGTAGCAATCCTGGTAGGGAAGAAACGTGAGCAGAGGACATGGAGCGAAGAGGAAAAACAGGAAAAGGGCGAGACGCTGAGAACGAAGAAGAAATTAGAATGGGAGTAGGATCAACCAAACTATATGTGACCAAAAGTACATAGAGACCAACAACAACAAGCAGCGTATGGGCGACCTCGGCCGTACGAACGGGATTCGATATAGTTCGCACACATCGAATGGAATATGTTCACCGTTTTGATGCAATACATGGAGTGCATGTCCTGTTCAATGTGCAACTACGTCAGAATATAGTCACCCGATCTTTACGTGTATGGACACAACCTATAGGAAATGGTGGCAATAAGGGGGGCTTGGGCTCACCCCGGTTTGGCCGTCCGCCGTCGCCCGTGAGGTATCACACTCCTACCCTCATAAGGCGTATCCCCACGCTTAAAAGAAAAAGACGACCTCCCTGTGCCCCAACAATGAGCTTCTCGGCATGGACTCACTACTCCTGCCCCTTCCTCCCGTACATTCGAGAGGAACAACGACACTTATTGGCACGTTTTCTTTTCCCGATATACTTGTTGAATGCACCGTGGGCGCCAGGACCTCGCCTGTGCGCCCCGAAGTCATGGGCGCAAATCGGTGCCTGCAGCGCTTCTCTTTCCTTCGGGCGTGGGTGGTTGGGGGGTACGAGTCCAAACTCTCGTCGAGGAGAGTTAGGACGATAATAAATACCGCCTGCCAATACGGGCTCATCAGCTGACTCGCAAGCCAACGTGTTTGCCCTTAACGCTGTGCACACTGTGATGCACCTCCGCTGTCCATTCTTCACAAACCCGGGCCCACCATCCTGATGCACTGCTGTAGCACACATGCACGCATGCAGGTCCCCATGAATACACACTCGGCCTGATCACAGTCGCAAATCTGGCTTCATTCCCATCATATCACCGTGATTGACAGTTATGTAAATGATCATGCTCTCCCATTTCCGATTCCTCTGCCTGGTACGTCTATTGATGTCACGAGTGGGCGCCGCCAGCAGCCCCCCCCCCCCCACAATCCCTTACAAGTCCTAAGGTGGACTCACGGTAGTTACACGCTTGGGCTGATTGGCGGTTCCGGGTGGGGCTATGGAAGAAGGAGGGGCTTCTCATCAGTGTATAGAAGAGGCGACTGTGTTACGGGCCGCGTCGGATGCAAGATGGTCTGAGCCAAGCTAACGCCCGCCTGCTCTGCACAACCCAGCGGAGCGCGCTCCCCAAGCCCAACCAAGTTTGACGATGGTTGGTTGAACAATGTACGGTGGCCCGAGTAGCCATGCGTATGCGCGACAGCAGTCGCCCCACCCAGGACTAAGTCGGTTGGCCTAAACAAGGCCACCAAGTATTCAGTATCTTTGTCGTCGCGTCCGTCGCCCGTCACCGGGGCTTATTTCTCTTTTTCGGTCGCGCCTGCGGCGATCAACCCCCCCCTTTTGATGTTTCTTCTTCTCTTCTACAGCCCCTCTTGTGTCCGTTTTCCCCTTGATTTAACCTATACCTCTGGTCGGTGGGGATCCTTTTCCCCACCCTCCATTCTCGTCCTTTCCCGCCTATCCTGTCCGACTCCTGCCCGTTTTCCAGCGAATTGATCCAGTACAGGCAGACTCCTCTTGTTAGCTCTCGACTCTCCTCCGACCTCGTCCTCCAGCAATCTGTCAGTCTAGTCGCGCGAGCACTCCTCTGGCCGCGTCGATTTCCAGTCTCTATATCCAGTCCCAGTTAAGCCAGTGTTTGAACGCCGCTGCCTCCTCCCGTCCCTGAGTCCCGGAGGCTTCAGACACGTTACTACGGTCCAAACCGGTGCAGACGCAGCCTTGCCATACATGCAGCCGCCCCACCAAAGGCCTCTCCTCGTCCCTAGCTCCGCTCGGATTCACCAACTAGCCCAAGCCCGAAACTACCGTGAGTCGGCCTTCCGTCTCCTGAGATCGGATCGGATCAGATCTGGAACCGATAATCAAACCGTAGCGGCGGGATTAGGAAGATGAAGAGAGCGCGTACGCTCCCCTGGGCGTGCCAGCCAGTCTTCGCCCGTGACATTTGCTCTCTTCTCTATCCTTGTCTTCCATGCTCCCTGTCTCCTGCTCTTTTGATTCTTCTTTACGAACCATTGCTACCCAAGTTAACTTGCCTCTCTTTTTCTTCAATGCCTTGACTTTTGACTTCACATTTCGGTTCTCTTCGCTTTCGATAGGCCGAGTTCGATGCCAGCTATAATCGAGCTTGATATGAACTGTTTTCATGGTTCCTGCCCGCTCTGCCGGAGGCGACGAGACCGGTAAATGCTACATGTGTCCATTGAGGAACATCCAACTTCTGATGTCTTGTAATGCGAACGCGAAGTAACGTGCTCCTGCCTTTAGTTGCCTGTGCATCAACCATTCGGCCAACCCTTCAGGACCACGGACTACAGAGGCACGCTAGTCTTGCTCGTTCCGGCGCATACACAGCCTTGACACGCGAGCCGACGCCCCGATCGAGGAGCCTCGCCTCGTCTCTAGCTCCGTTAGGATCTGCTAGTAGCGTTCAGGCTCCATCAACCGTGAGTGGCCCGTCCTTCTCTCCAAAGAGAAACACCCCTAAACTTTCGGTGGGGCTCCCATCCGGGCCCCGCCCATGACATCATCCACATGACCAAGTAAAAAGTCATATACATTAGCCAGGAGAGTAATGCTTGCAACGCAGTCCTGTAGCACCTCATCAAAGCTGTGCTCTGCGAGGGTGTACGAAAAAACATCTCTTCACCGTTCTTTGTAGGATTGCACAGGATGTATCCGAAGGCGGTACTATGCATGTCCCCAAAGGTGAGCATAACGCAGACCAACATAGTCTCTGTTTCCTCAACCTGGTGCCGTTTGCGCGCTTTCTCTCGCCAGCCAGTGTGGTGGTGGGGAGCTATAATAGAAGACCCCACAAGAGGTGCACAACCGTGACCTCTCGGCTGTGGCATATTTCTGTGCGGATGGAAAAGGCGGGGCAGGGCGGAATTGGGCAGGCGGAGCGGGGATTGCGATTATTAAGCCGGGGCACTGGGCCAGTGAGAGCAGATGCTTGGGCTCATGTGTGGGTCTGTCTGCTCTGCGTGGGGAGCAGTGGGAGCGGCAGGCAAGCGCTCCAACCAACCGAAGTGGTCAGTCGAGGCCACCGCATCCCGTCCTCTTCCGTCTCACCACCGCGTCCACCCGTCTTGCCCCCGCTGCCCATGCGCCCCCACGTGTTCGCCGGCGCCCTGCGTGCCGCTGCCCCTGCCCGTGGCCCGCTTGCCTTCGGCGTCTGTTTGGCTCACGTGGCCTCGCCTCGTCTGTCCGCGCGGCGAATGCCGAGGATCTGCCCGAGTACGAGGTCCCCCCCGGCAGCGCCAACCCTCATCGCCTCGAGCACGGGTTTTTTGACAAGCGTATCCCCGTAATCACCACCCCCACCAAGGTCGAGCATGACCCGTATGGCGACCGCATCGTTCTGCGTGCATCGATCGAGATGTCGAACGCGATCTACAAGGAGGCGAGCTCGCGCAAAGAGGCCAACATGCGCCACTTTACTATCAACTTTGGCCCTCAGCACCCTGCTGCTCACGGTGTGCTGCGTCTTATTCTCGAACTCAATGGCGAAGAGATTCTTCGTGCCGACCCCCATGTGGGCCTCTTGCATCGCGGCACAGAGAAGCTGATTGAGTACAAGAACTACACGCAGGCCATGCCCTACTTTGACCGTCTCGATTACTCGTCGGCCATGACCAACGAATTGTGCTACGTCCGGGCGGTGGAGAAGCTGCTCAACATTGAGGTTCCCGAGCGCGCCAAGTGGATTCGCACTCTGTACTCCGAAATCTCGCGACTGAATAACCACTTGATGGCTGTCCTGTCCCACGTGATGGACGTGGGTGACGCCCTTCTTGTGGGGTTTCGAGGAACGTGAGAAGCTTATGGAGTTTTATGAGCGTGTCTGTGGTGCCCGTCTGCACGCAGCCTACTTCCGCCCCGGCGGCGTGGCTTTTGACCTTCCGGTCGGTCTCCTGGATGACATTCATGTATGGGCCTCCCAGTTTAGCTCGCGCCTTGATGAGGTTGAGGAAGTGGTGACGGGCAACCGTATCTGGCAATTGCGGACGGTGGGCATTGGTCGTGTCACGGCTGACCAGGCCCTCAACTATGGCTTCAGCGGGCCATGCTGCGTGGAAGCGGTATCCCATGGGACCTTCGCAAGAGTCAACCGTACGAAAAGTTTGACGAGGTGGACTTCGAAGTGCCGGTCGGCAAGAATGGCGACTGCTTTGATCGCTACCTCTGCCGGGTGGAGGAGATGCGGCAATCGCTACGGATCATTGAGCAGTGTATCAACAAGATGCCCCCTGGTCAGGTCAAGGTGGACGACCACAAGCTCACTGCTCCACCCCGCGCCAACATGAAGGAGAGCATGGAGAGTCTGATTCACCACTTTAAGTTCTTCTCCCAGAACTTCAATGTGCCCCCTGGCGAGACGTATGCGGCCATTGAGGCACCCAAGGGTGAGATGGGCGTCTACCTCGTCTCGGACGGGACCAACCGGCCTTACCGCTGCCGCATCCGTGCCCCCGGTTTCCTCCACCTTGCGGGTGCCGACATGATCTCGCGTCACCACGATGTCGCTGACATGGTAGCCATCATTGGACGATGGACTTGGTGTTTGGTGAGGTGGACCGTTAATGCATTGCTATGAGCCTCGGTCTATTCCAGCAAGGGCACCACGGTCCACCCTTTGCCTTGGGACCTCAGAGCCGTAGGACCTAGGAAACTGAGGAGGCACTCGCTGCAGACCAATAGGTTGCCCCCGACATGGATCCGTGCACCCCCATATAGCAAGTAGCGCGGAAAGCGCATGTCGCACAGCTTGCACTTCCCTCCGCGATAAGGCAGCGGTGCCGGCCCCGGCCGGGCGTAGGAAATGACAGGGCGCTGCAGTGCAGCGACCGAGAGGAAGGTGGTAGTGGCGCGGGGCAGGGCGGTGTGGGTCAAGTGAAGCGTTCGGAAATGAGGAGGTGGGTACAGCTTGTGGCATGGCGAAGCCAGTAGGGCTGCCCCAACCGGAGTCCTGGGACCGATATCAGGGTTACTTCGTTCCAAGGACGTGCGAACGCTGTGTTCCCCTCGCAGCTGGCAGCCAGGGTACGTGCCCACGCGCTCTGGGGATCGGAAAAGTAGAGTTGATCCCCCATGTGCAGCGCCGCTTGATCGGAGCAGAGTGGTGGCGGTAGTGAGGAAGGCCATCCCCATCAATAGCCTCTTCTTCTGGTGTATCATCCCACCGACACACCACCGCTGCTCGAAGAAGCGAGAGGGGCGAGGAGGCATCCAGCTCGAGCGTTTGGTCAAAGTTAAGTCGTCTAACAGGGAATGTTGAGTGGGGGCCAGAGGGGTAGCTGCTTTTTCGGCGACCTCATCATCTGACTTGGAACTGGACGAGTCGGAGGTTGAGTCGGAGGAGGAGGAAGTGGTGGAGGCAACGTCAGGGTCCGAGGCGGGGGGGATGGAGAGTGTGGCTGGGGCTGGGTGCGAGATGGCCGGGCGGATCGGCCGCGGTAGTATCCACGTGAAAAGGGAGTGGGGAGGGACGAATATATGTCAACTGTGACGCACCAATCGGGCTTGCTATTGCTGGGGACCAGCCGTGCACGTTCGTCCCATACGCGTTGTCCCACACTGAGGATCGATTCGGTAGGCGTGGGCTGGTATAGCACGTTTTGCTCGTGAGGCTGGATGCGATGGGCATACTGCCGGATCACAGTTGTTCCTTCCTGGGTGCCCGGTGGCAATTCATACTCGCCAAAGCGAAAGGCACTGGGCAAGCGCGCCTCCATCTCCTCCCAGTGTGGATTGCGAGCGAGGAGGGCGGTAGGGCCCGGCTGGGGTTCGTCAGCTATGGGTTGGTACGAGGCGCGGTCTTTTGGCGCTTACGGTCACGATACCGCGTGCGCTTCTCACGGGCAGCAATGTGGGCGGGGTTTGGGACCACGTATCCCATTGGTGCCGCAAGCGGCGCGCCAGCTCGCCATCATCCAGGATATCTTGCGTGTACTGCCGCGTCTCCGTGAGCGCAATGGCCTCCCATGCCGATGGAGAAGGCGGCGAGGGAGATGGAGGCCGGAGAGCAAGGGTCTCGTGGAGGAGATGGTCCAGCGCCAACGGAGGGCCTGGGGGGTCCATGGGGCTGCGTTCTGCGGCGAGAGAAGAGGAAGGGGACAGGGCAGACGAATGGGTGGATCACCAGGACGGCCTCGGCCACTCGTGCGTCTCCTGCCCAGGACGGATGACGTCATCTGTGCGATGGGATGCGGCCGGGTAGTTGCGATTTCAACCCGACGTTCCGGCCACAGCTCGGTCCATGTTGCACCGACTGCTAACGTGCATTCCCGACTGGCCCAGGCTCTGAGAGATACCAGGACTGGTGACCGGCGGCAGTCATGCTTCAAGTCAAGTCACTAGTCCCTGAAGGTAGCCAAGGAACAGGCTTGGACCAGCACCACAACCACATCCACATCCGTACGTGCGCCGCGCAAGCATGACACTGCTCGAGGTGGCCGCGGTCGTGGGACTGGCAGTGTGCCCCCCGCTTGTCTACGCTGAGCAGGCGTGGCGTATCCAACAGCGCCGCGACAGCCGCGGCTTTGCCAAGGAGGTGTGCGGCGTGCTGCTGTTCGCAAATGGCGCGCGGGTGCTCTGGTGGTTCGGGGTGCACTATGAGCTGGCTCTGCTGGTCCAAGCGCTCTTTATGATCGTCGCCCAGCTCTTTCTATTGCATCTGTGCATCAAGTTTCGCTCGGGCTCGTTTGCCAGCTCGGCCTTCAGCGTCTCTTCCTCCGATCAGCCTGGAGCGGTGGTCTTTGATGCGAATGACACCAATGCACCCGGCACTGGGCGCCCCGCTGTACCCGCTGTGCCCCGATTCCAATTCCGAGTGGATCCTCCTCCAGAGGATATGGGTGAGGAAGGCTACCACGCACCCTCGCATCGGCCTGGGTTGGACGATTTTGCTTCCTTCTTGTCATCGTCAGGGGAAGCTCTGCGCGATGCGGGCAGAAGACTGGCGAATCTGCCGCAGCTGGGGATTCAGTCGCTCCAGTCTTCTACCTCTTCATCCCGTCCCTTTAATTTTTGGAACTGGCCCGAGTTCTCGACGTGAGTAAAGAGTCGTGCGAATGGGTCCAATAAGAAGGCTAACCTGTTTTCTCTGGCTCAGATATGTGTTTGTCTTCGCGGGGTACTTGATTGTCATGGGGGTATTGCAGCTCTGCCTGGGCTGGTCCCAAACGTACAATTCCATTCTAGGAACTTGGGCAATGGGAGTGGAGGCCTTGCTGCCCATCCCACAGCTTTGGATCAACCAGCGTCGCCGGTCTTTGTCGGGTTTCCAACTGTCTGTCTTGGCTGGATGGACGTTCGGCGATTTGTTCAAATCAGTCTATTACATTGTGCGGAACACACCACTCCAGTTCACCTGCTTTGCCCTGATCCAATTGGCAGTCGACCTGGCTATCTGTGCCCAAGCCTACTTCTTCTATCCGCAAACTTTGGCCGACGACGCAGCATTGGCGGCTGAACAAGGTAACCATGCCCCTCCTCCTCCTTCCACCTCTCCATCTCCCTCTGCTACGACCTCTCACGTCCCCCACGCCTCTTTGCCTCCACGTGCCGTGGAAGAGGAGCTGGAGCTGCTTCCAGCTGATATGTCGGACGATGAGGATGCAGGCAAGAAGGCAACGCGTGCCCCGTTGCCCATCACAGCCGTTCGAGGTCGGGGACATCGAGGCGGACGAGGAGGACTAGAAAGGGGCGTGATGCAGTGCTGGTCCATCGTGTGCACCTATGAGGCGAATGAATTTTATCATTTGCTCAAGGAAAAGTCAAGTGTTCTCCTGGCTGAATTTGTCCTGCTCGTTAGCTGCGCCCGCCTGCGGCCCTACTATTGTGACAACGGGGATAGTTTGCCAAGCCGCCTCCACCTGCGTTCGTGGCCTTCAATCAATGATTGGACTCTGAGAGGGCCTCAGGCCGCTGAGGCGACCGATGCAACGCACCGAGCGCGCACTTTCCTGCCTTCCCCTTACTTTATTCGTCTTTTTCTTAACGCCATAGATTGCCATCCTTTTTCCGTGCCTGTTTGTGGTCAAGGGTTTTCCTCGATCTTTACAACATCTCCATCGGATGACATGGTGGTGGTCGGTCACAGAGTGGCAACAGAAGCTCCTCATCTGGGTGCCCGGCATCGATGGTAACCTGAGGCAGCCTGAGGCCTGTCAGCATGTCAGGCCTGACCTCAGGCCAGAGGGCCGCCCTGAGCGCGAGCCGACTATGTGACAGAGGCCTGAGACGGAGGGACTAGGGAGCTGGAACGGCGGAATTTGTGGCATGCATCATGCATCACGCCTAATCGATGATCTATCACGTGACACGCAAGCCTCGGCTGGCTTGGCGCAACCTTGGTGGCAACGCTAGGTGCGCCTTCTGTCGCAGCCGCCTGTCTCCGGCACAGGGGCAGCTTGCAATTCCGCTGCGCAGCAGTGGTAGTAAGCTTTGTGCTGCGCAGCCGAGCAGCCGGCTGGCCTGTCAGCTGTCCTCGGAGTTACGAGGCGCTGGTTAAGTAGGTACCGTGTCATGCCCCTTTGCACTCCTGCCCTTTCCAACTGACCAACACCAACGTCCCTCCCCCTCCCATTCCACTCCCACTTCCACTTCACTTCCACTTCACCTCCGCTTCCACCCTACCACATGTCCTCCGCCTTCCCCGCCTCCCCTTCCATGCCCCCTCGACCTCTCCCTTACCGCTCTCCTGACGAGCAAGCGAGACACACCCTCACCATCGCCGATGCCATCTTGGGCTTCCCTCCCGCGCAGCCCCTGCGCCAGCTGTCCAGCCCGATCCCATTTCAGTGGTCCCAACCCCGATACTCTCTCACCCTTCAGTGACCCATCATTTGCCTCAAGCCCTGCTTCTTTGACGCGCCGGAACGCGCAGCCTCGGTGACGCGATGCCGAGAGTCTATCCTCATGGTTCTCCCCTGTGGACGCATCTGCCCTGATGCCGCTCCGGCCCCGATGGATGACCTCATGTCAAACCTGGACGCATTCTCCTTTGCTCCCGCAGCCCCTGTGCTCATGCCGTCGAGCCAAGCTACCCTCATTCCCCGCTGTTCAGCATAACAAGGAGCAAGATTTTGAAACGGCATGTGCCAACTTGCGCGGAATGGCCGCCCATGGCCTCCCGGCTTCGTCGATGCTGGAGTATGTAATGCTTCGCGCCCTGGACTTGACCGGAGTATTCCTGTGAAGTCTCTTCAGGGCCTGATGGAGCTGGAGAACGCCCAATGGGGAACCATCGTCGCCGTCCGCCTCATCTCAAATCTCCAGCACCGGCCCTCAGCGCCGCTCCCGTCGATCCAACGCGTCTGACATCAACGTAGCGCCGTACATCATCCCAGCGGGTCCGAGGATGTACAAGTGCGACCAATGTCCTCTAGTATTTGATCGTGCCTACAATTTGCGCGAGCACCTCAAAACCCACGACCCCACTTGCATCAAGGAATTTTCCTGCCCTCTAGTCCACTGTCCTCATGCATCGCATCGCAGGGCGGACATGCACCGTCATATCAAGAACGTGCATATCAAGAAGGAGGTGCTCACGCCTGAGCACAAATCACTCATCTTGGCTTCTTACCCAGCCATGCGGGTGACTTTGCCTCCCCCTCGAGGAAACGGGGTGTCAAGTCTCAGTAATTGGGTATGCATCCTCTTGTCTTTGGATTTTCTGAAACTGACCATTTGCCCAGCCCAGCCCCCTTCCCTCATTTCTAGTTTACCAAATCCTCTTTCGACCTCGAGCCCAGAGAACTCTACCTCGTTCACGAGCTGGACCCAATCCAGTCGACTGAACCTGATGAGCATGGGTACCCCGCACGGTGTTTTTGGCAGCTATCAGGCTCCGACTTGTGTCGTTGAGCAGACATGCTTACACCTTCCCATCGGGCAACTCCCTTTCTCTGTGTTCCTTGTTCCACTCCCCTCTCCTTCCCCTCTCCCTATTCTTCGGTTCCTTCTACAAGGGTCGAGTCGCCGTCAGTCTCCGGCGTTGCCGTCGAGCAGCCTCTCTCCCTTGTAATAAGCATGGAACCGCTCCACACAGACACTACTTGAACTTTATTTGGCATTTGGACTATCATATAAGTCACTTCTCTCATCGACTTTCCCTCTCTCTCCTTGTTATCTCGATCGAGTTCCTTTGTTACTGTTCCCTGTCCCCAAGTGTTTTCCACCTGTCATTGCCATGCCTTATTTTCCCCATCTTTCCTCTGGCGGACACAAATGCCCAAACGTCGCCGCACTAGCTAGATACGCATAGGACCGACCGTGAGTTTGCGCGTTTGTCAGCACCATCGTGTGTACCGATGATGGGAGGATAAGCAGCATCCTATGGAAAGAGGCAATCTTATACTACCTGGCTATCTCAAGACAGAGGGTATGGGCCACGCTCATTCAGAACCAAGGGCTTATCCCCGTAGATCACCAGAACCATAATGGGTTAGGGGGAGGGGGCAAGAGCTAAATGGGTCAAGGCACAACCTTGCCGACGATGTTGTACCTCTGAAGCAAGATGAGAAAAAGGATTATGGAACTCGGTCAATTTAGTTCCAGTTAACCAGACAACAAGAGAAAGGGGGACGCACTTTAGAATAATAGGCAAACCAGTCGTTCAGCACTTTGAGTTCCTTCTCGGTCAGGTGCGAATAATCGGCAATTGCATCCTCGGGCTTCAGGGACGATTTCCCCAACGCGGCGCTAGCGTCCTTGCCGGCAAACACACTGTACCCCTTGCCTGCTGATACATCTCCCTCCGCGGCGACACATCAAACACCACCCCCTTCACTGCCACGTACACAGGCAAACTGTCGTCGGTGCCATTGTACTTGGCCAGCTCGGCGACCGAGATGGGGTCGTCCTTGGGCGGACTGCCACGTCATAAGGTAAGTACGGCATCCGAATGCTAGACGGGATTGGGGGCGGGGACGGGGAGGGGGGGACGGGGACGGGGACGGGGACGGGGACGGGGACGGGGGTACATACTGCGTGGGCTTCGTTTGGGGTTCCATGATTGTAATGGTTGGGAAGGATAGGAGGTGAGGGTGAAAGCGGGTGTGGGCGAGCCGGCAGTGGGATCGTTGATCCCGCACAGACACAGACCCACTGCGCCTAGTAAGACCAGCGGAGTTTGCACGGAGCGGAAACACATTTCTCCATTTCAACGATACCTTCTGAGGGTTCCGTATCTCCCGAGTCCGCATGAACAAGGACGGCTGGCGCAATGGTAGCGCGTCTGACTACGAATTCGTTGTAATCAGGAGGTTGCAGGTTCGACCCCTGCGTCGTTCGACCCGACAGGGCGTCCTTCTTTTTATTTTTTGTGACTTCTCGCAACACCGCCAAAATAGCATTCTGTGCTCGGTCTACTGCACCCTAATAATGAGTAGCTCCACAAATCCCATCCAGATGTGTCACGAGCGTTTATAGCCCACACTAATTATAGGGAAAAGTGCATTATTCATGGGCGCGACATTCGCATGCAGCCAATCGACGAGGAGGTTGTGTGAAAGGACGAGTTAGGCCGACGTGAGACGAGCCTCGGCTTCCTTCCAATTGACAACGTTCCTGTAACATATCTAGCGTCAGTACTGGTTGCCGGCCACGCAAGGAGACCAGGATGGGAATGGATAGGGAGACGTACCAAATCGCCTTAAAGTAGTCAGCCTTGACGTTCTTGTACTGGAGGTAGTAAGCGTGCTCCCATGCGTCAATACCGACCAGGGGGATGTGTCAACAGGGGGTCCTGGTTGGCAGTCGTAACGATCTCCAGTTCGCCCGTAGCCTTGTTGTACCCCAGCCAGCCCCAGCCCGAGCCCTGAATACCAGCAAGGGCAGCGTTGAATTTGGTCTTGAGGTTGTCGAGCGAGCCAAAGTCCTTGCTGATCGCCGTAGCCAACTTGCCGCCCTCGGGAAGCTCTCCACGCCCTTGCCTGCAGGCGCCAGGTTCTTCCAGAACAGCGAGTGGTTAATGTGTCCACCACCATTGAAGTTGAGCGCACTTTGCAGCGCGATTGTCGCCCAATGTCGTTCTTGGCTACCGCGTCCTGCAGCTTCTCCTCGGCCACATTGAGGTTGGTCACATAAGTCTGGTGGTGCTTGTTGTGGTGCGTCTGCATGATTTCCGCACTGATGAAGGGCTCAAGCGCGCCAAAGTCGTAGTCAAGGTCGGGGAGGGTGTGCTTGGCACGCACGCCGGTAGGAATGGCGGTGCGAGCAGCGCGGACGGCAATGCGCGAAAGGGTGGTTCCGATCATGGTGGTAACAAGGGGTGCGAGTGAGAGCACGTCAAGGTGGTGGTGGTGAGAGACGCGAGAAGCGAGGGCTGGCAGTCTGTTATAGGCAGGACGTGGCCGTGGCTGGGTGGGGTGGGTCGTGCACGGACAGCGCACGGATCACAGAGGAGGCACCTTCGCTGGAGGCACACCTTGCAGGCGGGCAGAAGCCCAGTGTGTTTACTAAGCCCGATCCCTGCATCCATGCATGGCACACAGCGCCAGTATGAGTCAGCGCCCGGGGTTGCGTCGTGCATGTGTCACATGCAGGCCGACATTTGTTGACGTCACCTCACAAACACAAGCCCCACACATGCCTCGATCTCAGATCCCATCATCGCATCCCGATGACATGATGCCGAGGCAATGCCAATGCTAGCGTTAACATCATGGGCCCAGGGCCTTGGTATGCGATAGGGTGCTGCATTTGAAATGTTTCACCTTACACGTCAGCTGTAGGAAAGCCAGCTGCTATGTTGCACCGACCCCGCCCGCCTCGGGTCACGTGTGCTGCTGCCCTGGTGGTGCCGGCACATCGACACAGGACAGACGCGTCCAACGAGGCAACAGCTACCTGCCCGACGCTCACCACTACCGACTGGCTCAACATGTCGCTGCGTGGATACCCGCGTGCGCTCCTGCGCCGTAAGCTTCGTGCCCCGCTCTCCGAAGGGTATCGCATGGGCGCGCGCATCGACTGGCCGTCATGCTTGCCTATGTCCCTTCCTTCGCCGCCTCGCAGCCGAGTGCAAGATCGCGCTCCAGATGGACGCTGCCGAGGCCCCGCCCCCTACCGTCCAGGACGTCGGCTGTACACACAAGTCCCGATACGCCATGTTCTCCAGCATCGCCACTACGCCGCGGTGCGCCGCCTGCCACATGCCGCCTTGTAGGGGATGGCACTTGTGTTCCCCTTCGGCTCAGCGTTGCTCTTGCACCCCCACGCCATAATGTTGAGCACCACCGTCCCCAAGCGCGTTTTTGCGGGCACAAATCCGCAAATCAGTCACTATGCAAGATGACTGTGCTGATCCACTGACGCTCCGGGACGTCTCCCGAGATGATCAAGATATCTCTTCACTCACGACCCTGCAAGCCATGCCTTCCACCACATGTGACCATTCCGCTCTCCAAAGACACGTGATGGTTGGCATGCCTAGGAATCCCTATGTAACTCTACCCTGTGCATCCTGCTCGCCTACCACAAGTCTGGTTGCTTTTCAAGCTCACCAACAAGTAGATATGTTAGCTTGAACATAGACATGACGAATGATCGGCCAAGCCAGAAGGGACAAGACAATGCAGAGAGGGGAGGCTAAGATGATTACGCCGAAGACTTTTCACGAGGAAAAGATGTTCCCGACGGGTTGGGTACTACCAAAGACACAGGCATGTTCCGCTGGCCTGGACTGGTTCTAATGGCGGACGAGATGATGATCGAGGGACAGAGGCGCTGCGGCCGCGTGTGCTGCGGCGGATTGAGCGAGAACGATGCCGTGCATATCGGTGCTCGCCATCTGAGGGTGAAGGACACGGCATGAGGCGCTGGTGCGAAAGAGCAAGGTCAGGAGGAGCTCGCGCGATGTAGAAGCGTGGTGCGAGGTAGTCTCTTGGACATACATAATCGGATGTAGCTGTTTTCTTCGCCAAGCAATCCACTGGACCACAATAATCAGGTCAAAGATCAGTGTCCCACCCGAACCCAACAGGAAAGGTAGCCACTTTTACAAGTAGGCTCGGCCGTTCGGCCCTGACGGAGCCAGGTTATAAAGACTGTTGCCGAGAAACACAGAAAAGAAGAGGAGGATGCTCCAAGCTGCAATGGAAGCACAGGTTACGTTTTGACCTAGATCTGAGGCAATCGGCTGGTCAAGTACAGCAGAATGCAAAAATCACGCCGACATGCGACCACACATATGTTCCAGCGTCCGGTCCTGTGCGGGAAGAGGAGGAAGAGAACAAATGAACATGGGCCCCTCCATGGCGATGGGTTTCGAGGCTGTGCCAAGAAAGATGGCCGAATGAGAAGGGGACGGGCCAGCACTGGCCCAGGATCAGACAGTAAAAAGAACACCCACCAGGAGCAAAACATGGAAGGGCCTGTTGAACGAGATATATGCCTTGGCCGCGAGCGCCCATGACCATCTCTCTCCAAAGTGCCTCACCTGGATTGAAGGCAGCCAGGAAGTGCGGAGAGGACCTCTTCACCGCCTCTGTCACTTGGGTCGGAAACACAATTTGGCTCTGCTCCATGAGTGCGGCCTCCCATGAAGAGGGAGACGCCGAGCAGGTTGCGATCGGCGAATCGCTGGGCTGATCTGAGCCGGATCTTGAGCCAAGATGCGATCGTGGCGAGACACGCCACAATTGTTGCGGTTCGAGTTATTCCCTGACCCCGACCCGCGTCGTCCTCATCGTCCTCGTCCCCTATCTCGTTCCACACGTCCAATCTCTTGTCCTGCTTTTGTCCCATCACCCAATGGAGAGCACGCGCGCCGGATTGGGTATGACGATTCGGTTCGTCTTGGGGAGTAGCCTCTTCGAAATCGTGGTTCACAAGTTGTTCCATCGTGCGAATCGATTAGACTGGATCCTGCTCGGTAAAAAGGCGATGGAACCAAATTTAGGTTCCAAAGATGAGGCTGGCGGGAACGAGATTTGCCCCAGGCGCCATGACCATTGTCACGGAGACGAGGTCTTCTGCGTGGCCCGTATCACCCAGTTGCCTGTTGGATTTGGGGCGTAGCAACCTGCGGGCAGCGATAGATCAGGATGTACTAAACGGACTGAACCACGATGTAGAGATCAATGCTGCAAAAGTAAGTGTGGCTACTGCAATGGGGAATGGGGGCTGGTGGGTGAGCCAGCGAGCCGATCCTGTCGCCAATGTTAGCGTCAACTAAGCCCTCTGATCGCACAAGAAGAAACGTACAGATTAAGCACATCGCAGTCCACTGTGCCACAAAGACGCCAGACAGACCATCTACGCTCTTGCGGCAGTAGTTACCGATGATGTAGGGAGTCTGGGCAAAGAGCCAAAAACGAATAAAAACTGGTCTGTCCACTCCAGCCCGATACAACGGCACGCGTAGGTATCACAGACTCAGTCGGGGGTATGGGGGGGCCTGGTCGCAGCAGCAGTTGCTCGGCGGAGTGAAGAGGTTAGCCAGTTAGGGGCAACCTGGCTAGCATGCCTAGTGTGGCAAGCCAGGATGCGGACAGGGTGCGGCAGGTAGGAGCGTGGGCGCGTGAGCGCCAGTGCGTTGGCCAGACACCCCCACAAGCTCATTTCTTTCCTCTTGCCCGCCCGGAGCTCGTAGATTGTGGGCGAATCAGGCGACCGCCGCATTGCTTAATCAGCTGTGGATCGGTGCAACCTGCCGGACCCAAGTGCAGTGGACATGGACAAGCTGGCAGCAATCGTGCACGGACGATTTGATCCGGAAGACCCCATTCATCCGTCTGTCCAATCGCTCTTCCCGCCTCAGCGGAAATCGCCTCAGCTGTTGATCTCCATCACCACCGCCATGTTCGCTCGCTCTGCACTTTCTGCCCGCACTGCCTTCCCTGCCGTCTCGCGCTCCCTCCTGCTTCCGGCACGCGCGGCTCAGCTACTCCCTGCGCGTGCTCTCCACACCTCCCCCCGCGCCTCCAGCTCACTGCGCACCACTCTGCTGATGCGCCCGCTGCGCTGGGACCCTACTCTCAGGTAATCGTGCATGAAGCGACCCAGACCGCGTATGTGTCGGGCTGCATTCCGCTCGATGCTAAGACGGGCAAGTTGGTTGAGGGAGGTGAGGGCGATGCCTCGGCGCCTGGGGTGATCGAGAAGCAAACAGAACAGGCCCTCACCAACTTGTTTGCGGTCCTCAAGCCGCCGGAGCGGACAAGACCTCGGTCCTCAAGACGACTGTCTTCCTCAAGAACATGGAACACTTTAAACGCATCAACGCTGTGTACGAAAAGGTATGTTTCGTCGTCCCACCCTTTCTCTGGCAGGCTTCTATGATTTTCTAACCGAGCTCCCTGAAGGCGTTTGAGGGCCACAAGCCTGCCCGCTCTGCGGTCGAAGTGGCTCGCCTTCCCCTCGATGTTGGGTTGAGGTGGAGTGCATTGCTGCCGTTGTCAAGACCCCTGGAGCGCCTGATTGCCGAGCAAACGTTTGGCTCCCATCCCCCACCCAACGTTATTTCCCCGGCTTGGACCTTCTCCACTGTGGATGTAACGCATGCCACGGCCCGCACACTAGTAATTGTCCTTACATGCGGTGATCGGAGGACGACACCAAACCGGATACTGGCGTGCGTGGCCGACGCTCGAACGCCAAGCCTGAAGTTCAAATGGAGGCGTCTAAGTTCAATTTGTCAAACCTTTAGACGTGGAACACGGAACGTAATGAACGCTTTCGGGGGCTGCGCATTGCGCACGACAGGTGCAGCAAAGAGCTATAGGTACGCGCAGAGACCCTGTCTGACAGAACGCAGCAGGACAAGGTACCGGTGTGTGTGGGGCTGATGTGGAGCGGGCCAAAGATAAAGCTTGAAGCTTGAAGTCCCTTTTCTATGAGAGCAAACGTTAAAACAGGCGGTGCCGGTGGTGGTGGTGTGGTGGTGGTGGTGGTGGTCCGGTGGTGGCAAGTGGAATCAGAGTGATGCAGGTGGAAACATTTACCACTTTAGGCCGTGCAACAGCTGCGCCCATCGGCCACGCAACTCCGCCGCCGCCACAAAAAATAAAATGGCTTCAGAACCCCCCCGTCGATGTCTCCACGATGTCGTCGACTACACCGGTACCAGTCTCTTCCCCTGAGGAAACCACTCCCCCACCTCAAACTTCACCCCCATCCTCACCTCTATCTCTCCCGCTTCTACGCCAACTTCCCTTACTCCCAGCCCATCCACATCCACCCAATTTCTTTCATCCCGCCAGACTGTGTCACAGTCCGTTTCCCACTCCTCTGCAGTCTGAACAAGGGGGTTCTTCGTCTCCTCAAGCATCAAGCTACCACACGTCAGAATCTGTCTCCACTACTGCCTCTGGACCAGAGTCTGGCATCTTCACTAGTACCCAAGCCGACAGCACCCTGCCTTCTGAGACCGTCGTTACGGGTACCAACGCGCCCCTCTCCTCCGATTCCATCAGCGTCACACTGATCTCTTCAGAGACCAGTATCCCACCTGATTCGACCAGCACAATGAGCGCAGTATCCTCTCCGACAGGCTCTAACACGCGCCAGACCAGTGCCGATAGTAGTACCCTCGCTCCAACCGGCGCCAGTACTAGTTCTCCTCCTTGGGCACTGTATCGTCCACACAGAGTGCGTCTCCGGCACTTTTCTCTGATAAAGTTACTATGAAAGAGGAACAACAACTAACCTTATTTTTTGCACAGCTGTGCCCACTTCTAGCTTCACAGATCTCACAACTACGGACGAAATCAGCTCTTCTACTTTCTCCAATTTGCCTGAGTCCTCCACCCGTACCGCTTCCAATACGGAAAGCGACCCGAGCACCACCATTGATCCAACCGCTTCCTCCTCTCCCCTGACAAGTACATTTTCTCAGTCCATGTCTTCTTTGCTGTCGATTTCGAGCACAGCAACGCACGAGACGGGATCCGTCACCATCTCTCGCTCGCCCAGCTCCAACATCGGCCCCTGTATCTTCGTCGGCGATTGTGTCGTTCACCACGGCGGCCAGTGCAGAATCGTCCATCAACATTGATTCTTCCTCTTTCGAGGCCTCCGTGAGTTCAACGGGGCTACCGTCTGCATCTTCTCCTACCGCTTTGAGCAATCACCCGTTCCAGCTCCATGCTGAGCTCCAGTCCCCCCTGAGCTCCAGCACCGAGGCTTCAATTGTGACCAGTAGCTATCCCATTTCTTCGACTGCCGTTGCTGGTTCAAGCCTTTCCTCAGCTCCATCCAGCTCGGAAGTGCCCATCAGTTCGACTCCTGGTTCATATTCAAGTGTTGCAGAACAGAGTAGCACCTTTATGCAAAGCAACGGGCCCAGTTTCTCCTCAACTCCATCCAGCTCCTCTCTACTTTCATCGAGCAGTGCCGCATCGTCTACAACAGATGCGGAATCTACTTCGAGGGCCTCAAGCACGTTGCTTTCCTTCTCAGGTTCATCAACTCAACCTACCTCATCTGTGAGTACCACGTTGGGCTCCTCGACAACCACGTCCCCGACTTCTTCTGCTGTCCTAGCCACTAGCACTGCTTCCGACTCTCGATCGACGGTGACGCAGACCTCCACTTCACTTGTTCACTCTTCAGAGTCATCATCAACGTCGAATACCGTGTTCACCTTTCCCTCTGCATCGTCCGGTTCAATGGTGGTCTCCATCCCGCTGAGCCTCTCCCCCACCGAGGTGGTGGAAACGTTGACAGCGACGCCATCGGGAGGAGGGCCAGGATCGGTGGTCACCTTGACCTCGACTGCCGTCGCCCCGCCTCCGTCGGCGTCGGCAGTGATTGCGGCGATCCCGACGACGGCCACGATCGTGGCGGTGCAGGATTTGACGGCGACCCAGACGGTGGTCGAAACGGCTTCGGCCGTGGGCACGAATGTACGTCTCTTCTCTCTCTGCTTTTGTTTGCAGCCGTGAACAACAAGGAACGGGTTGTGGTTGTGGGAGCAATAGATCAACGCTGGTGTACTGACTCTTCTCTTCTGTTGTTGTTGATGTTCCGAAAATTTGGATCGGAATAGGAAGCTGGGTCCTTGACCACCTCGGAGCTGGTTCAGACCATCGTTCTTGTGCCTGTGACCCAGGGCATGTCAACCTTGATCCAGGTTACTCCCATCTCCCCTGGGCAGTTGGCCGCGCACGACAGCGGGGGTGGCCATATGACGACGCAGCCGATCCCTCCCCCTTTTATGCTCTTTGGCTTCTGGTCATCATGTTTTTGTCTGGACGCTTGTTTGCGGGAAGACTGTAAACAAAATTCCATAGTTGAATGAACCCCCCCCCCCCCCCACAAACCAAAACTCACTTGTTTGGTCAACGTGACCCGGCCTTTTCCTCTCGCTTTGGCGTCCGTTCTCTTGTTCTCCCCGAAATGGACTCGGTGACTTTTGCTGCTTTCTCTTTCCCCCATCTCGTTCTGACTCGAAGAGGGAGTTGGGCACAGAGCACCACTTTTGCTGTGTTTCCAAAACATGGCTCACTTTTCCCACTAGGCCCGTTTGCCCTTGTTGGGTTTGTTTTTTAACCAATTCTTTCTTCTCTTCCTCCATACCTCCGTTTCCATACAGTGACCCAGTACAGCCTGCCGGCAAGAGAACCGTCTCGAGAAGATGGGCGAGAGGAGAAGCTCTGTGGACTCTGGTTCTTTTTTTCTTCCATCAGCCAAACAACGAAAACAATGTTCTCCTCACCGTTCTCCTTTTCAGCATCCAGTACTCGGTTCATACACCCCCATCGACCTTATGTGGGTTGCCGTGGCCATGGTGCGAGGGGCGCACGTCGTTGTCCGCAATTCCATTTAAGTGCCCACTCCTCTTGTCTTCTCTCGTCTCGCTTTTCAGGCGTACAGTGTGTTTGGCATCACAGGTCATAAGCATCCATGCATGAATGTGCACTCTTCCAACGAATGTAGCAGGTGGAACAAGCCGCACGGGGGCGGTGGATGTGTGCGATCGGGACAGCAGCTGCCTGGGGCTGGTGGAGATGCAGGTGCCGAGGGTTGGAAGTGAAGAGGGGAGGGTGGGTGTCGAAGGGAGGTGCAATGTGTGGTTGGTGATGAGTGGTGGGTGACCGGTGACCCCTTCATGATTTCATTCATGATGCTTGGTTAATGACATGTGTGACACGTGTCGACGGGGCCGCAGGCGTTGGGCGATGCGATGGGTGCGCGGGCTGCGGCGGGCGGCACAGGGCGACTTGGATGGGGGGGCTGCATGTGGGTCGGAGACAGGCGCTGTGCTGGGGCCGGACATCACAATTGTGGATCCGGGGGCGGCCGGTGAGCAGCAGGAGAGTGGCGTGGTGCGGCGGCGAGGCGCTGGCGGGGGACGCATGCAGGCAGGGGGGCGCTGTGTGCTCGGCTGGGACTGGCTGGCTCCTCGCTGCTCTGGGCTCCAGCCGACTCTCGCGGCAGCTCTCCACGCAGCCCAGCAGCCAGCAGAGCACAACCAGCACAAGCACCCCCCCGCATAGCACGCTGTCCCAGGCAGCGCGGGCAAGGTGCTTTGCTGTGACTGGCCGGTGACTACGACTAAGCAGCCCCACCGACGCCTGAGCTCTTCAGTGGCTCGTCCGCATTCACATCCAACGCGGCCCACCACCCACCTCCATCTCCACTTCCCCGCCTCCTTCCCCCCCCCCCTGCACCCTCGCCGCTTGCAGGCAGGCGGCACTCCCCACCCCCCACCCCCCACCGCCATGGCCTCTGCTGCAACTGGCGGCCAGTCCGCCAGCCTCGCTCTCGACAACCGCCGCCCCGCCGCCCAGATCGCCGCACGCAACCAGGCCGCCAAGCTCGCTGCCCTCCAGGCCCAGGCCGACGTCCACCACGTCGGCGATGCTGGCCTCAACACCGGCGCGCAGGGCGCCCAACTGTACAACCCCCATGTCGCTGAAAACAGTGGCTTCAGCGACGAGGCCGACGACTACGCAGATTCCCTCGGCCCGTCCGCCGCTGGCCTGGCGGGCAGGGCGCCGCCGCCGCCATGTCCCTTGTACCCGGCGAATACATGGGTGAGTACGCGCACGAGCGGAGGCCAGTATGTTCGGGCGGGTACGCATACGACGAGGAAGAGGACGAGGACGACTATGGCGAGGAGGACGAGGACGAGGGCGACCTGTCTTCCTCTCCTTCCATCCCCGACGAAAACATCGACTTTGATCTGGTCTATGCCCTGCACAACTTTATTGCCACTGTCGAAGGACAGGCGACTGTCCAGAAGGGCAACAGTCTCACTCTTCTCGATGACTCCAACTCCTACTGGTACGTTTCCTTGCCCCCGTTGCTGGCTCGAGTTTGACCGACAACGCTTCGATGGCCAGGTGGCTGGTGCGCGTCCTACATACCCAAGAGGTGGGCTACATCCCTGCCGAAAATATCGAGAGCCCCTTTGAGCGTCTGGCTCGCTTGAACAAGCATCGCAATGTGGACCTCTCCTCAGCGACGCAAGCGGACCAGGTGCAGGTACAGGAAAACATCCAAAAGTCCTACCTGGTAAAGACGCGCGAGCAGCGCGTCAACATCCTTGCCTCGTCGGGCAAGCGCTCGGCCCTGTCTCGCCGCGTCGATGGCGCGACGCCTGCCATTTTGGCCAACCGACGCAAGTCGGCCGTCATTTTTGGTAATTCGACTGTCCTCGAGCTGAGTGATCATGAGGAATGGTCGGAAAATGACGAAGAGGGTGGCTACTACGACGAGGAGGAGGAAGAGGAAGATGAAGATGCCGAGGCCGAAGGCGAGGGCGAAACAGAGGAGGCCAACGAACGAGCTCGCGCCCAACAAACAGAGCAACCCCTCTCGCAAGGTCAGCCCTTGTCTCAACAGCACCTCGCCCTCCAACAGCAGCAGCAGCACGACGCCTACGCCCAGCAGCAGGCGCAGTATGCTTCAGGACGGATCGTCGACCAAAATCAAGAGCCCAATACCACTGGGCAGCAGTACCAAGAGGAGTTGCAGTATGGCAACCGGTCCCAGCAGCAATACGGTCAGCCAGCAGGCCTTGCCGCGCAGCAAGGTTATGGATCTCAGCAGCCCCAAACGCGCTCTGACGTTCGGTTCGAGGGGGCGACGCAGATGCAATCTCACCAATACTATTACCAGCAACAGGAGGATCAACGTCTCCTACAGCAGCAACAGCAGCAACAGCAGCAACAGCAGCAACAGCAGCAACAGCAGCAACAGCAGCAACAGCAGCAACAGCAGCAGCAGCAGCAGCAACTACTGCAACGACAGCAACAGCAGCAGCAGCAACAACAACAGCAGCAACAATGGCGTCAGCAAATGCTCCAACAACAACAGGCTCAAGAGCAGCAGCGTCAATCTCAGCTGGTACAAGAGAATCGGCTTTCGCCTGTTCAGTCTACCACTGGGCCACGCTACTCTCCGGATATTCGAGTACGTTCCCCCACACAAGACACAAGCATGCGCTCCCAGGAGAGCGGTGCTTCGCCTCCTTCGGATGCTGGGTCGAGCTCGCCTAACGGGGAAAAGCAACCAAAAAGCGGTCAAGCGTCTTTGGGATATTCTCTCGGCATAAGAAGGAGCGCGCGAGTCCCGTATCGGCTACTGGAACGAATGATGGGGTGTCGGATGAGAGTAGCATCCGCCCTCTGTCATCGAGCGTGGATCCAGGGTCAACGTTGGCTCCGCAACTGGCGTTCTCTCTCCTCCGCCGGAGGGTGTAAGCTCCTCCTTCCCCTCGTATGTCGATGCAGCCTGACAACAGCCGTCTATCGATCTACGGAGGCTTGGTCTCGTCAGGCTCAGGAGGAATGTCCAGCTCGGGTTCGGGACACACCTTTTCCGGGCCGGCTCGCCCTCGACCAGGCAGCTTAATTGTCCCTGGCGGGGATACTTCAGTATCGATGCTCAACGTTCTCCGTGTCTTTGCTGCGGCCAATTTGGAAACTGCCTCGACATACAAGACAGTGTTGCTCAACGAGACGACAACGGCGAATGAGATTGTCAAGCAAGCGGTTCAGCGCTTTGGTATTCGACGACACTCCGCTCTGTCCGCTGCCGGCGACCGCCTATCACCTGATGTGCAGGCCGAGTTTGCCCTGCAAGTACGAATGGCGGATGGGGAAGAGCGCATATTGCGACCGGAGGAAGTCCCTCTCAAAGTATATGAGCACATCACAGAGCATGAGGCCAACGCTCTCATGCCCCGCGTGCGTCGTTCTAGTGTGGGATCAATCTCGTCAGTTACGTCCAACCTGAGCGCCAAGTCAGCCATCACCAAGTTGAGTCATGACTTTAGTGACGACCACGCTGTCAAGTTCTTCCTTACGCGTCGTCCTCGGCCTGGCATGCTCAGTAATGCGTCAAGTCTCGCGTCAATCACCAATCCATCCTCTTTGGCGCCCTCTGCGGCCTCTGAAGCCGAGCCGCCTACACGATTTGGGATTCGTGTATTGATCTTCCCAATGAGCTCCCACATTCTCTCGCCTTTGACCCCTCCAGCTCGGCCATCGTACGGCGCAGTATGCTTGCTGATCTTTCGCGTCACGGCAGCTCCGGTAGTACTGGTCGTGGTACTGGGGAGGTAAACCAAGCTTATCGGGAAAAGATCTTAGCCATCCCACGCTCGGCCACCGTGGCCGAGGTGATTGAACAGGCGCTGGAAAAATTTGGCATCCATCAAGGCGTTGCCGAAGGAGGCGACGAAGAAGAGACCCGTCGCAACA
The DNA here is from genome assembly GCA_003971905.1 of Moniliella sp. 'wahieum'. Classification (NCBI taxonomy): domain Eukaryota; kingdom Fungi; phylum Basidiomycota; class Moniliellomycetes; order Moniliellales; family Moniliellaceae; genus Moniliella; species Moniliella sp. 'wahieum'. The sequence continues at coordinate 154,576 of RSEE01000053.1, read as the reverse complement.
ATGGGACCGACGAGGAGGAGGCCACTATTCCCTATGGCATGACAGCGGATGTGGATCGCACCGAACATCCTCTCCGCCCCAACTCGGCAGTGTACGATGCGTTCCGTTCACCTCCTTCCCTACGCCCTGTCGCACGCGATTGGAACAACACCGATCGACGAAGTTTGGACAGCAGTACCATGCTCAACCTTTTGGCCGACATGCGCAGTACCGACCCTGTCTTCATCCTCCGCCAACAGCAGCACATTTACGGTACCCTCAGCGCCCCCATCAGTCGCACCGCCCGCGCCTGGAGCCCAACCGAACGTGCCTTGGCGTCCAAACGCGATGCGCGACGCAAAAGTCAGCTGGACCTTGTCCGTACTGCTCCCGATGTTAGCGCGCTCCGCGAGGCCGAGTCCGAGGCTGGCATGGGCTCCAGTGGCACCCCTCCCACTAAGCCTGTAACCGCCTCTGAGCCCCCGAGCACCCAGCTATCTGCTGCACAGGGATCCGCAACCCCTGCTTCTGACGATGAGCAGGCCCGTCGGCACGAGATGATTGCAGCCCAGCGGGTTAAGGCCCGTGCGCTCGCTATGGAGGCCGCGCGCAAAGGTCACGGCGGGGGCGGCGGTGCTGCTGCCTCTTCGACCCCGGCTGACGCTGGGACCCAGCCTGGTGGCCAACCTACCGCCGCGCCTCGAAATGTGGGAGGAACGCAGCCGATGCCTACCCATGCTGCGCCTGACTCGGAGCCTACTACACCCGATGTGACCACCGAACCCGAGGAGGAGGAACCGGACGCGATTGATGCCATCTTGAACCATGTGATGCAAGGTGGAGATGGGGAGAGTGACGTCTCCTCCCTTACCCGCTCCCCCGACGAGTCTCACTTCTCTTCGATTGCGGCTGTTGCATCCGGGCGGGGCGGTGAGATGGGTCCAGAGGAATCCGCGGCCGTGGAGTCTCTCCGCCCAGTTGAGCCGCTCCATCTCCGTCGCCCTTCTCCCCCACCACGGGGAGCAGGATGGTGTCGGATACCAAGGATGCGTCGGACACGTCGCGTGCCACCTCCGCATTGGACGTTCCTGGTGCTTGGGTTTCGCAAAGTAGCAGTGCCACCCCAACCCCGGCGCCGGAGGATCGAAATGGACTTGCACCCGGAGGGGGAACTGGCATGCCTGCCGCCAACGCCGCAGCGGTGGGTGGCGCAGGCTCGGCTGCTATTACCCTATCCTCCCGGACGCTACCCAATGCAACGCAACGATCCAGTGCCTCCCCCGCGTCGGCCGCCGCGCCGTCCTTGGCATCCCCTCCGTCGCCCATCCCCGCCAAGTGGCTCCCACGGTCCCAAACGGGTCCTTGGTCCCGGGCCCTGCGTCCGGGCGGATGGCCAACTGGGTCCACTCAACCTGGACCACCTGTACGCCCTGATGGATGCTGCCACCCTTCCCTCGCGACCGACGGGGAAAGAGTCCCGCTCTGCCTCACGGACCGGGAGCAGCATGGCCACTTACCCGTCCCTCTCGTCGGGGTGGGGTGGCGCATCGTGGCCCGACGCCCAGTCGGTTCGGGCGCACGAAGCGCTACAACTGCGCGAGCGTAGTTTGCTCGTGCCCCTCTTTGGGCGGCCGGGGCCATCGCCCCCCGTGCCGGCATGGTACAGTGCGATGGAAGGGCAACTGACCCAGCTGGGCCAAACCTTGGACCACCTCTTGGTCGAGGCGCTGCGGTTGCCCAACTAGCCTACCTGCCTATACGTACTTCGGTGGCCACCGTCGTCCTGGGGACCGACCTGCTTTTAGGTTTTTTTTTTTCTTTTGTTTTTGTTTTACCCTTAATACCCTCTCTCCTTTTGGACCTCTGGACCTCTTCCGCTCCCTTCCCCTCGCCACGCTTGCTCCTTTTTCTCGCTCCCTTGAACGCGTTCTTGCCGTGTACGATGCTCGTTCTCTACCTCCTCTCGTTCCTGCCCGGTGGATCCTCCGTTTTCCGTTTTCCCATTCGTTTTTGTGTGTTGGGCTAGTGTCGTTCATTAGTGTCTCTTATAGCCCGCCCCGTAGGAACGTGCACGCGCTGCGTGCGACTGCCCCCTCCACCCATCCCCCCGAGTCCGCTCGGTCGGTCCCCTGCTGGCTCTGGGGTGCTGGGTTAGCTCGGTCCGAGGGCACGGGGGCGGACGGGAGCGGTAGGTCGGATGCAGGCAAAAATAGATAGCACCAAATGACCGTAGAGCCGTGAGAGCACATTACGGTCCCAACAGCGGCGTAGATCTCTCGAGTCCTCGGTGGCTTACCCCTTGGGAGCAAACAGGGGAAAGCCTGCGGGGGCTCTCGATTCGGTTTCAGGGCAATGTGAACGTCGTGTCATCTCACCACACACCGTCTCGACTAGGCGATTGGCGATTCCAACCCCGCAAAGCGGTCTGGAGTGGAGTGAACAAATCCATTATAGATGCAGAGGATCCAGGTACAAGGAGATGGAAGGTGGGTGCAAGCCGCTCTATGACAAAGACCATTGCACCAGAGGTGACCGACCAGGGCCGGCAGGGAAGACGGCAGAAGGGGGAAAGGGAGGGGTATCCCAGCATAACATGTCCACACCAAATCACAGAGCAAGGTAACAGAAGAAGAAAACTAAAGGCAGTCCCTAGCGACATCAAGACTTGCCCGCGATAAGCGAGATAATCGAGAGGGTCGAGACAATGTGCTCCTGTCGGTCCGCTGCACCCCAGTTGGGCATAACGTTGAAGGGGGGAGGGGAGAGCGCTCTCCGGCGCACCAAGTGACAGGTACCTGGCACCTGGTACTTCCCTTCACCCTCCGTGGCTTCCTGACTTGACAACCGGATCGTTCAGCTGAGGACAATCCGTCGACTCGGGGGGTTAAGCCCTCGACGGTGGGCCGAATGCGCCGAGCGGTGAGAAGCACTTCGTCCCACCCCGTCGCCGCCGCCACCGCGGCCACCGCACTGCGACACGACGCCGAACGCGATACCCCCGAGCGTCCGGAAGCCGAACGGGACGAAGAGGTGCGAGTGTCGTGCCCGGCCGTGGAAGCCGGCCCACCAGAAGCAGTACCAGAGGCAGTACCAGGGGCAGTACCAGGGACAATACCAGGGACAGTATCAGAAACAGCCAGGGGCGGCGCCAGGCGCAGTCCCATGCACCCCCATATTGGGCCCCGATTGGGGTTTGGCTTGGGGCAGTGCGTGCCCAGTGGAGCGGGGGTGGGCCGAGGTGCGGAAGCAGGCGCTGAAGTGAGAGTGGGTGTGGATGTAGGGGCGCGAGGCGGACGGCGCTGGGCAGGCGGATGAGCCGAGGGCAAAGAGAACAAGGTCCGGCCCAACAAGCGACTGGTCCATGACGCTTTGCGTTGAGGGGGAGAAGGGACCGCAGGCAAAGGTGGAGGTAGAGGTGAAGGGTGGGGAGGAACAAGTACGTTGCCCTTCGTCGGCGAATGGACAGTCGGTGGCCCAATTCGCTTACACCCGAACTGGAGAAAGGTAAGGCCTTGAGGGTGGAGTGGGAGGTACGGTACGACTCCGATCCGGACCCTGAGAGCGACATCAAGGGAGCCGAGGAGGCGCGACCGTGTCCTCGCATCAACGGTGGTTCAGCAGCCGGAGGAGAAAGGCGTTCAGGTGGGGCGAGCGGATGAGCGTTGGCTCGTTCCTGTTGGGCAGGACCGTGGGTGTCGGGCATGGGCGACGGGGCGTCGACGTCTTCGGAAGCAAGCAGGCGCGGTGGAAGGGCCGTGGAGATGATGCGGGCTTTGGAGGGGACGCGTTTCGCCGGTGCGTGTGTAGCGAGGAAGGGAAGAGCTTGCGGCGGAGGAGCACAGAACGGCGGTGAGGTCAAAGCAAAGTCGAAGAAGAAGCGCAAGCTGCGTCGGAAGGATGGCATTCTCGCTCCTCAACGGGACTGGCTAGGGTGGGAGCGGTGCGACCGCTACTGTGAGGCCTACAACTGTACGTACTGTGAGAGACCGAGGTGTAACTCGTCTGTTCACTCGCGCGTCTTCGGTCCCAGTCGTCGGTTGTGGCAGTCATGACGGTGGTGGGGGGTAGTGGGTGCAGTAGGTGGCCGCATGGAAGCGCTCACTGGCGATGCAGAGGTGGACGCGGATAGGCAGAACGGTACAGGGGGCGAGAGAGCTGATGCGGCCAATGCCGCCGTAGACGTGGATGCGCCCCGCCACATCCCAGCGGACGGTCGTCCTGCCGTTCCAAGTACAGATGCATCGGCTGGTGCGGACAAGGGCACGTTCGGGTCAAAGTCGCACAACGTCCCCGGTCGCGAGGAAGGAGCAGACACGCCGTCCTCCAACGAAGTTTCCCCTTCCTCCCTAAGTGCTGTTGATTGCCGTAACGAGGGTGGAAGCGATGCGCCCCGCGGCAAGATGGCCGGTGCCTGGGAGAATGCACTTGTACCTGTGTCTGGTGCTTTAGTACCAGCCCCGGAAGCGGGAAGCAAGGCCCGGTGGTGTAGGATGAGCAACTCGAGCGCATGGACGGCGAGTTTGTGCTCCTCGGGGTGGGTCAAGAGGGAAGGGTGGTTGAAGAAACTGGGCTGAAAAATCACGGCGAGATTGGCGGCCGTCATAAAGTTAACCTCATGGTTCGCAGCCACCACGGCCAGCAATTCGAGGAGATAGAGCACCAGATCGCGGTTCAAACGGGGGCATTGAGCAAGCAATTGACGGAAGCGGAGGATCTCCGGGGGTAGGGGATGTGGTGTGTTTGAGCCAGCGCCCGAATCCGCGCCAGAGGCTGTAGCTGTTCTCCTGCCCACCAGCAGGCACACTCGCAGTCGGAACAACCGCGACACCCCTTGGCTCTCCGTCCGCATCGGGCCCACGAGAAAGTCGACCGTTTAGGGAGGAAGGGTACGGGGAGGTGGAGGGGGAATGGAAATGAGAATGGGAGTGGGAATGGGAGTGGGAGTGAGAGTAGGAATAGGGGCGGGAATGTGAAACAGCCGACGCAGGAGTGGAAGATACAGGTGAGTGAGAAGTAAAAAGATGACCCCCCGCCGCCGAGGCAGCGGTCCAACTGTCGACGGACGCACGGACACGTGAGTGGGGGAGAGGGTAGGTGAGAAGCCAAAGTAGGCAGGGTTGCTTGCGATGACCGTTTGACGAAAGGCCATCCACAAGTCCCGTGGGACCAAAGGATCCGGGAGGGAGGTGAGGTAGCGGCGGAGCACGCAAGCAGCGTCGTGCACTGTATAGTAAGGTTCGTCTGACGGTGGGTCCAAACCAAAGTCGACGTGGCTGCCATAGCTGGGAGCGAGCTCAAATTCGTCCTGAAGCTCGCGCATGCGGCGTTGGGACCCCACTTTGCGGAAGATGCCTTCGACATGAACTGCATGCGCGGTCAGCAGGGATCCGATGCGGAGCACGACATAGGGAACGCAGGCGTCGGCTGCCAGACCCAAACTGTTCGGAACGGGGACCAAGCGACCTGGATGGAGTGGGCGAGCGGGACGCCGAAGACACGCGAGACGGACGGAGGAGAGGGGGGAGGGAGCGCAGAGGAAGGCGAGGGGGACACGGCGGAATGGGCGGAGGCGGACCTGGCGTGGCGGAAAAGCGAGCCTCGGAAGCGGCCAAGAGCTGCTCCTACGACCCAGGGTGCACGGGTGGGTGGCGCAGGGGGGGCGGAAGAGGGGGACGAGGCGGGGCGGGGGGGTTGGAGGCGTGACAAATGGTGCTGCGCGTGGCCCGCCGAGACGGGGGAGGGGGAGCTCATGGGGGCAGCGGCGGCGGCAGGCAGGCGAGGGGGAGGAGGAGGCGGGTGGTGGTGGAGGTGGAGAGGATGTGACGCCGACGGCTGCCTGGGTGCGGGCTGGACATATGTGCTGGCAGGAGCTGGTCTGGTGTAGGAGGTTAGCTATGCGTTTTGGCCTCAGATCTGAGTCTCAGAGCTGACTGAGCACTGAAGTACTGAACACTGCACGTACTGCGCCTCAGTGCCTGGGCCTGCGTGGGATCTGAGAGGTCGATGGCCGATGGCCGGTGATCGATGATCGAGGAGGCACTTGGCAGGACTGGGTGCTCGGCGTTAGTGCGTGATGCGTAGTGCTGCGTGCTGCCCGGCTGGCGCACTGCCTGCCTGCCTTCTCCCCCGCTGGCCTCCATCGGCGGCCGCACCCAGCCGCACGGCGCTGCACGCCCGCACTCTGACGTCGGCGGCGGATGCACTGGCGCGTGCGCTGCAGCCTCGCAGGCCCCACGGCACAACTGTACGGGAACAGCCCCGCACGGGGCAGCGTAGACGCGGCACGCAGCACGCCCCCCGCAGTCTCGCACTGCACCCCTCTTGCCTGCCCGCCCCCGCTGTGCCTGCCTGCCGCTGGACGATCGCACTGCGTCAGAGCTGAGTATACTCGACTGTGTATACTCAGACGGAGTGCTGAATGTTCGAGGTGAGGTTGAACCAAGTACTGAATTGCCCTCAACACGTTAAACCCCCTCAGGCGTCACGGCCTCACCGACGGTCACCGTGACCATAGATCGAATTGATCGTGGCTGAGGCTCAGCATCTTGGTGTAAAATAGAGGCCGTAGTGCTTCCATGGGAGCGTTTCGCGTGCAACGATGACTCGATGACGCCGATGGATGAAACGGGAAGCGTCTAATGACGCGCGCAACGCGCAAGGCCCACCGTGTGCCATATAGCGCTTGCTCCACCGACCGTTGGAAAGGGGCGCGGTGTCAATTGGTGTGTTGATGGTTGACGTTGATGCATTGATGCCTGCGCCTTCCCCGCCTGCCCCAGCGTCCGGCTCGGCGCATGTGGCTCCGGTCGGGCTGGTTGGTATGGCTGATGGCTGGGCCCAGCGCAACGCCTCAGCTCAGCGCTCAGCGCAGCTGAGTCCTGCAGCCACGGAGGCGCTGAGGCCCAGCAGTGCTCAGCTCAGCCTGCGATGGCGCGCCCGAGGCTTTTTCTCTCGCCACCTCACACGTCACATCCACAGCACACCTCGCCCCACCCGTCCACGCCCCCCAATCACCCATTCCCAGTCCCTGCCGTGGGCGCCGGGGCCGCGGCGACAGCGACAATGCTTGGTCAAGCTTCAAGCTTCAAGCTTCAAGCTTCAAGCTTCAAGCTTCAAGGTACTTTATTTGCTGCTAGCTTCAAGCTAGCATGACTACGACTGGCTTGAGCACCTCTGTTTGCTCAGCCTAGTTACGTGCTCCAGTGACTAATCAAGGCAATCCTACCTGCTCCACTTGGGCTGTGTGTACGCTGATCAATTTGATCAGCATACGATCATCGAGCAGTCAGCTACAGCCCCAGTCGATCATCGTACTATAGTGTACTCAGTTAATAGTTCCAGGATTCAATACTCAGCCCCTCAGCCCTATAGCTAGCCAAGCATGCTGACGTGTCCCAACCAACACCACCAACACAACACTCCTTTTGTCCATGTCTCCGCCCACACTCGCAATCCTCAACGATGCATCGATCATCCAACACCATCCATCTCTCACCCGCGCGCATCCCGATCGATCATCTCGAAGATCCCCCACCTCACCCGCCACTCTCCTTCTCCCTGCGAGCTACTACATGGCCCACACCGGCACAGCAATGTACGTATCTTTTCTTCACCCTTCCCATGTCACCCCACCGTGACTTGTGTCAAGCTTCAAGCTTCAAGCTTCATGAAGTGCATGAAGGGCCAAGCCTCTCAGTCAGTATAGGGAGTGAGTACTGAGTGCGGTTTCTTGTGAGATAATGATGCACAACCTCACGGCAACTTCTCATCATGATGATACACACTTCAAACGCGTTTTAAAATGTGTAGGTATGTACAAAGCTTCCACCAACCCAGCTTCGCCCTCTCGCGCAACATGGAACAAAACCAGCACTGTAGAATGTGTTGAACAGGACCGAACACCACCCAACAGTGTTTTTTACTGACGCGCTTTCTCTCTGTCCATTGCCCTGCGCTCTCGCCGATCCTCAATCAGCGCATCACCCATGGCGCGACTGAATTAGTACCGCGTTCTGCTCCACCAGCAGGCACGAGTGACAGGAAGACACTCACAAAGGGTCCTACTGTGTGGCGACAAAAAAGTCTACTATAAGATGATCATCGCATTAGGTTTCGCAGCCTTTGCAAGCGAGAATATGCTTTTGCATCCCTACCGAAGGGCTTTGTATACCCTGCTGGCCCTTCGATTCTTTCCAAGCCATCAATATCCAATGGCGCTAATGGTGAGCTTGATGGCATGTCTCGTTGTGTCATGATGCGTGATGCATCTTCCTGCACATCCAATCCATCTTACATCTTACCAGTCTTACCTCTCGTGTGCATGTTTTCATCTCCGTAGTAGTCCAAACACCTTTTCGCATACTCATACTACAACACAGCACCACTGATCTAATAAGTTTGATCCGTCAGTCGGGTGCCGCGCGTCAGGGCGTCAGCCCTACTATACTATATCACGTGTGCAGGTTGCAGAACCGTGACGGTGCCATCCTATTAGACCTTTCGGCCGGCCACCGACATGGCCTGTATGCGTCCTTGAGATCATAATTGTCCTGAATGATCGACATGATCTGCATGACCCTCACTCCATCCTTAGGTTGGCATGAAGCTTGAAGCTTGAAGCTTGAAGCTTGAAGCTTGAAGATTGGACGTCGAGAGTTGAGACATCAGTCTGATGTGTGAGCATGTGAGAGAATTAAAGAGAAAAAAAGTTACAGCTGTTGCGGCCAACAAGGCTCTTAGTTGTCCTGTTGCCTTTTAAGCTGGTGTTTGCCAAGAGAGGGAAACGACGATGAGCTCGATGAGCGTAGAACGGGAAGGCCACCTGGACAGCTTGATCGGCGGTGATATGTTGCAGGAATTTTTGGCATCAAGCACACGCGGAAGCGCGGCAGCGCGCGAGGCGTAGTTGAGCGCGCACTTGTATAATACGCGATCTAATACCCAGAACGAACGCCGCGGCTCGGGGCTCCTCTCTTACACTTCTATCAATGCCGTCCTACAGCTCTTTCTATCAGCGCCCTATCACGACAGCGCTCTGTAGTTATTAGTAGGGCTGGAAGTCATCAATCACTTAATCAATCGTTTGCACCGTATACCAAGATCTCATCCGCAGATCTTGCCCACCTCTCTAGCTAACTTTATTTGGTGATCAAATCCTCCCCTGTGTCCACTCGGTAGCTCAGTGAAACTATACCCACACACGCGTCGTTCAATCCGAGAATAAAGATTGCGGGACCGACGCAACACAGCTGTAGAAAAAAAAGAATGGGACCCCGGCGAGTGTCTCGTCCCTACTGGACAAGGGACAGTAGTAGCCCGAGAACAAGTAGAGCTTGTCGGCCAAGAGCTTCTTGCAGTGGGCAAAACCGAGATGCAGGCTACCAAAAGTTGGTCTTAGCGTCGGTCCGTATACCTCTCGTCGTCGCGTTCGAGCGAACGTGCTTCTTCTTCGAGGGCCTCCTCGGCACATTCCTCTTCTTCTGCAGCCACGTCCTCCTCCATCCGGGTCAGCACCTCCTCCGCCTCGCTGAACCAGTCGGTGCGGAAGATAAGAACGAGGAATCCGGTTGCGCCGACCAACAAGCCGATTGACAAACCGAGCCAGTACCCTGCAATCCCCAATCGGCATAGACCATGAGTGCGCCCCCAATGGGCAAACCGACAACGTAGTAAGCAAACAAGTTGATTACCGCGCCCTTGCTCTGTCGTCCACTGCCACGCAGAATACCTGCGCCGACACCACAGATGCCATCGGCAATCTGGAACGCCCCTACGTACGGCATGATGGTCGCAATCATTGCCACCAGCTCTGGGTCTGAGGAGAACATCCACCCCCACTGGTTCCGGAATAGAATCATGGCCGACGAATTGAGCAGGCCGCAGAGTAGGGCGGCCAACATGGCCATCCGGGCGGAAAGGGCGGCCCAATACGGTTGGTTGGCGCCTAGCAAGTTGCCAATCCGCACTGCCGATGCCACGCTGACGCTCAACGGAAGCTGGTACGTCAGACTGCACGTCACCAGCAACACCGATTGGGCCGCCAGCGCTGAGTGCCAAGCATCGACGACATGAGATTCGCCACCTCCCATGCCCACCATTCTGCCGCCATGGCGATCGTTGAAGAAAGTCCGAGGTTCCATACGTCCACCAAGCCTTGAGATCAAACGCCTTGCGCGTCAGCCCCTGCCATGCATCACGAGGTGCAATCCAGCACTGGAATAGACCAAAGGCCAGCATCAGGTAGTAGGACAAGACACTGGCCACGGGCGCCCCCAAAAACCCCATCCGAACCTTTTCCGGACCGTACACGAGCAAAATTTGCGCGGGCACATTGAAGGCCGAAGCGACGCCAACGGCAATCGTTGGTGCATGGAACAGCCCCAAGGCTTGCAGGTACCGACGCATAATCTCAAACGCACCAAACGCCGGTAAGGCCAACGTCAAAACCGACAGGTACCGTGCCGCCATGGCCGCCACCGCCGGCTCTTGCCGCAGTGCAATCAAGATGGACTCAGTGTAAAGCCAGGTGATTGTGATCGTACGATTAACAGTGCGATCAGGATACACATCCGTTGCGTCCAAATTCCTACTGTGTAGGGATGGGGCGAGCTGTAGGCCGCAGGCAGGAGCGAGTCCAAAGCCGAGACGAAACCAGAAATAATCGAGAAACCAGTCACGTTGGCTGTCATGGACGCGAGCGAAGCTGCGGCCAATTCTGGAAAAACAAAAAAAAACAAAGGGGGGTTAGTATCTTGTTGGATCGTTCAGGTTGGTAGTAACAACGAAGGGGAGAGGTGCGCACCCGTTGTGCCCAAGTGTCCAATAGCAAAGACAGTCACCACGCTAAGCGATAACTCGAGTAAGTGGGTGCCCAAGATGGGCATCGTATACCACGTCAGTGTATTTGCCTCTTCCCGCCCGGCCCGGGGCCTGGCACAGCCTGGGCCAGTGATTCGTCCGTCGACGTTACCGAGGCACCATCATCCTCTACCGAGGGGGGTTTGACCGCGGGCTGGTTTGCCGAGCCCACAGCAGCGTACGAAGGCGCTTGGGCCTGGCTTAACAATCCACTCAGTCATTCGACCCACCTGCCACGACTCCACATCGCTCGAGGTAAGAGCAGCGCTGGAGCGGCGCAACTGATTTCGAACGTTGGCTACATCGGCTTGGCGTGGCACCAGCTCGCCCGTACGTGACCAACGACGGGCAAGAGAGGGACGTGTGCCCGTCCGCTGCTGACTCAAACTTCTGCGTCGGCCTTGTAAGGCTGAAAGAGACGGCGGGCGCTGCCCTTCGGACGAGGAGAGCAGATGTTGGTCGAGATAGTGCTGCTGGATCTGCTCGATCGGCGGCGGGTTCGGCTCGCCGCCCAGCACCATATCGCGATACCGCCATGAAAACTCGAACCTCCCGGGCTCGCAGCAAGGATGGAACGAGGCCGAGGTCCAACGTGGTGAGGGTGGAGATGGGGATGGGCGCCGGGCATGGCAACCGGGCGAGCACGGGTGGGGTCGACCGACGACGCACGGCTGCTGGCCCGGGACGTGTCAAGGAGGGAGCCGGTGGTGCTGGAAGTACGACGAGGGCGGCCCAGGCGAGCTGGACGCTCCGAGCCCGGCTGAGGCTCGTACACGCTGCCCGACTGAGCGTAGCGCTCCAACGCTTGCCGCGCCTCGTCCAGTTCGGCCGCTTGGAGCTGCGAGTCGGGCAGGTCCGGGCGCGGGTAGGGCATCATGCTAGTCCGCGGCGCTTGCAGCAGCCCATAGTCGCGCGGGACGCTGCCGGGGGCCGAGAACTGGCCGCGCGAGTTGACAGACATGGGGCTGGCAGGCGGGGCGCCAGGGGGGAAGGAGGGGGGGGTGGTTGGGAGAGAGGAGAGGGAGGCGGAGAAGGAGAAGGAGAAAAGACAGCCGCTTGCACCAGCAACAGCACATCCAATCGCAGGAGCAATCTACCCATTCAGTAGTTCCAACCGGCTGCCGCGGCCATCGCGCACACGGCCACTGTCCGGCTGGGACCAGTTCAGCGCCGTCTCAGGTTGGGGCGCTGGACAGGGCGCCTGCGCCGGCACATTGATAGGAAGATGCAGGTGGAAGCAAACGTGCAACGTTGAAACCACGGTGGGATCGGGCACAGCAGCGCACAGCGCCCGCACCTTCGCCTCCCGCTTCACGCTTGCACGTCTGCCGCGCGATACGCGCTCTGCGCGCCTGCAGACCGAGAGATCGCAGAGAAAGGGCTAACGGATTGGAGTGGAGGAATCCAGCGCCCGCCCGCTCCACCCCCACATGATACACTCCCCAAGCCTACGTAAACGGTAACAACAAGTTACCCAGTGCCCGCCTCTCTTCACTGCATCGCGGCACGCTTTGCTTTCCTAGGCTCTTCTCTCCTTATCTTGCGGCTACTACATTGCACTACGTCTTATAGATCTTACCTCTGCCCGCCTTAAATCATGTGGCCTGCCCCCTCCCCTTTCTCCTGCCTCTCAATCTAGTACCACGTTACCGGCCCTCTACTCTCTTGCTCTCTGGGGAAGCAGGCGCGACCACTGCAATGAAAGCATTGTGTTGGTTTTAGGATTTGGGCCTAAGATCCTTGTGTGATATGATTATAGTAGTAGGCCTGATAAGAGAATATGATGATCTTTTTCTCAGGCCCTTTTCCGTCCGTCCCGTGGCATGGTCATCCAAACTCCAATACAGCTCTGCCCAACCAATCTGCATGGCGTCAAGAAGTCTGGCGGATAATCTCGTTGTCGATGATTCTGAGAAATGTTGCACAAGAACCTTTTTCTTGTTCTCCTCTTCGATTTGCAGAGCGTGTAATAAGACACAAGAGGATTCGAGGGGACAGATAGAAAGGCTTCGCTTATATAACGTGAGCAGATAAGCAAATGAGCACAGCAGACGTGAGGTGCCACGGGAGGGCCCCGCCAGGGGGCTCGCCCAGGTTTGTAGGATATAATCCCTTCGGAGACGGAGAGACGACTCGGTAGTTTCGGGCTTGGGCTAGTTGCTGATGGATCCGAGCGGAACTAGGGACGAGGAGAGGCTTTGGGGCGTGAATCGGAGGTGGCTGCACGTGTGGAAAGGCTGCGTACGCACCGGCCTGGGACGTAGTAACCTGTCTGAAGCCCCCGGAGTTTAGGGAGAGGTAGAGGCAGTGGTGGACAAACGCAACCAGATCCGAGACTGAACAAGGACAGCTGTCGACTTGGCTGGAAAGGAACTCACGCATAAACTGATGGTAAGGGAACTCGACGCGGCTGAGGAAAGACTAACACGACTGAAGAGCGGATGGAAAGCTGGAGGACGAGGTTGGAGGATGAGGAGACAGCTCAGTGGAGACGAGGTTGCCTGTACTGAGTCAATGGGCTGCAAACATGCAGGAATTGGACAGGAAAGGGGGGAAGGGACGAGAATGGAAGCTGGGGAAAGGATCTCCCCCAACCAGGGATGCAGGCTAGATGTAAAAGTGAAAACGGACGCAATAGGGATGTAGAAAGGAAGACATGCCAAAGAGAGAGGTTGGTTACCGTATAGGCGCAACGGAGAAAGATAGAGTAAGTGGTGACGGAGCGACAGTCGTTGCAAAGATACCGGAAACTTGGTAGCCTCTCATTTAGACCCACTGACTTCGACTTGAGCGGGGGGCGACTCCTGTCGCGCGCGGATGCTTGGCCGTTGGGGCCAGCGTACATGGTTTTAACCAACTATTATCATCAAACTTGATTGGACTCTAGGGCGATATACTGGGCAGGTGCAGAACGGGCGGGCCTTAGCTCGGACCAGACCTTCTCAGACCCAAAAACGCAGCCCGTAACATGAGGGATGGACCGTATTTCTCCAATGATATACTCTTCTCAGTAAGTTCCGTCCAATTATCACACACTAGCAACTTTTTCGAATTGTGGCAATCCTGCGTGTCGTCAAGACCACAGGGCATTGAAAGGCTCTTTTGATCATATCCCTGATGATCTCCTTACTTCAGTCTTCTTAGCACATTACTTGCTTGCTCCAATAGTCGATACAGAGATTCTTCTCCCGGGGTCCCACTGGTGTCGCCCAGCCCCTTCGTGTTTTAACTGTACGCAACCTTGGTCTCCTTATTTGCATCCAAGAGCCCCTTGGAGCGTGGTCCACCTCCATCCCTGCAATGATCCTCCAAATCCTCCTGGTCCCCCATCACTCCGGAACCCACATACGCCTGGCACTTTCCCCCGCCCTCGTTTCCTTTTTCGCCCCCCCCCCAAAAGAGCATTTCCTTGACTAGCTTGACTCACTTCTTATATTCGCGGCAGCTGTCCCCCATCCGACACCGGGGTTATTCCAGTCGTACTCCAAAAAGAAACCACTAGTACTAGTATGGCTTCTACACTGGGGTCCCACCGGAACAGGCGCCAGTGCTTAGCCACTGTCGGCGACCAACTTGGTCTCCTTGACGGCCTGGAACCGGAGCGTCTTGCATGCTGAAAGGATCATAGTACAAGAAGACGATGCAGGGTGCGTCGAACGCGTCCATCCGCTTCTCGCAGATGGGAGGAAGAGCGTTGGGGTATAGTCCGAGTACATTACGGCCGAAGCCACATCCACTATATACCCCCTGCCGCAGTCGGGATTAGGGGAGGGAAACCAGAGTTGAGATATAATCCTAGCTCAAGGCATGTAGCAATCGTTCGTGGGGAAGAAGCAAGGGCAGAGGGCATGGTGCGAATTCGGAAGAGCAGGAAAGGAGCGAGATCAGCCAAGGTATGACACCCTCACCGTCGTTCATTGTATATAGATAACCAAGATCCATCTTGTGTTTCTCGGGTACGACACCATCTCGCTCCGTACAAGAAAGTGTGCTAAAGACCCACATGTTAATCTCGTTCCTTTCCCAATCCAATAATGTCATTTCTTATGCACGCCATCCATCCGGACATCATATATATACCCCTACGCATAGCCTGCTAGGCCAAAACGGTCACCAGCACCTCGGCGACGGTCTCCCTTGAAGTCGCATTACCATGTACCAGCCGGCTCGTTACTTTTTGCGCTTGACTTGGCAGGGACTGGGAATGAAGTGCTATGCCAATCTTCTCCGATAGTTTAGTGGCTATGACACGTCCCTGTCATGCAGTTGACGGACGTTCGGACGAGACCCGGGTTCGATTCCCGGTCGGAGAGGTTTCTTTTACATTTTTGCGCTGCTCTTTGTTGTCTTCTGGCCTGCCTGCTCCCCCATCTGAGTTACCCGCTACGTGGGTTCGAGCCGGGGGCTGGGACTGCTGGGGCAAAAAAAAAAAAACAAAAGGCGGGGTGTTATCGAGGCCTGTGGAGAAGTAAGCGGTAAGCCAGGATAAGCGCTAACTGCAGTAGGTCCTAAAACCACGCCGCCGTTATCGAGAGCCATCACATGCACATGCATGGCGGAAGATAGTGACTGCGTGAAGCTGGTGTGTGGCATGGGATGCCCTGGATGCATCCAACTCCAGTTCGAGTGCTGTTGGTCACAGATCACATGCACACGGAAAGCAATGGTTGGGGGCACTTCTTGAAGTATTAGTTGGTGGTTGTGAATGCAATTGAGACGTCGGACGCTGCTTAGGGCGCACATTACGTAACACCAGCGTTTTTGATTCACGTTTGAAATTTGATTGGGCTTGGAAGGAAGGAAGAAAGGCGGATGCGTGGGTGGTGGCGGTTGTGTGGGATCGGATGCGGCAAGCAAGCAGCAGGGGACAGCCAAGGGCTCCTCAGCGCCTCGGCAGTGGCTGAGCTGCTCAGCTCAAGCTTCAAGCTCTTCAAGCTCCTCGCTTCAAGCCAACAATAAATAACGCCCTGAGATTGAGGTCCACTGAGATTCTACAGGTGTTTCCGCATGCTCCATGTTCCCAGCGCCCATGGCACAGCACTGGCGCAGCGCCATCCACCTGCCCGTCGGCCGATCGTCGATCAAGTCGATCAAGCCGATCATCCAGCTTCTAGTCGATCAAGTGTGCCTTTCGACTGAGTACGGAGCTGGGAGGTGTGATTTGCGACAGTCACATGACTAGCTAGTGACTTGTGATCGATGCATGATGCATGGTGCATGTGGCCCTGTGGTGTATGAAAATTGCGGCGTGGCAACGTTGTGGGGGGCGTACCAGGGCGTACCGTCCTGTTGCGGACCCGACAAGGCAAACAACAAGAACATCGGTGAGGGAAGCGGAGAGTCTTGAAGCGCTCAAGCTCCAAACTTCAAAGGCGACAAAAGGGAGACAATTGATTAAGACGAAACAGGCGAGGTCAAGGCAAGACGGACCAAGGCCGTCGAGGGCGTCCGGGTCGTATTGTTCCCAGCCACTGTTCAACGTTGTTGAACGTTCAACTGAACGTTGAAGTTCAACGGTTCAGCGCCCAGCCATGGAACCCCACTCAGTCACATTCAATTTCCACAGCCTTAGAGGGCCCTAGGTTCTAGGACGCCTTGGACCATAGGGTCTTAGACCTATGGCATAGGCCTGCCTCAGGCACGCAGTCACTATCGCCGAGCTTGGACTCACACGCGCCGAATGGCGACGGGCTGCTGCGAGCGAGAGCTAGCAGGAGTTGAGCTAGGTCGTCTGCCGGCCAAGGCGGGACCTGTGCTATGCCATACGACGTGGGGGTGCGGTGCGTTGCTGTGCCGGGGGTTACACGCTGTTACAACTGTAACATGTAACAAGCCCTGCTGTTGGCGCCGCATGCAGGTGGCGGTCACCGGTCACCGGTCACCGGTCACCGGTCACCGGTCACCGGCTCAGCACTCACGACTCACGCTCACTAGCCACGAGTCCGTGAGAGCTGCTCACCAGCACGAGTGCCTGGGCAACGGAGGCCTGCGGCCTACTGCCTCCGAAGGCGCGCTGAGCCAGGGGGGGACAGACTGGCGCCGTGCAGGTCTCGGTTGGGGGTAGGATCGGCATGCCCTGGCATGGGTGTGTCACCATCACACTGCCGCCGTGGGGGGACAGGGTGCAGGGATCATCGCCTACGGGGGCGCTGCGCTGCGCAATGTCAGCGCATCATCCGTCGGGCATTCCTAGCTGCTATTGACGACGCAGCACCAGCCCAGTGCTGCCGCCCACCACCGATCACTAGTCACTGATCGACTGCTGGTCGCTCGCGGGCAGGCGGGGGGCAGAGTGGGAGGGTGCTTGAACGCTTAGTAACCACCTGGGCGGCCGTGTCTGCCCGAGATGAGGCGATGGGGGCGCTCTGCTGTGCTGTGCGCTGCCAGGCGGGCCAATTATTCTCATGCGCGCATGCAGGGAGGCATCTGCAGCAGGCAGCATGCAGCATGCATCATGCACCAAGCATCATCACCGTCCCTCTGCACCATCGGCCATTGACCATCAACCATCCCTCGTGCTCACGCAGTGCTCCGTACCTTCGTTGCACCGTCCTCCTTCTGCCCGCCGCTTCACCCACCACCACCATCACCTCCCTTCTTCCCCTTCCCCTTCTCCTGCGCTGCCCCCTGCCCCCTGCCCCGCCCATGTCGACCCAGGTCCTGCCCTCTGCCCCGCCATCGCTCGGCCCGCGTCCCCGCCGGCCGCGACACATCCACACCGCCTCCGCCTCTGCCCCCCCCGCCTCCCCCCCCCCGCCTCCCCCCCGCCTCCGCCCCCCCGCCTCCCTCCCCGCCTCTCCTGCCGCCCGCCTCGATGCCCACCGCCGCGCCCACACTCTGAGCCCTGGCGCCCTCACCTCCCTCGCCTCCTCCGCCCCTCCGTCTCGGCGGCTGCCTTGCGTCCCCTTGCCCTCCCCGTCTCCCGCGTACTGGAGGTGCCTAGCATGCCTGCATCTGCGTCTGCGTCTCTCCCCGCCCCCGCCCCACCCCCATCGCCGCTCCCACTCCCGCTCCCACTCCCGCTCCGCCATTGTATTTCCCCTGCCCCCTCCAATTCCGCCACATCCTCCCAGCCCCGCCCACCATCTCCCGTCGCACTTGTGCCCCCTGCCCCCTCCCCTTCCCTCTCTCTTCCCTCCGCCCCCTCGTCCCCGCCTCTCGGGCGCGCCATGCCACCTGCATCGCATCGGCTGCCTACCCCAGCCCCGGTCTCTGCTCCTCCTCCACCAGCCCTTCCTACAGTCACCGCCCCTACACCTACCCGCCCGGTCGGCCTCACCGGCTGGACCTTTCCACGCCAAGCACCCGAGGTGTGTCCTCCCCTCTTCTTCTTCGCATATGTCACTGACACCGTCTTCTCATTCTCAGGCAGATGACGACCTGGGCGTCTTCTTTGTCTGCCCGACAAGGCGGGCCTGAGCAGAGCCCAATACGTGGTACAGTTGCCGAACGGTCCCGTTTGGCTCAGTTCTCTTTTGGCCGCTCCCCCTCCACGTCCCCGTCGGCCAGGCGGCCACAGCAAGCTGCCTCTGTCTCGCCGGCACTGTCCCCAATCAACACCGCCCAACTCAGTCCAGCTGGCCTGGGCTTGTCTCCCCACCCATCGCCCGAGCTATCCAGTCGACGATCGCTGAGCCCTCACTGTCGCCCGCACCATCATCGCATCGTCGCTCGCCTACTCTTTCCCTGCAGTGTCAACCGGTATGACCTTATGCCCTCGATCTTTCCCCGGCCCACTCCCCCAGCGGAGGCGCCGGCACGCGCAGAGCGTTCGTCTTTCTATATCTGCACGCGGGCCAGTGGATGCAAATGAGGCATTGCGCTCGGTAGAAGTTGCTCTGGGAGCACCTCCTTCCTCGAGCGACCGATCTGATTCAGCTTCCCTCACATCCGATACCGAGTCCGATACTGGTCTCCGCCCCGAACCGTTCCACGGCACACCAAGAGCTTCTTCCCCACTTGCTTCCCCTCTTCCCTCGCATATGGCCCCTGCCCTTGGCCTCGTCTCGCCCTTCGATTCTCCGCGCCTTGCACCCCATGGCACATCTCCCACCCCAACGCCCATGCTCGATCGTCTGGCTGAAGATCCCGAGCTGGCATTTGCCCTTACTGCCTCCGGCCCAACCCCTGCAGTCGTCCTTCCCGATCACTCCATGTTGGACGGCACGATGGTGACGTCACTGTCCAGCCAATAAGAGAGGGCAAATATGTCCGCTTCCGTCTTCCTGCCGAGGTCATTGGGGTGAGTGCTGCCGCCGAAGATCCGTCTTGGCTAGCGGACCAACGGCGATGGACGCGACTAGGCGCCGGGTTTGGACTGGAGGACGAGATGGGCGAGATGGAGGAGGAGGCCGCGGTGTCACCTCGACGCTCCCGGATTGGACCGAGGAGGAGACGTCGGACCCGATGGTACTCAGTACCCAGGCGAGAGAAACCGTGTCACGGCTCAAGAAGCGTGCGGCGGTCGCGATGGAAAGGCGGGGATCGGGTCATGCGCGGACAACGTCCGGCTCCGCCTGGCACCTGCGTGGTCGTCGGTCAGATGAAAGGGAAGATTGGAACGAATGCAAGCCGTCGATCGACCTGGATTTGTTGCAAGATGTGGAGGCGGAACTGGGCGCCTTGCCGAGCGTGTCGCTCCCGGTGCCGCTCCGTGCGCCCGAAGTGGTAGGCCACGATCACGATGCGCTCGATCTGCCTGCGGTCTCGCCCGATTTTTCCTCCACCTTGTCGGCGTCCACATCGGCATCTGCCTCGACGCCTCTTCTGTCCCAAGGACCTACCCTGATGGCTTGAACACCAAGGCCAAGGAAGGCGTGTCGAGCTCGACCTTGTCGCCTACTGCCCCATCTTTACCCCAACCTGGACAGCAGGGGTCGGCCTGCCGCCGTTACACGTACGGTTCCTCCTTTAGTCCCCCCCCTCGCGGTGGGATGGGCGGGACAAAGCATGTTCGTGCGCATTCCAGCCAGCTGCCTTATTTTCCCTCTGCCCCGGTTCTGCCGCCCCCGGGCCAGGGGCAGACTTTGGGGGCTGCGATGGGACTTGGAATCACGGGCGTGCGGGCGGGGGGCAAGCGTCGGCGGACCTGAAGCATGGTGGATGGCACCCCACGTGTCTCCTTCTTACCCTTACACTTCTCTGCCTGGGTGGGTTGGCGTGCCCTATTGGCCAGCGCCTGTACCAGCTGTGCCGCCCGCCACTGGCGATGCGCACGCACCGCGCCACCCACACCCTCACCTCCTTCCCCAGCCACTTCGTTCGCCCCCGCCCCTGCCCCCGTCACCGCCCCCGCGCACACCTCGTCTCCCTCTCACCACTTCTTTCCCTCTGCCCCAGCGCGGAGACGCGCGCGACTGGCTTCCTTTCCTCCTCCCTCGTCAGCTCCCCACATCCCTCCTCGTCCGACCTGTGCTCCCCGAAATTGCACCCGCTTCCTGCTGTGCCGGTGGAGGCGATCGCGGCGCTCAAGAGGCACCAACGCTCTCGCTCTGTCCCGGCAGCTGTGCTGCGCGGGACAGGGCCAGGGACGTGATGCGTGATGCATCATGCGACGTCGAGCCGAGTCGAGTCGGGTACAGGTGACGCATCGCTCAGTGATTAGCGTGCCCACCGATACGATCCAATCCATGCTTGAGCGCCGCAGCGCGTTTGCGGGCTCTCTGGCGCATTGGCTTTCTGGCCCTGCCTGCCCTCCCCTTCACCCCTTCACACCCTTTAACCATTAACCCTTCAACTCTTCAACCCACCGTTTTGTATGCTGTTGCATTGTGTTTGCATACTTTGCACACCTCCCCCGCCCCCTAACCCCTCCCTGTTCCTGAGCTCTCCTGGACCTATAACCGGTATAACCACAACTCATGCATTCGCCCTTCGGCCCCATGTTCGATGTTCGATGTCGGTGTTCGGTATTTCGATGTTGGATGATCCTATCCTCTGTAGCCCTACCTCACTGCTCCCACCTCGTGTCTCGCTTCGCACTTCGCACTTCGCACTTCGCGTCCCTCGTCCTCACTAGACGTAACCATGGTGACTGTGCGTGTCAGCGCTCGACTTGGCGGCCCTGGTACGCACTAGTACGGGGCACGATGAGATACAATCGGCAACCCTTCATCAGGTCCGTCGTCCACGTCATCGCGTCATGTATAGTTGGTCTTGACGCAACGTCCTTCCTTACCTCTTGAACCCCATGCCTCGCCAGTGCCTTGGCTGGACCTTGGCTGGACATGGCATAGAGATCGACGCAAACGGTCCCTCCGCAGTATCACTATCACGAATGTCGCTTTGTGCTTGCTGCCTGGTCGCCTGCCACTGATGTGACAATCTCTCCCCCTCCATCCCTCTCCCACCACTCTCTTTCTTAACTCGCGCACATTCGTCTGGCCACAACCGTCTCCATTGAAATCCATCTCGCCCACCCTGACCGTGGAGCAGCCATGCACTCCCACAAGGTGCTCAAAGGAGCTTCAAGGGGCTAAGCTCGGTGGGGCTCACGACAGGGCTGCGGCGGCAGGGAAAACTGCAACAGCCGATCCGGCAGCAAGACAGGGCAAATGCAAAAGACAAAAACACAAAGACACCCAAAAAGGGAATAGGAAGAAGCGAGCGAGAACCCTACAATCACGTCGCTTGTTTCGCAGGTGCAGGAGAGGCAGCAGAGGGAGAAAGGGGTGCTGCACCATTGTCGAGGCCGGCGGGGTACTTGTGCTTGTGCTGGTTCTTGTGCTTGCGCTTGTGTTGGGGCTTGCGCTTGCGTTTGCGTCGCCGGGGCCGAGGGGCCCAGCGAAGTGGTTGGCTGCACCACCCCCATCATGCCAGCTACTCGCGTCAAGTCCAGTGCCGGCCCATCCGATTCGACGGCGACCACCAGTTCGTCCAACATCTCCTCCACTTTTTCTTCCTCTACGTTGCAGCAGAGTGCGACGACTCTTCGGCACTTGGCTTCCCGCTGAGTGCCGCTTCGGGTGGCTTGGGCGGCACGGGCGGTCCAAAGCGACGTTTGGTGGGTAAGCGCATGGTCCAACCAGCGTAACCGAACCAACTCATCTTGCTTTTCTTGTTCATTCACTTCGACCGACACAACCGGCGCCATCACCTCGTCCCACCCGTCGCCTGTCTTAGCACGTTGCTCTTCCAACAAAGCCCATTCCGCTTTGGCTTCTTCGTCCAACGGAGGCACTTGCGTCGTCAACTCTTCTACCACCCGGTCCACATGCGCACGCATGTGCCGCGCTTCGTCCATTTGTGCATCCCTTTGCTGCGCTTGTGCCAGCTGCCGCCGTTGGGCGGCCAAGTCGGCGTGGCACGTTGCAACGCTGTCTGCGCCGCCGCGACGGCCGTCTCTTTGCTCGTCCGCTCGGCCTGGTGCATACGCTCCATCTCCTCCAGCGCGCTGGTCATGTCTGCCCCCCCACCCCGCAAAAATGCAAACGTAATTAGCATGGTGCTGCTGCCAAGAGGCCACAGAAAAAAAAGCAAGACAAGGGGGGAAACGAGCACATACCTTGAAGCAAATCGCTGCTCTTTGCCAGCGGTGGCTTGGGGGGCGGCGCCAACGACGCCACCACATCCTTTACAGTCGCAGACGCTTGCCTCGCCTCGGCCTCGCGTGCGACTGGAGAAGCTATGGTGTCCAACCCCCAGTCAGCAGGACGGATGCCAAGGTGGTTGGGCATGTCTCTCCTTGCGCCACAGGCCAACAAGAGACGACCATGCTCCCATTCCCAATCCGCGCTACGATCCCCAACGCCGTTTCACCATCGTCGTTTGCGCGTCCGCAGCGCGCAGGCCGCCTGCAGTGGTACCACGGGCTCGGTGGCCTTGTCCCCCGTACCATCCCCTGCCGTACCGCGCGCGGGGGAACAGCAGATCCAACACGGTCGCAAGGTAATACCGTGCCGATGCACTGCGACCTCGAAGTGCGGCGACCATAGCAATGTGGTGCAGGATGGTACGGCGTTTATAGTCGCGAGTAAAGATCGAATCGCGCAAGATCCGAAGCAATTGAGGAAACGTAGCTGCCTCGTACCCGTTTGTTACCAATACACGCCCGATGCAACGCCGTTTCGCCGGCAAAATTGCCAGCTTGGATGTTGCTGCCGCCTTGGTCAGGCGGGAGGGCGGTAAGCATCTGGACCAGGGCAAGTTGACCCAACGCCGATGCCCAGTGCAGCGGCGTATGGCCGTGATCGTCAATGACAATTGACGCTGACTGCCGGGGCCACCTCGGGGCCAGACGCGGAGGACAGAGCAGCGGTCATACGCGCCAACAATGCTTGCAATTGCATCGCGGGCGTGCCATGGCGTGTGCTCTCGGCATTGGGCCCCGTATCGAGAAAGAGGGTGGTCAACATTTCCTTGAGCGCACGCTCTTGTTGCTCATTGGCCCCCGTCGCATGAAACGCCTGCGGACGATCGGCAAAGCGTGCCGAGGTGTCCCGCGCCAAGTTCTCGGGAGGGCCAAGGATCATACGCGCACTCTTTCCCACCCGAAGAACGTTGGTGGCATGACCATCGGTCGAGGCAAGCGCAGCAGCTTGTACCAACCCCCTCAGGACCTAGCGTATTCAAGTCGCGCACCGGTTCCAGACTCGACAACAGGCTCGCCGCTTCTGCCGTCGCCTCGAGGCCAGACGTACGTGTGGAAGGGGGGAGAGGCAAAGCTGGAGCTGGGGATGGAGCTTGGGCTGGAGCTGAGGCGGAGGCGGAGGATGGCGCTGGGGGTGAGGACAACGGCACGGAATCGGCGCCCTGATGCAAAGAGTCCATTCGCGGCCGCTTGTTTGCCCCTTCCGCTTCGTCAGGGCCAAGAGGAAGGAAGGGGGGGCTTGAATCGACGCTGCACTGTGACCTGGTTCGGCATGGGCAAACGCCGGTGGAGGAGGGGGGAAGGGGGAACCCAATGCTGCCTGCGGGGCCGGGTGGGATGGCGGCAATGAAGTGGCGTTGTTAAAGGTGGGGGGAAAGGGGGCATCGTACGATTGTCTGACGGTGGAAGAAGAGGTCCATTGGTTGGTGGAGGCTGCAGATAGGCCATCATCCGGTTGACGCTCTGCTGGGAAGGGGCATTGGGGTTGGGTCGTTTGTCCTTGGGGGCGAGAGTCAAGGCCGCCTCTGTGGCCGGATCAAACTCGAGCAACGGCTGAGCAGATGGGCAACAGAGTACTTGGCGGCCAACTGGTGGGCACGGCCCAGGGGAATCCAGGTACCCTGGTACTTGCCGTACCCACCTTGCACTTTCTCATGTTCGCCCACCAAGATCTCCCGGTCCAGAATCTTGGTCCGCCGCGTCTTGTCAATGCCTGCAACCTTGAGGATTTGGGTCGCATTCAAGTACCCGTCCCCCTCCGACGCATGCACGCAATCCCACGCACCGTCATCTCGTACACAGGCACACCAGAGTAAGTCGCGAGGTAAATGCGCGCGGGCTGGGTAGATGCGCCGGGCCCGGTGGTGGCACGTGAAGCGAGCCCGGTGGTCCCGGCGCGCCGCGTTCCGGCACGGGAGGAGGCATGTTCCCACTGGGATATGCGCGGTGAGGGAGCGCAGGAGCAGGCTTGCCGCCTGTGGGATGGAGGAGGGGGGGGGGTAGGGCATGAGGAGAGGAGCGGGGTGGGGGTAGGCGCCAGGGTACGCCATGGGCATGGGGCGGCAGGCCCGTGGGTGCTTGCGGGTCGGTGGGGCGGGGGGGGTACTGGGGCAGCGGGTATGGCGGGGCACTGCTGGAAGGCGTGCCGCCGGGGACAGGGGCCGAGGGTGAGCCGGCAGCGGCCATGGGGACGCGACGGGCGGCGGCGGGGGGGGGAGGGCGAAGGATAGCGCGACAAGGGGCGAGGGCGGCAGGGGAGAGGGGGAAGGAGATGGCGGTGTGGATGAAGATAGAGAGAAAGGAGGATGGAGGGGCGGCGGGGCGGCGGGCAGAGCGGATGGCGGGGCCGATGGCGATGGCGATGGCGAGGGCGAGGGCGATGGCGATGGCGTTGGGAAGCATGCCGACGGGCAGGCGAGGCGGCAGCCCACTCGAGACGCAGCGCAAGCACGACTTGAACGTTCAACGCACTGCTCCAGCCGCTGCTAATTAACAGCGGCTACGCGTGTGGGCGTGACGCATGACGCATGAGCGGAGCCTGACGCATGACGCGACCGACGCGCATCTCAGAACAATCACCGACCGCCTGTCACCCATCCCTCCGTGCAGCCCATCCGCTCGATCCGCCGTCGGGCGGCCTGCCGTTTACCCCGCTGCTTACGCCCCGCTGCCAGAACGCCCATCACCCCATCTACCGCACCCCCGCCCGCCTGCCCACTGCCACACCCACGCCACGGAAGCAAACACATTCTTCGGCCCACCAGCCACGCCGCCCCTCGCTATGCCCCCCGCCCAGCCGTCGGGTCGCGCGCCACCTGGAGCTGGTCCAGCGCCCCCACAAACCCCTCTCCGTCCGTCCCCCGGCGCCCCTTCCTCATCGTCGTCCACCACAATCGCGTGGTTCACCGACAGCCCCTCTTCGTTGGCCAGGTGCAGGAGACAGATGAAGCAGAACGACGTCGAGATCTCCTCCAGCTGCTCCTTGCCGTACCGGTCCTTGAGGCCGTTGAGGATCGTATCCATCACCTTGGGCTCCTTGGGAGGCGTTGCCGGCTCTTGCTCTGCCTCGTCCGACGTCGGATCCGAGTCCCCTGCCGCCTCGGCCGCACTGGCGCCCTTGATTTCCAACCCACGCCAAATGTTCTCCTTGAGCTGGCGCACATCAATCCGCTTGGCTTTCTTGGCGTAATTAACCGTCACAGCCGGCAAGCGCGCTTGCCGATCTCGCGCCAGCTGAGCCTCGTCCCAATCTTCCTCCTTGGCCGAACCAAAGGACACTGGTCGCTCAAAGCCCTCATCCAGCGCAGGCATGTCGTCCAGGTCGTCAAAGCCATTGTCACCAAATGGCAACGGTCCCTCGTCCCGCCGGCGCCCGTGTCAAAGTCCAAGTTCCCTGCCTCATCCCGTGCCGCCTGCGCATCCGCCCAAAACGTCTCCCCCATCTCTGTTCTGCTCCGAGTGGTACGCCAGTCGTCTCATCCGCCATCATCTCGGCGCCTCCACCCGAGCACCACGGCGGCGCACATTGAGCAGCATGCGTGGTTTGGTAAACAGACGTAGGAGTTGGCGAGAGTTGAAATGCGTGTCAGGCGGCAAAGGAATTGACTGGCACTTTGTCCCTGGTTCTTGCGGGGACGCGGAAGGGTGATCCCCCCAGCGCCTGTGCGCGAGGGGGGGGGGCAAAGAGCGTTTTGGCATCCACCTCGCCTTCAGGATCGTCAAAGTCGATCACCAATGGCTGTTCTTGGTGCGCTTGCTTGGACCGGCCTCGTTGGCCTTGTCTTTAGCTGCCTTGTCCTTGTCGCCTCCACCGAGCAGCCGACGCATCTTCCAGTGCTCCGGGCCGGCCCAGTTCTTCGTCAGCTGCGCATCAAACAGGTCGAAAATGCATCCCCATCCCCCTCGGTCCCAGGCCCATTGTCCAATCGGAAATCACCCAAGGCAACAAAGATGTCTTGGCCGCCCCGCTGCACGGCCGACGAAGTCCGCTCGCCCGCAACAGGATCAAACCCATCGAGCCGAGACCTTCCCCGGCCAGCCCGGCATCCAGGTCATCCGAATCCAAGTGAGACAGCCCCGGAGCGCCCACCTCGGCCAGAGCCGCATCTTGGAACAGATCCGCATCCCCATCCATCTCTGGCCCATCTTCCAGCGCTGGCATTTCATCGTCCGCCCACGTCGAGTTGAGCGATGGGCCCCAAGCCGGAGCCGACGACGAAGGCATCGACTCCCACCCGGCACTCGACGCAGGCGCATCGGCCAAGTCCTCAAACAACGTGGTGTCATTCGCAGCGAAGCGAAAGGGGGCAAACGTAGGGCAGATGGCCTGAGGTCCCAAAAGATCCGTCAGGGCTTCGTTCATCTCCCCCGACGAGGGGACCAGATCGGTTCCCAGCAGCTTGGATGCCAGTTTGGCCATGTCCAGCTGCTCCACTGCCACAGTCGCATGCGTTAAGGGAGCTGATGCGCCTGGGTCCGCATCGGACGGGTCGGATGGGCACTTTCGGCAGGGTTGGTCGTTTCCGACTGGGAGCCCGCATGATCTTCCGGCACACCGGGAGCATCCCCGGCATCAAAAACGATGCGCATGTGGGAGTCGACACCAAGATGGTTCATCAACAGACCACCAGCACCACCCTCGTCAAAGTCGGCGCTTGTCTTCTTGAACAGTGGGTCAACCGAAAACTCGAGGTCAAAGCCCTTGAGAGCGATCTGGTGGAAATCCTTGACCAACGTGCTTTCCTTGGTGGTCTTGCGCTTGCGTTTGCCCGTCAGAGGCTCGCCATCTTCGCCCACGGCGTCTTCCTCCCCATCCTCGTCGTCCGCATGGGGGTTGGCACGCGTGCTGCTCGCTTCGTCCTGGAGACCGTGCAGCAACCGACCCGTTTCCACCACCGAGTCAACGCGACGTCCAGACTTTGACACATCCATCCAGCGTGCAAGACGCCTTTTGAAAATTGATGCTGCCATCGCCCGAGTCGGAACGGAGGAGGCTCATGTCGTGAAAGTAGTCGATCAACGCAAAGTTCCACGTGTTGGACGCATTGATCTTATTGTCGGTCGCCAGCTTCATCCACTCCTCGAACGAGGTGCTGTCCACCCGGATGGGCCCCGAGGAGCCACTGGCGCGCCCATCAGCTCCACCTGCACCAGCAGATCTTCCCGTAGCCGGGGGATCGATCGCTGACAGGCGGGGGCGGCGGGCAACGCCAGTCGAGGCACGGGGGCGGGTTTGCCGGGCTTAGAGCCTGCGTGAACGGCGTACATAGTCAGTGTTGATGGACGCAAATGGGGAGGTGGGGAGCGGGATGCGACGAACCAGGACGCGTATGGTGCGTAGCGTTGGTGTCGGTGTGCCCGAGGGCGCGGCGGCGGTGGGGCGAGCGGTGGTATGGCGCTCATGGGCGAGGGGGAGCACCAGACGCGTGGGAAAACGAGGCGGTGGTCGAAAAGGCCTGCCCGCAGGCAGCGGCGACTGTGGAGTTTGTCCTGTCCAGCCCAGACTCGTCGCTCGCGCCCCACCAAGCGCGATGCACGTGACTGAAAACGGAAGATCACGTGATACCGTGCCTTCCTGGGATGCCGGTGGCGCGAAGGGGGGGCACGTGACCGAGCACTTCGCTGCTTCGAATATCGATTGCCATCTCCACTGCTTCTGCCACTACTGCTACTGCTGCTACCCGCGCCCATCCAGCTACTTTGAGCGCACGAAGAAGCATCAATATCCCGGTGGATCTCCCCCTTCCAGCGCCAGGTGTCTACTATGCAACTGGAGGTGGTGCTTAGAGAATACATAGCCACAACAGGACTCGAAAGTATTATGGTGCCTCCAGCTGTGATTGATGCTCATTGCGGCTGAGCCGCCTCCTCGCTTGGGGACAACAGCCGCAGCAGCTCGTCACGATGTTGTTGAGCACCCGGTCAAGCCATACACCCCACCGACCAAAATGCCCATCTTGGTTGTTCGCCGCAACGATGCCGGTCCCAAGCGGGCCGAGTAGCCCAGCACCAAGGTCGTCAAGCCCCCAGCAATCAACCCGTCCACCACGCGCCAGGGCGACTGGCCTCGCTCCATCGCAGCGGCGCGAGACCACCAGGGGGGGGAAGGAAGGGGTCGGGAGCGGGTGCAAACCGGAAGATGACAAGAGCGCGATATCTTGGTCGGTGTCGTAGCTAGGGCGAATGATATCAACGTCCATGTGCGCATCCACATCCCTGCCGTCCCGCCATTGAGGTGGCGCTGGGGGGTCCGAGTCGGCTCGCTCCGCGTGCATGGATAGCGACGCCGAGCGATGTTATGTCCTGTGTTGCCGTAGCTGGCAAGCGGCCCGTTAGATTGTGTTGGCGAAGAGGCATGCGCGAAACGGGCTTGGGCCCAGGTCCGGATCGTGCCTGCCGCCACATCGGTCAGGAGGAACGTAGCGACGACAGAGGTGTAGATGAAACTGCGCTTGATGCCCCCACTGACCGCCATCTTGATAACATGGTAGTTCTTGGTCTTGTTGTAGAAGTACCAGCCGTGATACGTCGTCGGTGCCCGATGGGTATTTTCCGCCAGAAAAATCCGCGAGGCCAGACGTCCAGAACGGCTGAGCCCTGTGAACAGGCCAGCCGTAGCGGCAATGCCAAGCCCAGCCACCAAGGAAAGTCGGGGAAGTTGGTGTCGGTAAGACATAGGGATCCTCAGGGGACGGGTCCCCCCACGCCGGGGAGTGGAGTACTTCGTCCTCTTCCGCCACCGCCACTTCGCTCGACTCGGGCTTGGAAAAGTACGAACCCATGACGAGCTCCTAGGGGGGAGGGGGGGGGGGGGGCGAACCAGAAAACTGCGGTTAGGGTGTCACCGACCAACGGAAGAGGAACGGCGAGGCAAGAGGAGGAGCTCGCAGGAGATGAGGCTCGAGCGCGCGAAGGTCGTGGTAAGGGCTGTGGGATTACTCTCACATCTCCCATCCTGCGTCGGACCTTCCAGTGTGGCAGTATGGGCATGTGCACTGGCTCAGTCACACATTTCATATTTCAATGGGTCATTAGCCGGTGCACTCAGACTCAGAACTTCGGTGCGTCTGCGCATCCGCTGTTCACCTCGCTTTTAAACACGCAGGGACAGCAGTCGGCATGCACGAGAACGTAACCCCCATGTCATACATATACCGGTGGCATCGCCCTGAAGAGGTGCAAGCGCGAAGAGGATACACTTTGCGCCAGTCACACCGCATTCCTGCCTCCTCTGGCGATTAGTGGGCTCCCTTTTCCATATCTGCCGTTGTGGTGCGTCCAACAGCGTAGGTCTACTTCTGTTGGCTCGAAAACAGCTCACATGAGCTATCTTAACATCCATATAGGAGTGTACGGCAACAGGTATACCCGTATTGGTTCTCATCAACGTCCCTTGCGAGCGCCGGCATCAGACGATACCCACATTCAATTCTTCTTCTTCTCTTTGGCTCAACTAGGCCTCAGCTTGGTCTCCATCCATAAGATGTACGTCGATCCCTCGTAACTCAAATGCAGGGGGTGGCTACATTTCGAGCCTGACTGCACCAAATGGAGAAGTATTGCTTACCGTAGCTAACGCAAGAACGCGAACCGCGGCGCACGAATCGCGAATCAATACAGCGTTGCAAACGGCAGATGTGGCAGGTTCCAGGAAGTGGCCCTACACTTGGGACGCAGGGGGAGGGGGTTGCGCAAGGAGTTTCTCAATCTCCGATTTGAGCGAGCTCGGCTGCGTGGTAGGCGCATACCGGACCACATTGCCCTCCGATCCACCAAGAACTTGGTAAAGTTCCATGCGATCGACTCGCCCAGCGCACCATGGCCATGCTCCTTAAGATACTTGAACACCTCGTTCGTACCCGGTCCGTTCACGTCGCTGTGTTAAATTGAAGAGATCTTGTCAGTACCCATGTTGCACCAAACAACGGTGCTAGCCTACGTTGCTTACCTTTTGTTGACCATGGGGAACTGGACACCATAGTTGAGCTGGCAAAAGGTCTGTGTCCTCATCGTTCTCCGGGTTCTGGGAACGGAATTGGTTGCTGGGGTACCCAATCACCTCCAGCCCAGAAGCATGGTAGGCGTCATACAGTTCTTGCAACTCCTTGAGCTGAGGCGTCAGACCGCACCTGTTCGTGCAGCATCGATTAGCACCTCTCACGTCGGCTGTTGAGCGCCGGGGTACAGACAATCCGGCGGTGGAGGGAGCAAAAGGGAGAGGGGTATGATGGAAGACGGACGTACTTGGTAGCCGAGTTGAAAATGAGAAGCACCTTGCCCCGCAAGGTGCTGTAGTCCAGCACCGAGTTCTTCCAGGGCGACTTGAGAGTGTAGAGAGACATGAGATGAGCTTCGTTTGCGTTGCTGGGGTGGAAGGAAGGGAGGGGGTGGGGGTGGAGAAGGCGGAGGGGCCGGGCGTGCACGGACCGGTCACATCCAGGGTGAGGTGGTCCATGCGTCGGCCTGATTTGGAGCTTGAAGCTTGATAGCTTGATCAATGTCATCGGACCGGTCGGCATCACGAGCGCATCACGTAACGTGGACGCTATCGCCGCCGCTCTGACATTTCAACTTGCAACCTATGTTGGCAGCTCCTGCCTTCACTTCTTGGGCAAAACAATCTCTGCACACACCCCACACTATTGCAAAAAGGCTCGCAACTGCATCCAGTATTGAATGGAGACATGCCATAGTCAAATGCTCGTCAAAGTCATCAACGTCATCAAAGAACAACGTCGACGGGTGGCACCCCCCAATGCGGTCATCTGGGGTTACCGGTTACCGGTTACCAGTTACCGGTTACTCTATTTCCCTCTTCGAAGAGACGCATTGATGCATTTACAGAGAGAGCTTATAATAAAAGGCTAGCGGACCATGTGGCATGCGATAGGATGATAGCTATAGCCAAGCCACCCGCACGCGCGCTCAGTCTTCTCTTTCTCGCTCTCCCGCATGCCTTCTCCCTTTTCTCAACCAACACTCCCGTCCCTCTCTCCTTCGCTCTGGATATTTGAATCAATATACTCTCTGATTATCGATTAGCGCTTAGATCTTAGAGCTGATTCGGCTTCGATAGAGGCTAGGTGTCTTAATGATCGTGTCCTGCTGCGTCGCTCCATTCGCACTTAGTAGGACATGAAATAAGACGCTGTACCTGTGGCCTATTAACCGCCAGAGAAACCAATGTTGATAGACAGGATGATTTTGGGGTGGGCTCGGCATCTCCTACCGGTTCAGCTATGGATGTGCACGCCCTCTCCGACTCCAGACAAAAGGCAAGGAGGCAAAACGGCCCATCTGGACGTAAGGGTGGGGGGGGAGGAGAAAAGCGTGCACCATGAGATGCATGATAGTGGGATCGAGCAGAGAGGGCATAGCCTGTGCGAGCAGAACACTGCCGCCCCACTAAACAAGCCTCACAAGCGCCTCTCGCCGGCGCGTGACTAGTGACTAGTGACTGACCAATGTAGGGTCAATTGACCTCAAGCCTCGGCCTCAAGCTTCAAGCTTCAAGCTTCACAGGCGAGGCTTGAAGGGTGTTACCAGTAGCTTAAGGCCCTGAGAGAGTCCTGACGGTGAGGCCCCGCGGCAGAGAGAGAGGAACCACTGCTCACAAGATGGTGTGCAGGTGAGGGACGCAACCGTAAGGGCGTAAGCCCACCCTAGACCCGACGGTGCCCACGTATATATGCGATCGACGTTTTAACTTCAAAAACCGGGTTGTACGTTGAACCAGACACGATGCGCAAAACCCTTGCACAATTCATAAAATAACGTTAACGCACGTTAACGCGTAACGAGATGCGCGACCTCTCTCTTGCGCGCGAGATCGACGCATGAACCGGGTACCGTAGGCGCGTAGGCACCGTCGGTTGCAATCCGTTGCTCTTCTTCCTCTACGTATCTAACAGCGACCAGCGCCAGGAACGCGTGACGCCACCGCAACGTATGTCCCAATCAGTATTAGCGCTTGGCTTGGCGCATCGGGTAATACGCCGGTCAACAGTGAAATGTAGGATGCGCTGCCAGCGTGCGTGTGGGTATTATATGGATGTCTCCTTTTCTCACGCCCAATTTGAATTGAGCGCACACAAGTAGTAGACGATATAGCATGTGCAGCTTTGACATCGCACGTTGGGGGAGTTGCAGAAGGTTGCGGGTCCGCTGCAACGGCACATGTCACAAAGAGTAGATGGAAATAGGTTGTAGGGCTGTCAAAAAGGTGTCAGAGAGAAGAGAGAGCTCTTTTGCCTCTTCTCTTCGGCCAAAGGAGCGACGGGCAGGCCAGTATCTTTTTTCTTTTCTCATGGGTCTCGCCAGGTTGCACGCTACACACGCTATGTATGTAAGCAAGCCTGAGCAGAGGCGCACGCTGTTGAAGAGTTGGTGACGCATGCCGATAGTTCTCGGAAGGGTGGCGAGAGTATGTGGAGGGCTGTCGAGCTAGTGTACAGTGTGTGTGTGGTGGGCTCTCGGATACGGCTCCTTAAGCCTGCTGGGAGATATATAGGGGGAGGGTTCCTGATGTGTGGTGTGTGCATGGTGGGAGATAAGCGCGGCAGGGGTTTACTCGTTACTATGCGTCGTCGCTCATTCTCCGATGACCGTTCGCAGATGGCAAAGCCAGGATCGATCATCAATCATCGATTGCCCTGATCGCCCTGATCCGCCTCGGCTCTTCTGGCAGCTAATACAGACCCACGCGATCGGTCATCGCCCAATCAATACCCGCACTGCCCTGTTCGCCCACCATGCTCACACTCCCGCACGCAATCATCGAACCATCCTTTGGGAGATCGAACGATATCTATATAAGCGCTAAGCACAGGCAAGGGTGGATGGTACGTTGCACGGCTCGCTGTCCTTCCCTCGGTGCTACCCTGTCCCATCCACCATCCCCGCGCCTCCAACGTCCAACCCAGCTCCGCTCTCCCTCCCCATCCCCTCCCCCTCTCCTCTTTGATCACCGGTGTCCCAATAGCCCCTTGGTCGCTCGCAGTGGCGCCCGCCTCGACGCCACAGCCTATCTCCCGTATCAACGTCATTGGTGGCAACATTCGGCGTCCTCCACAAGTGACTAGTGACCTAGTGACCCCATATCAGTATCAGCCCTTTCTCCCTCTCGTCCCTCTCTCGCTCGCGCCAATACCGCATACACTCCCCTCCCCCTTCCTTACAAAGTCTCCGCCTCTGAAATCTCATCTCACCACCCGCCCCAGACGATACCTCTTCCCTCTGAACACCTTCTCCCAGCATGACCCTACAATCCTCCAAAACATCGCCCCCCTTACCCGGCTCGCCCAAGGCACATGTCGGTGCCCTCTTTCGCCGCTTCAGCACCCGTCTGGGACTCTCTTCCGACCCCACAGACCAGCCGCAGCACCCTGACATCTCTCCCGATCCTCCCGATCCTTCCCTTCCACCACCATCCCTTCCACCGCAAACGACACCAACACCAAGTATCTGCGACGCAGTCAGCCTCCGCCCCCGCTCCGTCCCCTCGGAGCGACGGGGGGGCGGGGGATGCCCGTGATGGCCAAGTTAGAAGGATGGTCTCGCGTAAAGTACAATGCGATTGCCAACCCCGCCCTGGTCAAAGACATTTGGGTGGACTGTGATCCTGGGCATGACGATGCGTTGGCGCTCATTATGGCCACACATCACCCAGGCTTGCGTCTCGTGGGCGTCAGCACTGTATCTGGCAATGCGCCTGGTCGGGCTACCTACTTAAACGCCGCTCGGATCCTGGTCGCCATTGGTGCGGACAACGCGGTGCGGAAGCGGTCTGAAGCTGCTCGGAATGCAGCGGCAGACCATGCGGAAAACGATGGGGAGAACAATGATAAAAACGATGGGGAGGAGGCGGAGCCCTCGACCCAGACAAATGGCAACGTTGATCGTATTGCCCTCTATCCTCTCCTGCTCCGTGGCGCGGATGCCCCCTTGATTCAGCTACTCGGCATGCAGCCTCGATGCATGGCCGTGATGGCCTGAAAGGGTGACCAGTCTTCCTCCGCTCGACTCACCGGCTCTATCAGAGCGGCTCTGGGCATCGTACGACCGGTCCAACATCGAACGCTTGTTGAGTATCCCAAGCCGGGCCGATCCAAACGCGATGAACCGGTTGCACCAGACTTGAATGTCCCAGCTGCCTCGCCAGCTCTGGTGGTGGCCGCTTTAGCTGACGAGTTGCTTCGCCGGCGTCAGAATGGCAGTCCGCCTCTCCACATTTGTGTGATGGGGCCGTGTACCAATATTGCCCTGCTGATCAAGTTGCATCCCGACCTGGTCGCACCGGACACGGTCGCTGCCATTGTTGTTATGGCTGGGGCGACCGAGGAGGCCAAGGAAGGCGAAACGGCGGCGTACGAGTTCAATGCCGCCAGCGACCCCGAAGCCTTGGCGATTCTGTTTTACCACCCTGTCAAAGTTGTCATGGTCGGATCCAAAGTGGCCAAGCAAGGTACGTCGTCTCTCTGTGTTTTGATCTTCATATTCCTGCAGAGGAAACAAGAAGAGTGCCATATGCTGACACGCTATTGATGCCATTTCGCAGCCATCTTTACCTCTGAGGTGAATGACCGCCTGCTTCAACTCGTACCAGCGCCGTGGGCACTACAGAAACCTACCAAAGTTGAAACCGAGGCGTCTACAGACCCTGCGACAACTTTCCCACCCAAAGGACTCGAAGGTCCAAGCGACGTACGCAAGATCGTCTCGTCTGCAATGACTTTCTTGGCCTCGGGTTATGCCACAAGCATGGGCTTCAGGTACGGCCCCCCTGTGCACGACCTGTTGACTGTGGCCTATGTCGCAGACGAAAAGTTGTTCTTTGCGTACGGTGCCCCTCCTTCCTCCACAAGGCACAATTCCTCCCATACCGAGAGCAACAGCGAAGAGAAGCATGCCGTACCGGCTGAAAGTCAGTCTGACACAGAGCACACCTCGTCCGAGCCCAAGTCCCCACCCGATTTGGACCAGGCTAAGGAGGTGGAAGAGGCGGGGCAAGCAGGAGCGCCCGGTCCTCCTGCCAATCCGCTCCTGTCCTATGCTGAGGACGCTCGCATTCACCCTCCGCCTCGTCACCGCGTTGAAGTCGATCTTGGACTACTGCCTTCGGCGGGAACGGTTGTGATTACGGATCATCT
This sequence comes from Moniliella sp. 'wahieum', assembly GCA_003971905.1. NCBI lineage: Eukaryota > Fungi > Basidiomycota > Moniliellomycetes > Moniliellales > Moniliellaceae > Moniliella > Moniliella sp. 'wahieum'. The sequence goes on along the minus strand of RSEE01000053.1, from coordinate 119,005 downwards.
GGGCCACAAGTCGTGGGACACGTGGGATCGTGGGGGCAAGAATGTGGAGGTGCTGGAGGAGTTGGATATGCCGGGGCTGTGGGATCTGTTTCTCGATGTGATGGACTGTGCGGATCAAAGCTTACTAAAGCGTGAGTAAATATGGGTGCAACGTGTCTTATCCGCCCAGTGAGTGGGCGGGTACGCTTGCTGTATGCTATGTCAACGTTCCTGATCCCTCAATCTCCGCCTTCATTCCGTTGTCATGTGCAACTCCCCCTCTCTACCCTTGTCAGTAACAACCCTTATCCCGACAGCTCCCTTCACCCCCTGTTGCACCATTCACCGACATATACCCCACCCCGCGTGGGCGCCATTTTCATTTCCTCCTGTTTTTTTTTTGCCGCTACGCCTGCTTTCATATCCTACACCCTCCCTTATCAGAATTAGTCCGACCTCGAGAGAGTCTGGCTGGTTCGTGTCCTGACTGGTCTCTTTCTGTTACCTCGAGCCGGCAATATACCTTCACCTCACATGACGATGTGGCGATGTGTGTAGAGTGTGAAGGGAGGGCAATGGGATAGTCGGCAGGAGTTCATGTTCAGTCCAGAAAAAGCATGTGGGCAAAGGCAGAGATACAACGTAGGATACGTGCTCGGAGCATCCACCAGAATGTGCGGCCTTTGCAAACCCAGTTAACCATGGCCCGTTATGCGTTACGCCGTGGGCGCTCCAGCACCGCCGGAGCTTTTCTTGAGCCCACGCTTGAGGGCAGCAAGCAGGTCTTTCACTCCTGGGAAGAGGCGGAGGTAGCGATGGCCAATACCAAGGTGCGCGCGCTCTTCGTCCGACACATCCACCCCGGGTCATCTTGCCCATCAGCGACTCCCTCGCCGTACCCAGTGATGTCCGCCTCGTTGCAATTTGCAGCCGACGCATGTGGATTGGCGCTTGGATCGTGGCGCCAACAATGTGCAACTTGACTTTGAATTTGAACATGAGCTGGCACGGCCTATCTGGCCCGTTTCCGCCGGCGGAATTGCAGAGTTCGTTTGGCGCCAGGCAACCACAGCCCACCGGTCCAGTTGATTGCTGCTCCGTCTCCACATCGGGTTGCTCTCCCCCTTTTGGTGTCGCCGGCCACCCCCTTGCTGCCTTTCCTTGCCTTGCTTTGCCCGCCATGAGTGCACGCCCCCTAAACGACGACGAGGTGCTGAGCGAGATGAAGAAGATGGTCAGCTTCATCAAGCAGGAGGCGGTGGAAAAGGCGCGCGAGATCCAAGTCCGCGCCGACGAGGACTTTGCCATCGAAAAGGGCAAACTCGTTCGCGGCGAGTCGGTATCGCTCGATGCAACGTACGACAAGAAGGCCAAAGCTGCTCTTACCTCCACCGCATTGCCCAGTCCACCGCAACCAACGCTGCTCGCTCAAGTTGCTCCAGGCCCGCGAGGAGCACCTGCAATCTCTCTTTGATGCCGCTCGCGCCAAGCTCGCCTCGACCACGTCCGACCCTTCGGCCTACGCAAAGCTGCTTGTGCAGCTTTCGCTCAGGGATGCTCCAGCTCACCGAACCCAAGGTGACGTTGGTGGTGCGTGCGCAGGACGTGAGTGTGTTGGAAGGTCTGCTGGGACGAGGTGGCGAGCAAGTACAAGGAGCATATGGCAAGCCCGTCTCTCTGTCGCCGAGGGTTGCCTAAAGATTCCTCGGGCGGAGTCAAACTCGTCTCGCACGAGGACAGATTACAATTGACAATACGCTGAAGAGCGGCTGCGGCTGATTGAGGAGTTGATGCTGCCCATCATCCGTACCGACCTGTTTGGGCCGAACCCCAACCGCCACTTCTTCAACTAAGTATCTTCATCTCACCTCCTAGGTGTACCATGGGTGTGGTAGGAACTGGTACTGGCTAGCTTGGATGCCTATGTCGTGGGTCGATGCCCCGGGCCCTACACGACGTCTCACTCCCTTTATTTTTCTCCTCCCTTTCTCCGCACTGCATTCCCTTGCCTACTCTTATTGATCAGGATTGGGTATGTCAAGGTTTCCTCTGCCTGTAACAATAGGAGGAGTGCTCCTGCGTAGATGAACATGTTCTCCTTCTCTGATGGATCCCTCTTGCATGGTGAGCGAAGGAGCAGCTCACAAGGGACGGCTGCATCGACGAAGGCATAGATCTAAGCCAGCTGTGATTCGATGAGCGAGATGCAGACGAGGTAGAGAGCTCCGCATAGCTAAAGCCTCGGTTCCAAGCAGCCACAACTGAAATGGGCATACTAATAATTGTTTCTGACGTTGATCATGGCCCTTGCGCAGGCAAATTCCCCCTGCTGACCTCCCTAGGCCCTTCGCATGCCACGTCGCACTGGGCCCAGCCGCATTGCCAATCATCCAGTCATCCATCATGCGGAGGCAGCAGCAGCCCAGGCGTCGTGCCTCGCAACCAGCTCCGCAATGATCGTCTCTTCAATCTCGCGTACGCCATACTTGCCTCGCCAAGGCAAGAGGAGCAGGGAACCCAAATACAAGCCCGCCCCCCGGTACGAGAGGATGAGGAGAGTAGTCTTCCTCCTGCTGCGGTGCGGGCGGGACATGTGCCTGGGTCGCACGGGTACCAAGACGGGCGAGGAAAGCGGATTGGGCTGGGGCATCCCAGCGCTGGCCGAACGCCAGGCAGCCGAAGCCTCCTGGTCCAACTTGGCATTGGCCTCAATGTCCGCTGGGCTCATGCGCAGCCACGTGGTGCGGAACGAGGCGGGGACAGAGGCAGAGGGGTCGCGGGTGCGGTGGCTGGGACCCAAGCGGGGCAGCAGTTTGCTCACTGGCACTCGCAGGCTCCACTAGTACTACCTTGACCTTGCGCGAATGGAGTTCGTTGCCAATGACCACTTGATGACCGTACCTCTGCAGCGCGGTTTCGGCCTTGGGCACCAAGAGCCCCGGGTCGGTCTCGAGTTTGAACGAGACCACGTACCCGTCCGGCGCCCAGTCTTGCACCATGGGCTTGAGCACCTTGGGTACCTGGTCCATCTCAATCACCAGAGATCCCTTGCCCGACTGGATCTTGTGCTCCGACTGGCCAAAGAGAGAGAGGGAAGAGCGGAAAGATCAGAATGTGGACCTGGCCAGGGAGGAGGACAACATACGGTTCGGGTGGAGGGGATGAAAAAGTCACTGACAGCGGCGGCGAGGTAGTACATGGCATGCCGCTTCAAGGGCGCCAGTACACCAGCCAGTTCCCGCAACAAAAACAGGTATTCGGTCACAGTAGTAAAGGGAAGCTGGAGCAACAGCCCCTCGTGGCGGGCACGGTGGTACGCCTCGAGCACGGGGCGGAGGTGGAGCGCATGAGCAGGATCCACCTCGATGCTCGGGGAGGCAGGGTCCGAGCCACCGGGTACCTCGTACAACAGATCAAGGAATGGGTTGGTGGTGTGGGAGTAGTGGCGCGTGTAGGGCTGCAGCGAGTGTGGCGATGGAGAAAGATGACGCCATAGCCGCGAGCGAGAAAGTACTCGGCCGACGCGGCGCCGCGAGTGCCGGCAGAAAAGTTGTCCAGGAACCGCACCACGTTCTTCTCCAGCGGCACTGTCGTCCCGCCCGAGGTGACGAGCACGATGCGCGGAATGGGAGAGGGGAGGGGCCAGCGCCAGCGCCAGCGCGAGGAGGCGGGGCAGCTTGGGCGGCCTGGGCAGCCTTGGAACTCAAGCGGGCGACAAAGTCGCGGGCGAGGCGGCCGGCGACAGCAACCGAGGGCGGGACGGGCTGGGTGGCAAAGAACTCATCGGCGGAGAAGGATGCCGAGGCGGCCGCAGGAGAGGGGGAAGAAGAGGAGAAGACATTGAGGGCAGCTCCCCGCGCAAGCGAGCGTGGATCAGACGAGCGCAGTGGGTGGACCTTACGGGTTGGGGAGGGCGTAGCCGGGACGAGAAGCAGCACTGTGGGGGCTGAGCCTCGGCCTGAAGCACCACCGAAGCACCCGTAGGGTCGTAGCTGTGTGCAGCGGGGAGCGACGAGGGGTGTGTATTATGTCAGCGCGCCGCCCCAGCTGCGTCGTAAATTCCAGCTGGCATGGCCAGTCAGTTGCACGCATCGAATAGCGAGGGGGATCCAGGCGGTGCCTCTTCCTCCGGCAGGACCACACAGACACAGGTCCTCCACGCGGCCAACCTACGCACAACGGCAATCGCACCTAAGAGCCCATCTGCTTGGGGATCGATCAATATATTTCTACAGGCTGGTGTACATGGACGGACAGCCGCAGCAGCGCTGGGGTGGCCGCACGGTTAGACAGCGTAGACCACATCGTCGGCAAACATGACGGCATTCTGGTCCGACAGTGCCGCCAGTGCCTCTCGCGCCTCGGCCGAGGAGAAAAGAGACGCCGTGGACTCTCCCTCGTTGATGGCAGGCAGAAGCGAACCCAGGTCCACCCCTTCGGTCGCCGTGTCCTGAAACGTCGTGGAGAGTACGCGAGCCAGGCGGGTACGGAAATGGGCCATCCGCGCGGGCGAGAGCGGCGCCGATCCATCTTCGGGTAAGGGCATGGCCTCTTCCGCTGCATGCTCAACAGCAGCGGCAGCTTCGTCGGCCACCTTGGTCGCCTCTTGCGCTGCGGGGTCAATCCGCTCGCCCCCATCGCCCATGTCTACATCCATAGTCTCTTCACCGCGCTGAGGTGGAGTCTGGGCTTGGGGAGCAGGCAAGGCACCGTCATCTTCAGGCTGGGCTTCTTCCTCGTCAGACTCATCTGAGCTGTCGGCCGAGCCAGCACGGGCGGAGCCCTCGCGTGACCTTGCGACGCTTGTGCTTCTTGTGCTTGACCACCTCTTTGAACAGGGCGTAGCGGAGGATCTCCTCAGCCGCCTCGGCATCCATCTCGTCAACGAGGAGGAAAGACGTGCTTTGGCATGGGCAGTGGCCAGACGGATGAGCGTCTCGAGGGTACGGGCGGTAAGAGGCGAGGTCTTGCGCTGGTTGGCGGAAAGTTCGTCGTTGCGCAGGTTGGCATACACATTGGTGATCCATTCTGCCGCTGGACGGGTAAGGACAGGATGGATGCGGGCTTTGGCGTACTGAATGTACTTTTTGACAAAGGCAATGGTCAAGACCTCTTGCTTGTTTGCATTCCTTCGGCTTCGCGTCGAAGTCGATGGCGTAATCCCCGCATGCAACAAAGGATTGTACCGTTCGAACGGAGATGAGTCACCCAGCATCGCCGCTCCGTCCGCGTCCCGCTCATCCCCGGCACCAACAGAGAGGACTTGGTCGAGTGTGTCGCGCGCGGGCGTGCCTTCTTCGAGCCCAGGCTGGAGATAGCGGTGCATACGAAGCACATGCTCCGAGATGATGCGGTCGCGCCGCTCATCGACATCATCCGTTACAAAAAGAGTAAATCGAAACGGGAAAGAAGCGAGTCGGGGAGAGCAATGTTACGGTGGGGGTCTTTGTGTACATCGTACTGTCCATAGATGGGGTTGGCCGCGGCAATCACGCTGCAGCGAGCGTTGAGCGAGGTGTGGATGCCAGCTTTGGCAATGGTGACCGTCTGCTGCTCCATCACTTCGTGAATCGCAACCCGGTCCACATCCGACATCTTGTCAAACTCGTCAATGCACACCACACCACGATCGGCCAAGACCATGGCACCTGCCTCCAGGCGACGCTCACCCGAGTCTTTGTCAGTCGTCACGGCCGCCGTCAGACCAACGCCCGAAGACCCTCTACCGGTGGTGGCAATGGCCAGGGTGCAGTGTTGAGCACAAAGCGCAGCATCTGGGACTTGGCCGTGGAAGGATCACCGACCATGAGGATGTTGATGTCACCACGGATGTGCGTGCCATTGGGCAAGTTCTTCTCCTCGCCGCCGAGCAGGAGCAGCAGCACGGCCTTCTTGATGTAATCCGACCCACAGATACTTGGGGCTAGGCTTTGTGACAGGAGCTGGAACACATTACGCTTCTTAGAGATCTTGTTGATGTTGCGAACGTCCGTGTCGGTGATGTGGGCTTGGGCAATTCCGCCCCCAGCCTTGTTGGAAAGAAGGTTGATGTAGTTGCCAATGAGGAGCGTCTTGAATTGGCTGCTGCCCGAACCAGTGTTGTTTCCCAGGCTTCGGTACAGACCAACCAACTGAATCCGTCCCCTGGTTTGCATCGGTCCACCAGGTCGTCATCCAAAACCACCTCAATGCTCGCGGAAGCTGGCCCGCAGGCGCACGCTCAGGCATCTCTTGAATGGCAATTTTTTGGTGGTCGCGGTACACGCTAAAGCCATACTCGGTCTCGAGCTTGTTCCCATTCTCGTCTTCCTTGGGATACGACGTGGTGCTCGCCACCTCAGGTCCAAGCTGAGTCGGGTCGCGGTATCGCGGTAATGAATGTGTCGGTATCCTGGCAGTAGTGCACTGACTTGGCCACCTTGGGGCGTACGAGGGAGCCTAATGGGGACATATGTCAGTAGCGATCACAAACACAAGAACGAAAGAAAAAGAGGAACATACAGCGCGTCACGATCCCCTCGAGGGAAACGAGTTTGCCTAGGTGAATGGAACGGAGGGTACGGGGGTTGACGTGGTGGTCACCAAAGGAACCGCGGAGACCAATGTAGTATTGCTTGTCCTTGATAATCTGACCCTTCGATCGGTCGGCCTCGCGCTCAACAATGGCAGCCAGGGCAGAATCAAAGGCGGGGAGATACTCATTCGGATTGTCGAGCACGCCCGTAGCAAAGTCGCGCTGGTAGGAGCGTAGGTCGTCGAGGCTGACCACAAGGCGGCGTTCGTCCTTTCGGAGCATGCGCCGCACCTCTTCGCGGTAGTTGACGTCCCGGTTCTTCAAGGGGGGGGGGAGGGGGTAGGAGGAAATTGCAATCAGTACCACATCGCGGAGGCGACGAGGGAGCAAGCACATACCGGGTCATCGAGAAACTCGCCAAAGACGCGGGCACGGTCCTTGAAGAGATCGTCGGCCACGTAGGCATTGGCAGCCGAGTCAGTGTCGGTCATGGCAGGGCGGGCGGAGCGGAGGCAGGTGCCGAGGGCGACAGGGGAGAGCCGTGGGATGGGCCGCGCAGGGATGGTGGGGTGGTGGGGCTGGTACGGCTGGTGGGGCGCGAGCACAAGGAATGGAGGAGCACAGCACTAACCTCGGCTGCCCAACCAGCCGACCAAGCCGCGCCCAGAGCGATCACCGCTCACCGGGCATCACCCATCCACGTTCGCGTCGCGCTTCCAGCGCACAGCGGTCAGTCTCCCACGGGGGCAGTGTACGTACGCGCCGCCGCCGCCGCCGGAACTCGGGACATCCGAATGTTCAATTGTTCTTCTACCCGAGGACGCGACGTGCCATTATGTGGTGCTATCGATGTAAGCCGGTGAGCAAGCCGTACGAACCATCTCTCTGTGCGCCAAAGCGCGCATCCGACACGTGTGTCGGTATCCCAGGCGTCCCTGCTGCTGGGCGTAACACTTGTACTTAAAAGACTATCAGTTCCATGACGTGGACATGCATACATAGCCATTTTGCCCTCTGTTTGCGCTGTCTATATTACGACTATCCCTTTCTGACCTTCACGCATTGGGTTCCTCTCTTGTGGAGTAGCAGTCTACTCTTCTCTCTCTCGCTCTCTCGAGTAGCTCATTTATTACAGGCTGAGATCCCTGTCAGGAAGAAACACAGCCCACCGTTGGAAGCACATATATGCCTACCGACGCCATCCCCGCTGCCGCGCTGCCACGAGGGATCGGCAAAATAACCCCCAGCGTCACCCCCACAGTGCGCTTCCGGGCGCACACAGACGGTGAAGACGGCCCCCACTTGGGCCCATGATGCATGATGGCACTGCCACGGTCGGGTGTGGGCAGCACTTTCCCTCGCCCGAATCATATGCATGCTCACGTTCTCGCACAAGTTCTCTTCCTCATCTGTGGCACTGCACACACATCGTTGAGCACAGTGCGTCTTCGGTATCCATCGACCATCGACCATCGATCATCAATCGTCGCCGAAGCTAACGAGGACTGCTGAGTACACTGAGTACTGACTGGAATCGCGCCAGAGTGGGTGGTGTGGGTGGATGGTGACATGTGATGTTGCATGCCTGACGCCGTGGGCAGGATGTGCTGCAGCACGTGCAACTACCAGCTCATGCTGCCCTGTGTTGGTCTCACTCCACACACGGGCGCTGTGCGGTGGGGGGGGCGGGATCGCCGCATGGGCACGGGGGCAGCACTGTGGATGCGTGTTGCAGTCGATCATGGCAGCCGACAGGCGACATTGCGGCGGCACGATGCGTGATGCCGCGGCTGGACCGGCTGGAAGCTGGGCTCGGCTGGAGTGCTGCCCTGGACTGCCCTGGCCGGCACACGAGCAGTGTGATGCAGACGGGAGACGCACCAAGGCATACACCGCCTGCACCCGCCGCCACGAAGACACAGGCGCGGTGCTACGTGCCGGCGTGCCCCCCACTGCCGCCGTGCCTGCCACGGTGGCCGTGCTGATCAAAGCCACACCGGAATCCCGCGACCCTGTGGGTTAGCAGCAGGCCACCTTCAAGCTTGCAAGCCAACCGCCAACCCACGCGGAAGCTCCTCGCTTAGGCCTCCGTCCAGGCCCACGCTCCGCCCGCATCCACGCTCCCCCCCGCCACCACCCTCTTTTCTCCCCGCCCGCCATGGCCAGCGCAGGCCCTCCGCCGCCGCCTGGCACCGCTGCCGCCCCGGCCGCCATCAATCCCTTTAACACGGTCGTCCAGCCCTACGGCGCTGCCCAAGATCCTGCCGCCAGCACCGACGGCTTCCTTGGCAACACGGGCTATTTTTCCAGCGAACGCACCGCCCCCAGCAGCGACTCTCACGCAACCCAAACCAAGGCTCTGTCATATCCCGTGTCAGCGGCCAACAGCAGCTATGCACCCAGCGCCACCGTCGTTGGCTCCACATACGCCAATCCTTTGGCGACGTGCCTGTCCGCCAGCGCGACCCCTATCCCGCATGGACTGCCGACCACAACATACCACTCTCCAAGGAGATCGAGGACATCTTATTGATCTCGTCAACAAGTTTGGATTCCAGCGCGACTCGATGCGCAACATGTACGACCACCTCATGATCCTCCTGACAGCCGGCTAGTCGCATGAGCCCATCCTTGGCTCTTGCAACGCTGCACGCCGACTACATTGGGGGCGAGCATGCCAACTACCGCAAGTGGTACTTTGCCTCCCAACTCGACCTGGACGACGCAATTGGCAAGGCTCAAAACCCTGGCTTAAGCCGCGCCACCAGCCTCCGGCGCCCTGCCAACCCCTCGAGCCGGAGCGCGATGCAACCGCAAGCGCTAAAAGCCTCCAAACGGCTTCAACTCGCTGGCGTGAAGCGATGCATCGCATGAACGACTACGACCGCCTTCGCCAAATTGCCCTTTGGCTTTTGTGTTGGGGTGAGGGTGGACAGGTTCGTTTGTGCCCGAGTGCCTCTGCTTCATCTTCAAGTGTGCGGATGATTATATCGCAGTCCAGAGTGCCAAGAGCGTCTCGACCCAGTCCCCGAGGGCCTTTTCCTCCGCGCCGTTGTTCGTCCATTGTACCGCTTCCTCCGCGACCAGATTTCGAGGTGATCGATGGCAAGTTTGTCAAGAAGGAAAAGGACCACGATCATATCATTGGGTACGACGATGTCAACCAGCTCTTCTGGTACCCTGAAGGTATTTCCTATCATTCTCCAGGACAAGACTCGCTTGTCGACATTGCTCCGCAGCAGCGTTTCATGAAGTTTGACAAAATCGACTGGAACAATGTTTTCTTCAAGAACTATCGCGAGGCCCGTTCCTGGGGCCATGTGCTCGTCAATTTCAACGCATCTGGATCCTTCATATTGCCGTCTTCTGGTTCTACACTGCGTGCGTCTCCTGTCTCCCCCCTTTTCTTCCCCGATGCATACTGACTCTCGCCTGTCTCTTTCAGTGCCAACGCCCCAAAGCATACACCGACCAGGTACCTTCGGTGGCACAAAAATTGACCGCATCCGGTCTTGGTGGCGCCGTGGCTGTTGTCATCATGCTCCTCGCCACACTGAGCGAGTGGCGATACGTGGCCACGAACAAGCACAACAACTCGCACCTCCTCACTCGCACGTTCTTTCTTCTGATCTGCCTGGCCCTCACCATCGCCCCTGCTGTCTATGTCCATGGATTCACTCACTCGGGCACCGTGCCGAACATCATTGGCTACGTTCATATTTGCGTTTCCGCTGTGATCACGGCTTTCTTGGCCATCGTGCCCAGCGGGCGCATGTTTGGGGATCGCGTGGCTGCAAAGCACGCAAGTACCTGGCTAGCCAGACATTTACGGCTTCATATCCTGGGTTGTCTCTTTCGCACCGCATAGCCAGTATCGGGCTTTGGGTTTTGGTCTTCGGGTGCAAGCTGACCGAGTCGTACTTTTTCCTCACTCTTTCGTTCCGGGATCCTTTTGCCATTATGGTACGGATGACTGTGCAAAATTGCGATGACCGTTACTTTGGGCACGGATTGTGCAAGAACCAGCCTATGTTCGCTCTGGTCATTATGATCATCATGGACTGTGTCCTCTTCTTCCTCGACACGTATCTCTGGCACGTAATTTGGAGTACCGTCTTCAGTATCGGCTGGGCGTTCCGTATGGGCATCTCCATTTGGACTCCATGGAGTGACGTATACCAGCGCCTGCCCAAACGGATCTACTCTAAGCTTCTTGCTACAGCCGATATGGAGGTCAAGTACAAGCCCAAGATCCTCGTCTCTCAAGTGTGGAACGCTGTGATTATTTCCATGTACCGCGAGCACTTGTTGAGCATCGAGCATGTCCAACGACTGCTGTATCACCAAGTTCCTATGGACGACGGGAAGCGTATGCTCCGAGCACCAGCGTTCTTTATCAGCCAGAAAGACAAGGTGCCAAACCCGAGTTTTTTCCCCAGGGATCAGAGGCAGATCGGCGGATCAGCTTCTTTGCCAGTCCCTCACCCTTGACCTGCCTGAGCCCATCCCTATTGATGCCATGCCTACTTTTACCGTTCTGACGCCCCACTATCCGAAAAGATTCTTCTGTCGCTTCGTGAGATTATCCGCGAGGAGGATCAGAACACCCGGGTCACCCTTCTCGAATACCTCAAGCAGCTCCATCCGATCGAATGGGACAACTTTGTCAAGGACACCAAAATTCTCCGGAAGAGTCACGGCATTTGCCGGAAGCTCACCCTTCGTTGATGAAAAGGGTCGAGCCGGAGTAAAAGACGGACGACCTGCCCTTCTACTGCATTGGATTCAAGAGCGCGGCACCCGAGTACACTCTCCGCACTCGTATCTGGGCGTCATTGCGGGCGCAGACGGTCTACCGCACAGTTTCAGTTTCATGAACTCGCCAACAATCAAATTGCTCTACTACCGTGTGGAAAACCCCGAAGTGGTTCAGCTCTTTGGAGGAAACACGGAGAAGCTGGAGCGAGAGCTGGAGCGCATGAGCCGTCGCAAGTTTAAGTATCTCATTACGAGCAGCGCTACTCCAAGTTCAACAAGGAGGAACAAGAGAATGCCGAGTTCCTTCTGCGTGCCTACCCTGATCTCCAGATCGCCTTCCTGGATGAGGAAGCACCCCGTAAGGAGGGAGGCGAATCGCGCTGGTTCTCTTGCTTGGTCGATGGTCACAGCGAAGTATTCCCCAACGGCAAGCGTCGTCCCAAATTTAAGATTGAGCTCCCGGTAACCCCATTCTAGGTGACGGCAAATCGGACAACCAGAACCACGCCATCGTTTTCCACCGCGGCGAGTATGTGCAAGTGATTGACGCCAACCAGGACAATTACTTGGAAGAGTGCCTCAAGATTCGCTCAGTCCTCGGCGAGTTTGAGTGTTTACCGTTTCCAACGCCGACCCGTATGGGAAGAATCACATGGAGCATAGCAAGAACCCTGTCGCCATTCTCGGCCGCGCGCGAGTATATCTACTCGAAAACATTGGCTTGCTGGGTGACAATGCTGCTGGTAAGGAGCAACGTTTGGTACCTCTCGGGGCGTGGATTGGCACAAATTGGCGGGAAATTGCATTATGGACCCCTGACTTCCTCAACGCAATTTTCATCATGACGACCGGGGCGGTGTGTCCAAGGCCCAAAAGGGCTGCACCTCAACGAAGATATTTACGCTGGTATGACGGCTTTCTCCCGTGGTGGCAATCAAGCACTGCGAGTATTACCAGTGTGGCAGGGCGCGACTTGGGCTTGGCACCATTCTCAACTTTACTACCAAATTGGGTAACGGTATGGGCGAGCAATTCCTCTCGCGCGAGTACTACTACATGGGCACCCAGTTGCCCATGGACCGTTCTCCTCACGTTTACTATGGCCACCCCGGGTTCACTCTCAATAACTGCATGGTCATTGGCAGTATGCAACTGTTGATGCTGGCGATGGTGTACATTGGTACGCTTAACAGTACCTGCCATCTGCAGGGTGACCGACGACAACTTTATCATCGGTACCAATGGCTGCTACTACCTCAACCCCGTCTTTGCCTGGGTCAAACGTACCATCATCTCCATCTTCCTTGTGTTTGCGATTGCCTTCCTCCCACTCTTTATGACGGAGCTGTCGAGCGGGGTGCAGTGTCGGCGGCGGTACGTCTCTTGAAGCAGTTCCTCTCCCTTTCGCCCATCTTCGAAGTCTTCTCGACCCAGATTTACTCCTCCTCCCCATTCGAACTTGACATTTGGAGGGGCACGGTACATTGCCACCGGCCGTGGTTCGCTACGACCCGTCAAAGCTTTGCCCTTCTTTTAGCCGCTTTGCCGGGCCATCGATCTACATGGGGACTCGTCTTACCCTGTTGCTACTTTACGTGACCCTCACGCTGTGGATTCCTCACTTGATTTAGTAAGTCCGACTGCACCCTCTGTTGATGGCCATCTCTGACCATCTTTCTAGCTTCTGGATCTCCATCACGGCCCTTGTCATTGCTCCTTTCGTCTTTAATCCCCATCAATTCTCTGCTGCCGACTTCTTCATTGACTACCGCGAATTCCTCCGTTGGATGAGCCGCGGGAACAGTCGTGCTCACGCCAACAGCTGGGTGGGTTACTGTCGTCTGAGCCGGACCAAGGTGACCGGGTACAAGAAGAACGTCTCGGCCATCCATCGAGAAGTTGGCGGGAGATGTACCGCGTGCGAGCTGGCGGACGATCCTGTTTGTCGAATGCCTTTTCCCCGTTTGCACCGCGATCATCTTTGTGGTGGCCTACTCCTTTGTCAAGTCGTTCCACGGCCCCAACTCTCCCCCACAGGGCGCCATCACTCGGATTCTCATCTTTGCGCTCTGCCCGCTGGCCTGGAACGCAGCAGTGCTTCTGGTCGGGTTCGTCATCAGTTTGACCTTGGGGCCTGCACTGAGCAACAGCTGTGTCAAATTTTGGCTCGTACGTCGCCTCCATTGCGCATTTCCTCGCTGTGGTGGGGATCTTCTTTTTCGAATTCTCTGGGTACTGGAGATGTGGGACGCGAGCCATGCCGTGCTGGGGTTGATTGCGGTGGTCGCCATCCAGCGTGCCATTTTCAAGATCCTGATTGCGCTGTCCTGTCGCGTGAGATGAAGAATGACGAGACCAATCGGGCGTGGACAGGTCGGTGGTACGGGCGTGGTCTTGGCGGTCACGCCTGGAGTCAACCGTTGCGTGAATTCGTCGTCAAGATCATTGAGATGGGCAGCTACTCGGGTGACTTTGTCCTGTGTCATTTGATCCTCTTTGCTCTGTCGGTACCCCTGCTGATCCCATTTGTCAACCGGATCCATTCGATGGGTCTCTTCTGGCTGCGCCCGAGCCGGCAGATTCACCAGCCCATCTTTTCCATGCGCCAGAGAAAGCAACGTCGCTCGATTGTTGTCCGCTTTGGTCTGATCTTCCTCGTCGCCTTTGGCGTGTTTGTCGCGCTCCTCGCTGTCCCACTGGCCCTGCGCAGCTCGACCACCCTGCACCCCAACTTGCAGATCTAATCTGCTTCCTGCCCCGATCTATGTTTCTGTCATGCATCATGCATCATGCAGCTTTCTTATCTCTTACCTCGCCCTGCCACCTCGGGTTTCCGTTCCCTCTCGACCCACACCTTGGGTGGTCCTTTGTCACATGTCACTCCTCCTTCGCCCCCCAGGCCTCGTCTCGGAAACTGCACTCGTCATCGCGCCATCATCGATCCATCATCGAAATTGTCCCCCATCCCGTCGTCACCCTGGAATTCCAACATCATCTATATCTGTAGCACAACCACTCTGCCTATCACACGGCTTTCTCTATCTCTTTTCCCTTCCCTTTCTCTGCCCGCACTTCGCGTGCCCCCCCCTCCCCCTCCCTCCTCTCTCTCCCCTCCTCCCCACGTTCTCTCTTCGTTGCAATACGGCATTCTGTTTGCCGATACTCAGGACTCGGTACTTGCATCCTGTCTTTCTTTGACCCTATATAGTGTGCAAGCATCTATTTCCCTTGATTCCTCTTCTTCGTCTCGTCTCTGTGGTGCTTTTCTTTTTCTCTCTCTCTCTCTTTCTTTCTTTCTTTCTCTTCTTTCTTTCTCTCTTTTTTCTCTCTCTATTCGTTCTACATCCCGAGCTTAGCCCGGCCCTTTCGCCCTTTCCTCTGCGCGTTGGGTCCCCTCGCCCCCCAATGGCCCTTTGGCTGTTCCTACCTTGGTTTAGCACCGGTTTGGCCCGCTATCTCTCCCCCCGTCGGTCATTGCGAACTTTGATGAGATTGTCAGAGGCGAATGGGATCTCAGATCTCTCGCACCGGTCAGCGCTCAGCACCGGTGGTTGTAGGCGGGCGACGGGAACATTGCGCCGCGACCAACTGGCCCCGCCATCGACCATCAGATCCAGGTGGCCCCCTACTGACTCAAACAGAGCCCTGGACCCGACGAGACAACAAAGACGGCTGCCTACCACACTAGGGAGCTGATCAGGAGGGTGACCGTTCAGGAGGACGTTGCACTCAAGGGAGGAGGGAGTGGAAGCTGGTCCGTCATCCGCTCCCCGCTCAGGTCAGGCCGGTCATGGAGAAGACACTTGGAGAAGCGATGCCATGCACAGAAGCAACGCACAGGCACGCGGGCAGCACAGCGGCCCACAGTGTTAGCGTCGCACAGGGCCTCGCTAGGCGTAGGTCAAGCCATCGTCCATACGTCACATGTCGCATGTCGCCACAGGAGCTTCGTTTGCAGTGGCTCGGTGACTCATGCATCACGCATCGTGTGACTCGCTGACTTCGATCATCTTGGTTTGAAAGTTCAACACGTACCGCACGGCGCTGAAAAAGGTTTCCCCATCGTCGCCACGTCGCCATCGAGCCCAGCGTTTGGTACCTTCAAGTGTACATCCATCAGCAGCACTCGCTCATCAGCTTCTCCAACTCGGATGGGCAAAGTGAGCTTGTTCCTAAGCACGGCGACACAGGCGTCCCTGATCGCCTTCGCTGCTATCTGGGGCACGCTCGCCCGCGAGGGTCTCAATGCGGTCGCCAGCTTCGATGGCCAGCCGTTGGCGGAACCCGTGTTGTGGGCCCAAGCCGTTGGGTGCCTTATCATGGGCTGGGCGGCGGCCAACAAGGACGTCCTAGATCTTCCGCGTGCTGTCAAACTCAGTGCTGACAAGGTCGACATTTTCGGCAATGGTTGCCGCCCGGGTAAGAAGCTTCCGACCTTGGGGGTGCATGTGGCGATCACGACTGGCTTTTGTGGATCGGTCACCACCTTTTCCACGTGGATCTTGCAAGACTTTTTGGCCTTCTCCAACCATGGCCTATACCACCGCTCGGGCTTTTTCAGCTTTGTAGATGGCGTGACGCAGCTCTTCTTGACACCAGTCGTCTCGCTGATGTGCCTCCACATTGGTATCCTCTCCGGACGCACATGGCTTTCCCTTCACAACATCCTTTGTACTTTGCGCAACCCGCTCGCCCATCTTCAAAAAGTGGCGCATCTCGATATCGTTGATCAGACCCCTCGACTAATTGAACTGCCTAATCAAAGGGGTCTGTACACGAACACAGGAAAAGGCACCGATCCTGCTGTCCAAGAATCTGGTTCAAGCCTCAGCCAAAACGCATCGGCCCTGCCAAATCAGCAGCCGACGAGGACTAGTACCCATCGCAGCTTGACCGCTCCGGAATCCAACGCGCACGTTGAGGAACCGTGCCAAGAGGACGAAGACTCTGAGATCGGTAAGGAGTTAACCCGCCCAAGGACCATTCAAGTCAGCTGGGTGTATAACTGGTGGGCGCGGGCCACCACCGTCCTTGCCGTCGTTATCGGACCTTTGTTCTGGATCGGCTCGGGGTTACTGGTAGCGTTGTACGACAACCCTCGCTGGCGGCACGTTTCTTGGGCTTTACTCTTTGCTCCCATCGGCGCTTGGACCCGATGGCAGTTGAGCGTGTGGTACAATCCCATCCCGCCCCTCTGATTTCTTGCCAGGGGAGAAGATCCCCAAGAGAGAGAGGCGCATGTACGTCTACCGTCGCTTCCGCCGCAAGGTCGCGTGGCCCTTGGGTACCTTGATCGCCAACGTGCTAGCTACCGCTGTCCTGGCGGGTGTGTACACCGCTCAACATTGACCTCCATGCGCCCGCCGCCCGGACACGTGAGATGGCCCATTCTTCCGCCCCCTGGCGCTCGCCCGCCAGCAGCTTTTCGCTTGGGTGGGGCCCTGTAGGGGTGCAGGAGGGCTTTTGCGCTTGTCTCAGTACCATTCCCCTTCACGATGGAGCTGAATAATACCCGCCCGCGCCGCAAGGCGGTCCTATACGCGTTCGCTTCGTATGCGATAGCGATGCTGTTTTGTATCCTCCTCGTTGGTATACCGACTTGGGTGTTCGACTCCCAAGGTAAGACGGCGTATGGCCCGACCAGGTGCCCTTCGCTCAAGTATTGAGCGAAGGTCCTTTGTCTCTTGATGTGCAGTCGATAACCCAATCGTGCATCCGGGGGGGTGCCTCCCTTCCAGGATGTCGATCCTCTTCAATTCGATCTTTAACGTCTTTAACGCTGAAGATGCGTCTAAGGGTAAGGGTCTGGATCGATGATCGATGATCCCCATCAGTCAGATGTATTAGCTTCCGTTGCTTGCCGGGTTGGACGAGCCGAGGCCATTCAATTCTTTTACTTTTAACATCTTCGTTTAGCCATCCCGCTGCCTCTTTGTCCGACATACTATCTCCTTCACTGAATCAACAAGTGTGTAGTATATGACTGCAAAGTGTTGATGCATTCTATCCATGAATAGATGCATGTACGGGAGGGGGGATCCGAATCTTTCTTTATACACGAGGTACAAAAATTCAGTGGGGCCATTGCTCAGATCTTGTGGAGCTTGCCCAGGACCTTGGGTGGATTGTTCTGAAGAGTGTAGCAGTCGAGGCCAGCGTAGGTAGCTGTAGGCTCGGCCTCTTCGATGCGGAGGAGTTGGTTGTACTTGGCCACACGTTCTGAGCGAGCCAGGGCACCCGACTTGATTAAGCCAGCGCCAATTCCGACGACCAAATCAGCAATCGATGTGTCTTCCGTCTCACCCGACCGGTGCGACACCATCACAGTCCATCCTGCGACTGGGCCAGCTGCGAGGCCTGAATCGATTCAGTGATCGTGCCAATCTGGTTGATCTTGAGCAGAAGTCCATTGGCCGCCTTTTTCTCAATCGCAACCTTGATGCGCTCTACATTGGTTACCAGTAAGTCGTCGCCAAGGACCGTGACAGGGGAAATGGCACGGAAGTAGGTCCATGCGTCCCAATCATCTTCTGCAAATGGATCCTCCAATAGGATGATGGGGTATTTCTTGAGGTAACCAAGGTACACGTCGGCTAGCTGTTTGCCAGTCAGCCACTTGGTGGGGTCCGACTTGGGGTTCTTAAAGTCCAGATCGTACTTGCCGTCGTGGTAAAACTCAGACGAGGCAGGGTCAATGGCAATGGACCTTGCCCGTGTAGCCGGCCTTCTCAATCGCAGACACCAAGAGGTCCAGTGCCTCATCAGCGGATTGAACGTTGGGTGCAAACCCACCCTCGTCACCGACGTTGGTTGCGTCAATGCCATACTTGCCTTGATGACCGACTTGAGGTTGTGGTACACCTCCGTGTTGATGCGCATCGCTTCTTTAAAGTTCTGGGCCCCGGTGGGCACAATCATAAACTCCTGGAACGCGAGACGGTTTCCCGCGTGCTGGCCGCCGTTGATCACGTTGCTCGAGATGGTAGGAATAATGTAGGGGCCCTTGAGGCCAGCAAGTGCAGCAAAGTACTGGTGAAGCTGCAGCCCTTTCTCTGCCGCGCCAGCCTTGGCGACCCCGAGGGACACGCCCAAAATGGCATTGGCGCCAAGCTTAGCTTTGTTGTTGGGTGCCATCGAGTTTGTTGAGGAAGGTATCGATCGCTGCTTGCTCGGTGACCGGAAGGCCCTCCTTGATCAAGGCCGTGCAATGATGTCGTTACGTTGGCCACAGCTTTGGTGACCCCCTTGCCCATGTAGGCCGAGCCGCCATCGCGGAGCTCAACGGCCTCGTGGACACGGTCGAGGCACCCGAGGGAACAGCGGCACGGAAGAGACCTTTGGCAGTGCAAATGTCAACTTCGACGGTGGGTTGCCGCGCGAGTCGAACTTGGAAGCTGGAAGGTTAGCTGGGAAGAGGGGGAGGGGGGCTGAAGAGCGAAGTGGCAGCAGCCAGGGGGTGCGAACGTACGATTTGACGGGCAAAAATGCTCTTGATAGACATGATTCTGGATAGAATGGAGGTGGAGTTGAAGAAAAGATGGATACCGGGCAGATGCATTCCATCCCATAGTATCCTGTGCTTTATTTATACCAAAAACAATTTGGTATGCGTTACGCGTTATTGCAGAGTAGGTCCCGAGCGGCCTGTGCACGAGCACGAACCATATGTGAGGCGAGTTACTGGATAAGGTGGTCTGTGCGTATATATACTCTGCTCGGCGAACTAGGTCGGTGGGCTGTTGATTTCCGCGGCGCACTTGGACTGTGCTCGGAGCAGAATTGCTGGGGGCGAACATGTTTCACATTGATGGACTTGAAGCTTGATGCCGGCCGGCCTGATGCTGAGGGCTGAGGCCTCAGCCTGAGGCCTGAGGGCCAAAGGCCTAAGGGGCCTGAGGCCTGTAGTGGCTTGTGACCATGTGACCTCCCTCAGTCTGTTCGACCAGGCTCGGCCGCGGGGCCTGTACAGAAGTTCGCTGAGCGCCTCGCTATACTCAACCGGTCCTGAGGCCGGTCGGGTGGGGGGTCAGGTTGAGATCTGAGAGGCGGCAAATGATTTAATGCTTTTAATTAACAGGCCCCAATCCTTTTTTGGGTATCGAGATGCCAGCGAATAGGGATGCAAGAAGGGCTAGACAGTGAGCGCGATGATTATCATTGGTTGTGTTGGCTCCGAGCGAAGCCACGGCCAGGAGAAGGATATATAGGTGTGGAAAGTGGAACAAGAAAAGAGAACTTCACGCCTACATGGCGACTCAACATCTCTCTCATCTTTTACTCTATACTCTAATCCACCATTGGTACATTTAGGAAGCTTTTCGTATATAGGCAGGAACAGGGGAAACGCTCCTCCGCCCACCCACAGGTTAATGATCCAGCGTTTGTTACACTTGACTTGCCCACCGAAGCGGGGGAAGTGCACC
Source organism: Moniliella sp. 'wahieum' (assembly GCA_003971905.1). Taxonomy (NCBI): domain Eukaryota; kingdom Fungi; phylum Basidiomycota; class Moniliellomycetes; order Moniliellales; family Moniliellaceae; genus Moniliella; species Moniliella sp. 'wahieum'. The sequence goes on along the minus strand of RSEE01000053.1, from coordinate 99,331 downwards.
TAGAAGTTCTCTTTAGTATCGACGGAGAATCAGTCGCGTAGGAGGGCATGGCGCGTCGAAAAGAGAGGTCGTTTCCACTGTTCTGGTATTTTGACTCAGGACGTCGGAAATATGATACGGCTGAAAGAGGGACGGCCACCATTGACACAAAGCATGAGCCACACTAGCCCCCAGCCACGGTAGAGACTGCCCCAGCCCTCTTCCCGCCTCATAGTAACGAGGCAGTTCCACAGCCCAGTGTAGGGCCGTGCAGTACGGAGCACGACCGCCTTGGGGCAGGCGGATCAGCCACTCCTTGTACCCAACGCCCGGGCGGAGCGGGAGTGCCTCCTTCCACGCCGGTGGTAAGGTCAAACTCCGTCTCGCTTCCACTTTCGTCCCCTTCGATGCGACGCATCTGCAGGGGCTCCTCTCCGGATCCGGGGCCCCCTGACTCGCCAATCGTACCATCGCTGTCTCCAAGGGCGAGACGATAGCAAAAAGACATAAAGTGCATAACCAACTGGTCAGCCTTAATATCACCAACAGCAGCAACAAACGAATGCTGCTGAACAACCGCGCACGCTCGAACCAGGCAGATTCACTCCCGAAGAACTCATCAAGCTTCTGCAGGAATACGAGTTGCAGGTCCGCGTATTTGTCCACATGTTTCTCTAAAAAGTCCTCAGCGCCGTTCATCGACCAGTAGCTCAACAAGGGCACGAAAAACGAGAAAAGAAAACATGTATCGCCCACGCGGACGCTGCCCCGGGCAACGTCCAGAGGAGATAGGGCCGTTTGCGTTCCTCCTCTTAGTAGCAGCTTTAGGCTCTTCCATGGAGTACGAACATGCAAGGCATGAGTGGAGAGATAGGCGCTGGTGATCACTTGTCAGTCTCAGCGGCAGTTGAAGGGAGAGGGAGACGAACCGCGTCACGATAATACTGATTGGGAGCAAGGCCAAGTTGAAAACGGCCACACTCATCGTAGTAAGAAACGGAAGAGATGATCCGACAAGCATGGCACATGCCATCGTTCCCTTTCTTTTTGGATCTTCATTTTCATGGACGCCGACCACATGAATAGGACCCGATCTCGTGAACCATTGGGAATCTCTTCTCCAGACACGGCATAGGGCCAGAGGGTCTCGTTGATTCGGGATGCAGTCAGCATGGAACTAACTGGGCCGGTGCCATTTGAATCAAACCATGGTAATATGTGGAAGGGAGTGTCACTAGGATGGCGTCAAGCTCGGATGGGGTAATGTGCGTGGTGAGGTTGGTGAAGTTACTCGGCATAGTTAGGGAGGTGAAAGAGGAGTCGAGATCGGCACGGTGTCGCATGAGCGAAGGGTGAGCGACTAATTTCCAGAAGAGGACAAGGAGTAAGGCGCGCAGTGTCCACAACCGCACCCCGCGTAGGAGCCCGCGTGTCCCCTCGGCGTTCCACGTGCGGATGAGCACACGGAGGACCGAAGTGGGTACAGCCGGCAAGTCCTGATGGGGGGCAGCAGGGGCGAGGCTACGTGGGGCCCAGTTGGCACGTGCCCGCACCAAAGATATGCGGAGCGGGTTTGCAAACAGGCCAAATAGAACCAGGTTAAACACCACAGAAAGGATCGCCCCAATGGCATGGTTGATACCAACGACTTCTGCTTCAGACAGGTCGCTGTCAGGCAGCAAAGCGGCCGAGGTGGCGCTGCTGTTGATACTGGACATGCGCTTCTGCTATCCCGAAGGGTATGGATGGAGAGACGAGGGGTGGTGGGGGGATGGTGGTTGGTGGTTGAAGGACATAGTAATAGGCTTGTTGCCCGAAGGGCTCAATGTACGCTTAATAACCAGCACAACCACGCGGCAACCGCACCAACCTGCATGCCACATGCCACATGTCACACGTGCCATTGCATACGTCATGATTTTTCCACCCCCACATGCAGTCGCAACGTTGCGCGTAAACTATACGGACCTCCATCAGCACCATCAGTGCATCAGCCCATCAGTCGATGGACAGGGCAGGCATCACAAGCAGGACGCGTGCAGTGTCCATTTGTTTGTGCCCGGGGGCCGCATCCATTCTCTGCTCTTTCCCCGCCAGCTGATGTATGCCTTCCCCGGGCAATTGCATCCTCCCGACACAATGTGCTTCTTCAATCCCTGCCTTAGTTGCTCCACGCCCACAGAGTTCCCTTCCGACAGCCCGCCTCTTTACTAGCGAGAGAGTCAGCGGACAAATCCATACTGCTCCTCCGCTGCCCGTCATGGGAAAAGGGCTCATCGGAACGATGCTTTCTTCCCGTCGCGCCCGGTCGTGGCCGAACCCTGTCCCCGTTGCGACCGACTGCGGTGCGTCAGTTTAAAGCCCTGGCGGGGCGTATTAATAGTCTTTACCTCTCCATGGAAAGTTCTCCGGCCCATGCACTTTGTCAATATTCAATTAACCCTCAAAAGGCTTGGTATTCACTTCCTCGGGTCCCTCCCTCCGAGCGATACCTGTACGCTTGTGCTCGCGCATGGTTATAGTCCTTCTATAGCCGAGCAGTTAGTCATTGTATTTTTGCCGAGCGGGTCTGCCCTCTGGTACCGGCCTCTAGCCGAGACAGTGCCCTCTGGTGCTTCCTCAGGGAGAGACCCTTGTGCTCACGCTTAGTTAGTCAATGCACTACAAGCATCCCTGTCGTTCATCGGCTGCTTGCTATCATGGCGCTTATCGACCAGCCTGTCCCTGCCCCTGTTCACCCTGTCGTATCGTATCCTGTTGTTGCACCTATTCTACCTTCTACCACCCTTACGAATTTACGACTTATGTGACCCCTCTGCCAGGACTCGCAGTAGCGCTTGCTTTTCATTACGACTTTGTCTGATTCCGTCTGCTACAGCGCGTCGAGTGTGGTAAAGCCACCCGGAAACCGCATTACCCCGGAACTCCTGGACCCCTTCAGTGGTCTGACGACCTACAACGCAGCTCCTACCTCGGAGGGTCTGACCTGCGGCCTTTGCAAGCAGGCAGCCACCCAAACTAGAGGGTCTCCCCTCGCCTCTACTTACACCCGCCCAGTTCAACCAGGATCTGAGGCGGAACCTAACCTACGTGGCTCCGATTGGCCGTCCAAGGGTTTATACACTTAATTAAACTACAGGGTGGGTCCCACTTACAGACCTCTCCTCACTCTCGGGCGCGTGTTGCTAAGTTGTAAAAGTCGTGTTGGCGCCAGACCCGTTCAGGAAAGCACAGGAACCGCCATAGCAGATCAGGACAGTGTGGCTCCTGTTATCAGTTTCCAATCCCGATGAGGTAACGCGTGGATACATGAGCGTGGTACAGTAGGAAATTCGATGAGCGTTCACGTCGGTGAGGACTGGTGGACCATATCTCCATTGGAGACTAATTCACAGTTAACTTTTTTTCAGCCCCCAAGCGTCTTCAATGCTCGCTGTCTTGGTGGCATCAGTATCTTCGCGGCACCATAACCAAAGGGAAGAAGGGTTCTTGGGCGCGGCCCTGGTACTTGGTGTTCATGCTGCATTCTACTTGATCCAACAATCGAGAAGCAGCTTCTTTTTCGCATGGAATTCCAAGAAAAGGCATGGCGGTGCTCTCGTGTACCACACCCCGGTACGCAGATAGCATCTCCCGCGTTCCCTATTAGTCCCGCAACGTGCGGTCCACCTCCATTCCTGATCCTCCGAATGCACCAGGCCCCATCACCCTTTTGTCCGTACGCATCGCCTTCTTCGCACGCCTCGTCCCATCCTCTTTCTCCAAGGTCGGTTCGTTGGGATGGATATAAGTGTCGGGGATGGAGCACAGGAACTGGAGAATGGGCTCCGGAACTACCTTGTGCTTGGTGCGGGTGCAAGCCATGATGTGCTCAAGTGAGGTCATGACGCCGTATTGCACATGTTGCGGGTGGAGCGGCCAGCGTGCGGAGCTGGGAATAAGCAACCTCAATCACCTGCTTGTCGATGAGCCGGAGGCGCGGGGTTGATGGAATTGAGTAGAGCCAAATGTGGCTGAAGGTGTTTTTTTTGCTAGACCACATTGCGATCGTCGGCATGGTCAAGCTTCTTGAGAGGTTCATTCCGGCTCTTCTCCCACATCTCCCGACAGCGCTTGTGCTGCGTCCTAAATGCGTTCGTCGTGCATGCTTGCAAAAGGGGGCAACAAAAGTGGTAGCAGGTAATACTATTGTGAAGGTTGAGGCCTGAGGGGAATAACGTGTGGAACACGTGCACTGTTGTGGGAACATGATTCACGTGATGCATATGACGCGCTGAGCATAATACCTGTTGCGTGTCTGACTTGTGAAATGAGAGGTCGTACGGGGGTCTAACCTCTCCCCGGAAGACGATCGGACAATACGAAAACCTTGCAGGGGCAAAGGAATAGCGGCTGCTTGGACGCTGGACGTGCCAGGTTTCAACGTCAGTGGTCAGTCAACGTGATCAACGCGAAAACGCTTTCGCCTGTGGGCAATTTCCGCATGGGTCTGGTTAAATGACCTACTTTATTGCCGGAGAGGCGAGGTGCAGGCGCGTTGGACAGCTATTAAATTAACGTTTAACGACAGAACCCTAAAGCGTGTTGTTGTTTTTCCACCTGGCACACTGCCCTTGTGCTACCGTGGGGGGGAAGACTGCGCGCAGTCAGCCCAACCGGTGGGGCCTTGTTTCCGTCGAGCGCGACGTCAGGCATGCGTGCGCACACCACCACCTTCACCACCTTCCCCGCCATGGGCGAGTCGCGCACCGAGCTCATTGCCTGGCTTAACGACCTGCGGGCCTTGGCTACACCAAGGTCGAGCAGTGCGGCACCGGTGCTGCCTATGCCCAGATCATCGACAGCATCTATGGCAATGTGCCCATGAGTAAGCTCAACTGGACCGCCAAGCTGGAGTACGAGTTTCTAGGCAACTACAAGGTGCTTCAAAATGTGTTTAAGCGCAACAAGATTGACAAGCCCATCCCCGTGGAGCGTCTTACCAAGTGCAAGATGCAGGATAACCTCGAATGGCTGCAATGGAGCAAGGTGTGTCCTTCTCATTTGTCTATTGTGGAGCGTGTCCCGAACCTAACTCACCTAACTCTCTCTACTCGTAGAAATTCTGGGACGCCAACTACCCCGGAGGAGAGTACGATGCCGAGGCGCGGCGGCATGGCGCGGCGGCGGTGCCCCCACCCCTGCATGGTCAGGCGACCGTAGGGGATGCTCGCAGGGTACGTCCTTCGACTACCACCACTCGTCCGACCGCAAGGGTAAGCGTCACCAACACCCCTCCACGAAGTGGTGCGGCCCCCAGGACGGCGGGTGCCGTGCGCGCTCGTCCAGCTACCTCGATTTCCTTGGCAGCGCAAAAGAAGCATGAAGAGCATGTTGCCGCTATGGAAGCACTGACCGCCGAGGTGGAGGAGATGCGGGAGAGCATTGGGGTGATTGAGCATGAGCGTGACTTTTATTTTGACAAGCTTCGCCAAATGGAGATCATCGTGTCGGATCGGCTGGAGACGAGCAAGACGCATGCCCAAGCTTTGGATGAAGGACGCCAAGCCCGACGTGGAAGATATCCCGCCTCCAACTGAGACGGAGCTAGAGATTCTCCAGCGACTCCTGGATATCATGTATGCCACCGATGAGGGGTTCGCTGTCCCTGACGAAGAGGGGGTATGTGCCATTGGTTCCGAGGTAGACGCAGACACTGACTTTTGCGAATGCAGGCAGCCGTCGATGAGGAAGAGATGTTTTGAGATGCAATGGAATATCGTGTTAGGCCGTCTGCTGGGACAAGTCTGTTGTATTGTCACGCTAGTCTGGTCTGGGACGATAGGAGAAATGTTGATTGGACGGTCATCTAGCCGGCTTTGCGATCTGGTGTCTGCGCTGTAACAACCATCAAGTCTCTCTCGAACCCTTCAGGCCAATGCATCTCGTAGAACATGAAGCAAGAGTTATGAAGGTTCAAGCTCACCTGTCAGCCAACCCATCCAATTAAACGAGTGTCCAAAGATTACGGACACTTCATCCGTGAGAGCATGCGCACAACGCCCCGGTACCTTGCGCGAACCTAGGAGAAGCAAAAGAGAGGGTGAGAAGCACGGAAGGCTCTTCGGAACTATGATGTGGTCTTTGAAAGAGAAATGGATATGGGGCCGAATGCATCAGTTAGTAGACATTCAGTTGCTTGGCCCGGTAAGCATGTCGTAGTACGAGCTGATCATACCCGATTCGAAAAAATGGGACGCAAATTTCCACCCGGTTTCCCGTCGGAGTGCCATAATGCATACACCAATACGGTCAGAAGACCCGTCTTGACTGGCTCGAGTAGACAGAAGAAATCATGGTTGGGGGGTTTAAGCTTATTGAACGTGTGGCGACACATAATCCGTCCCTCTCATCTCCACCAGTACCAGCACAGACTTGCTATCCTTCCTCGCATCACCGCGGAGGCGGCAGCGAGAGGAAGAGGGTGAGTGATGCGGCCTGAGGGGAGCGTTCAGGCTCAGGCTGAGCGCTCAGGCTGACCCTCACCACAAATCCAAAAGTGGGCCGAGTTGTACAAAAAAAGTAAGTTGCTGCCTGCTACTATTTCCTAGCAAAACCGCACTTTATCCTCTTCAGGTAAAACACCGCGTAGCAGCCCGTAGATCGAAGCAAATATCCAAATGAGCAAGCGGGCCAATACCAACAGTACTAGTAACGTGTACCGGCAGATATCATCCAGTAATAGCTAGTAATGCATATGGTAATGCATACTGGCTACCCGTGGTGCGCGTCCAAGACGAGGACCGGGTTTGGTGACAAAGGCAATGATTAATGACCATCCATCTGATGCGATCGACTCTTTACATGTTACACGTAGGGACTAGCAGAGGATGTCTCAGATGATCGCGAGAGTGGGGTTTTCCGAAGTCGTGTGGGCGTGTGTATGGGTCCCGGCAAAGTATAACGGAAGACAATATATGCTTTTTGTACAATAGGAATTTAGTAGGGCAGGAACATACATGTGTGGCAGCTAATATGATGTGAAGTTGGTTGTTGGGAAGCCGAAGAAGAGCTTTGTCTTCCCCTTTCTTCATCCCACCGGTACGGACGACAAATACGATCGACGCAGTTTCTGGGACTCAGTCATGAGACTCATGTTTCTTCTTCGCTTGTTCGGGTGCCAGTGCAGGCCATGTACTACATTTTCGCCTTCATCCGTGTAGCGAAGAGCTTATGTTGTGGCCAAAGGCCATGCAACCGATGAAGCAGTAGTAGCCTAGTGCCACGGCTGGGAAGACGGGGGTTGCGCAATCCATCCTGGTTCAGGCTGGTTCCGGGCCGGTCGACGATGGATCCCGCACACGGGGAGAGGAATGCTCGGTCCCAGACTGGGGGCTGCAGTGGGATCAGATATATGCTTCTTCTTTCGCATCGAACCACGCCGAGAGCTGGCTTCCACTTGCCATCCAATCATGAGCGGAATGACTATGTCAACGAACGGCCCCAAGCCAGCCGAGAAGTCTGCGGGCTTGCAGCACAGTGGCCACTGCATACGGCCAGTACACGTACACCCAGAGCAGGCATCGTGCCAAAGCTACAAGCTATTTTAACCTTGCTATCCCCTCCCGACCGTGGGCTACGCCTTGCGTGCTGCGACCATCGAAATAAAGAGTACACTTTTTCCCCTCCTCCGCTCCCGGCTACGCCTTACGCCTCCACTGCTCGTAACTCCACACGCGGGCATTAAAGTCGCCCGATCCGTGGCCAGCAACCCGCCTGCCGGGCTGAGGTGGATAGCAATCACGCTGTTCTTGTGTCCCTGCAAGACGACTTGAGTTTCGGCCGTGTCTGGGTCCCAGAACATCACACCACGGTCCTTGCTCCCCGACGCAATCCACACCATCGGGTGAGCACGAGACGCTCAGGACATAATCCTTGTGTCCGCCAAGGTGGTTACCGTTGGTCCATCTCCCTGCGTTGGCCGGCCCTGGACACGCGCAACGTACTGCTCAAATCCCACTTCTTTACCGTCTTGTCCAGCGAGCCCGAAACGAGCGACGAACCGTCCGGCCCAAACGCGACCGAATAGATCGAGTCGGTATGACCTTCAAGACATTCACTTGTTGCGCGTACGCGCGTCCCAGACGCGAACGTACGTGTCCAGCGCACCCCGCAACCAGCGCGAATCCGAGTTGATCGACACACTTGTCACCCCAGCTTCGGGGCCGAGGTGGAATTGGGTACAGTGCCCATCGTCAACGTGTGCATCAACGTGCCCGTATCCACATCCCATATCCGAACCGTCATGTCCCCCGATCCCGACGCAATGATCTTCCCGTCCAACGACCAGTCGAGCGAATAATCTCCTGCTCATGACCCTGAAGCAAATGCTTGATGGTGCGCGAAGCAATGTCCCAAATGCGCACCTGCCGATCCTCGGCTCCCGTAGCGAGGTACTTGCCATCCGGACTGAAACACACAGACCGAATGTACAGATCTTCTTCGGCCCCGACGCGTCCTCAGCCAAGATGGCCACCCGAGCACCGTCGCCGTATCGTAGATCTGTGCAGAACGGTTGCACCCGTCGCAACGTACTTGCCATCGAGAGAGAAGCGAACGCAGCACACGACCGAATCATGCACCATGCTGTGCACCAAGTTCAACTTCATCCGCCGCGGCATCTGCGGGTTAAAGATAGCAATCCAATCGGATCCTTCGTCTTGAGCGCTTTTGGCACCTCGGATCCAGGTCGGACAGGTGGGCAAGCGCCTTGTTCGCCTCGGTCGCACTGGCAGGAGCCACTTCCTTGGCAGACAGGAACCGGCGTCACCATCGGTACCTCTGCACTGCGTACCTCTTTTCCCCGCGGCGAGGGCACAGAGGCAGGTTCGCGATACGGCGCAGGTGGTGCCTCCCACTGGTACCCCTCCGCCATGCGTAGCCGCTTCGGTTCCGGGGGGGAAGGCGCGCTGCGTCCCTCGGTTCCGAAGGCGGGAGGTGCGGGGGGAACGGGGACGAGGGTACTCTCTCAAATCGGGGGGCCAAATGGGTTTTGGCCAGGCCCGACAGGGATGGGGGCACTGTCAGGCCGTTGGTCGACCAGCATGCGCAGCCGCTTGATTTCTTCGCGGTACCTTGGGAGCGAAGGGGTAGAGCACAGTACGTACAGAATGGATGTACGGAGGGGAGGTCCTCCGCAGAGGAGGGGAAGCAAGTGCAAGGTGCGAAACGGAGGGGATGAGGAACGTACTGGGTGACAATTTCGGCGTGTCGCTTCTCGAGCTCGGTGACTTGGGCCTGCATTGCCCTGACCTCCTGCACCTGGGATGTCATCTGGCCCTCGATCTCTTCGCGCGGGAGCGCAGCAGGACGTTGTCCTGGCCGAGCACGTCGAATTCCTGGCGAATCGTGCCAAAGACGTCGGTCAGGCGAGCATGCGCGGCGGTAAGCGCAGCAGAGACCGCGGGGGGGCACTCATGCGCCGACGACGGCGGGCGTGGGCGCAGGCGGAGGCCGGGCACAGGGGGGGGGGGCATGGCCGCGGCTGGGGCAGCGGGGTGCGGCGGCCATCGCGGTCGTCGCGCAGGGGGGGGCGGGCCGGGGAGGAGGCGGTGCCGTTGGTGGCGCGGGTTGGGGGGGACGCTGATGGGGACGAGGAGCGGTGCTGGTAGATGTGCGACATGCCCGGCGCAGCACTCACACTCACACGCGGCGCGGGTGGTGGGCGGAAGGAAGAACGGGGGCTGGGGGCTGGCTGCTGGCTGAGGCTGCGCTGAGGCCGACGCGGCTTGGCTCCGTCTCGAGCTCCAGGCTCCAGCAGCTGGCCAGTGCCCCGTGGGCCCGAGCAGCGCTTGAACGTTCAACGGTCACTCGTCACTCATCCACGTTCCATCGCCGCGCAGGCGCCCCGCTGGGGGTTGACCATCCATCACCCACCAGCGCTCAGCGTCACATGTCACATGTCGCAGGCGCTGCCGTCTGGGTCACCGGTCACCGACCATCGGAGTACTGACTACGGCGCCAGCGCCAGCGCCCCAGCGTACTCAGCTTGTCCTGGTCCTGGTGTGGTGTACGCGGTGCTAGGTACACCCCATAGCAAGTACGCTGGAGCACACCGACGACGGACACTAGAACCACGGAGCTACGCGCTACTGAGTTACTAGCTGCTAACCACTAAGTACTAACCCCCAGGCGCGCACTGCCAGGTCTTGGGCCACTAGCACCACGCCCACCAGCACGGGCGATCGTCCATTGGGCCTTGGGGCCAGCGCCCAGCTGGCCACAGCTCGACCGAGCCGTGTGATCGATGCTCGGTGGATCGATGATCGATCTGATCGTACGCCCTGCTCCCACTCGCCCTCCTATCCGACAGCCGATTGCTGGGCCCTGCCGCCTGCTGGGCCTCGCGTCCCGGCTGGCGTCCGGCTCGTGGCGGACGCTACGTGTGCTCCAGCCAGCAGCCATGACGCATGATGCATGAGTATGACCTGCTACAGCCTCTTCCAGCCTCTTAATCGATAATCTTAGGCTTTGCGCTTACCGGTGACCAGTTTGCCCGGGCCTTCCATGGACCTCGCAACCGGGCTATCCCGGAATGGGCACGCAGATGCACCCAGGCAGTAGTACGTCCCTTTAAGCCTCAAGCTTTACCGGCGTAACGTGTACGTTTTTTTCCCCTTCGCCCGATCGACCCCGATCATTGATCATTGATCATCGATCATCGATCATCGATCATCGACCGATCACTTCGATCATTTTTGCTTTGGCGGTGTAGTGCCTGTTTGGTTACCCCACCAGCCACCACTGCGAGCATGCACCATGCAAAGTTTCACGCCCCCATCCCTTTCACATTTCAACGTCCTTGTCTTTCAACGTAACCCGCCTGCATCGAGCATCCTGCATCCTACGTCCTGTCCTTTCGTGCCATTCCTTGCTTGCCTTTGCTCTGCCTCGCCTTGGGCTCGTTCGGGGCCATGTGGCAAGCCCATCCCGTACGCACCTGCTGGCTTCGTGACTGGTGACGTCACCGAGCGTCCCAGGTGTGGCACGTGAATGCAGAATGCATCCTTGGGCAGCGCGAACGTCGAACAGCCTCCGGGCTGGGTGATGGATCCGCCCGGCTCCCGTCCCCGGTCCGACGGGTTGCCGTCTGTCTTGTGGTCTTCCTCCACTTGCTTCACCCTCAGTCTGGGCGCTGGGTGTGCCATGTGCATGCGCACAATCCATCAACTTGACGCTTCCAGCGCCGAGCTTCAGATCTTGAAACTCTTTCAGACCGAGCAACGCGCCGAGTGTTAGAGGCTCAGCCTGAGCGCTGCGTTACTGGGTACTTACGGAGGGTGGCCATTGAAACGTTCAGCGCCAATCGAGAATCGAGAATCGAGAAGCGAGAGAATCGAGAATCGAGAAGCGAGAAGCGAGAATCGAGAATCGACGCGTCGACGCGTTGGCGCCAACCGGCGTCAACTGCCCCAGTGGCCGCAGAGGGTGGGGCGGGTGGCGGATCCAACTAGCACTGCGCAAGACTAGCGCTGCGCCCACATTGGGCCGCCACACGCGGCCCAGCTCCCACACTGCCCCACTCCCCGGGGCCATTATAATTTGTCTGCGTCCGAGGGGAGATAGTCGATAGCAGCCAGGCAGCACAGCACCAGCCAGGGGCAAGCACAGCATGCCTCTCCCGCCGTTTTTCCAGCGCTATCGACCATCGACTATCGCGTCGCATCAACGTACTCCACCGCCCTGCCCTGCCCACTCTGTTGGGCGCAGGAGGCACGACTCGCATTACATTGGCCATCTCTCCCACCACCCGCCCACCCGTAGGCCGCAGGTGCTCCTCTGCGACGCCATTGGATATTCCCCACGCTCGGCTGCCATGCGCAGCTCATCGGCAGATGTGTACGCCATGGCCTACTCTGACAACATGCTGCTCTCTGCGCCCAGCAGCCCTGCCATGCCCCTGACTATTACTATGCCCCCCCTATAAACCCCACCATTGGCTTGGGCATCTGCCCGCCCAGCCCCCACCCCACCTCCCCTGCCCTGTCCGCCCACATGGCGTCCAGCAGCGACGACCGTGCACCCTCCCGCCCGCGCCCCTCTAGCGATACCGCCCGCGTCGCCGCGCTTTATGGTTCCAACACTCCTACCCCCCGCGCGGGGTATGAGGCGCAAGATGCCTATCCTTTTCCCGTCCCAACCCCAACCCCCGCCACTAGTCCGACCCCGACCCCTGACCCGGCCCCCACCTCCGTCCCCGTTGCCGCCTCTGCCTCCTCCTCTTCCTCCTCTCCGTTGCCTGCCGCCTCGGGACAGACACTGAAACCGACGGACTTGCCCCCCAGCTGCCCCCGCTCCTCTTCCACACCCCGCTCTTCCCTCCCAATTCTCCTGTCCTGAGTGGGCTTCCTTCGCTTCCTTCATCTGCGCCTCCAGCGTCTCCAACCCATGGCTCGCTCTCGCCTCCTTCGCCTGCACTCAGCACTCTGGCCTGCCGCACCGACTCGATTTACTCGGTTGCACCTAGCGAGTCCTCTACCGTCTCCATGGGGCTCAGCACCGTGTCTGATCCCTCTGGCCTGTCGGGCTACGCATGGCCACAGGGGTCCCCCACTCCCATGGGCGAGCTGTACCGTACTGCCTCGCCTGGCTATGGGTCGCTTGCCTGCCCTTCTCCAACTCCCACTCCCACTCCCATACAGTCTCATTGGTTCCTTCCGCCCGGACACGGGCACGGGCACGGGCACGGGCACTACGGGGGGCAATACGCCCCACCTTCCCCGCAGTACGATTGGCACAGTTCCCAGGTGCACCCTTACCTTTCCCATTCTGGTGCGGGCAGTCGTGTGGGCATGGGCAGCGATCGGGGTCCAAGCGGCAACTATTACGCCACGAGCAGCGCCAGTGTCAGTGGCAGTGGCAGTGGCAGTGGCAGTGGCAGTGGCAGTGGCAGTGGCAGTGGCAGTGGCAGTGGCAGTGGCAGTGCTCGTACCTCCTCTTCTGGCAAAAAAAGGGTTCGCCCACCTCGCATCCCATCCGACCAAGCTGCCTATGACCAAAACGTTTGTTGCAGATTACCGTGCGCGGATGGCGCCGAGCCCGATGCGGAAGCCCAATTTGCCTATGTGCAGTACCTAATCGAAGCTGCTCGAACCATTACCGAGCCGGTCGAGTCAGCCAAGGCCCAGCGTCGGTTCCGTGACGCGCTCTTATCCGAGGCGGTCAAACGACTTAAAAAGTTAGCCCAAGGCACGCTCACCACCACGGGCGCATCGGGTGTGCAACTCCCGCTTCGGCCTTACTGCGAGGCACAGTTTCTCCTTGCCACTTGCTATGGTAACGGTTCTTGGGTCTGTCGGTCGACCATGAAAAGGCTTATCGACTGTACGTGCAAGCTTCGAAGCAGAACCACCCAGCTGGCACGTACCGCGCCGCATGTTCCGAGGTGGGCGCCGGAACGGGGAAAGATCCAGCACGAGCGATGCTATTTTACCGCAAAGCGTGTGCGTGGGCGATACCGCTGGCATGTACAAGATGGGCATGGTGCTTCTTCAGGGCCTGTTGGGGCAGACGAAGGATCCGCGAGACGGTGTGGTCTGGCTACGCCGTGCAGCTGAGCAAGCACAAGATGATCGTGCTCACCCGTATGCGATCCATGCGCTGGCCCAGCTGTACGAGAAGAAAACCGCGCTCAACGGAACAGACGGGGAAATTGCGCAGGACCTACCGATGGCACGCGCACTGTACCTCCAAGCTGCGCAGCTGGGCTATGCTCCCTCGCAAACACGCATCGCCGCTGCGCTGGAACATGGTGCGTTGGCTGGTGTGGCCAACGTGCGGCAGCAGGCAAGTGGTACGTGTTGGCGGCGCGACAGGGCGAGCCCGCGGCGGAACTGGCCTTGTCGGGATGGAGTTTGACAGGCGTAACTGTCGAGGGGGACCAGGTGTGGCCTCAAAACGATACTGAGGCTCTATCGTACGCACTGCGCGCTGCCGCACGCACGTATCCCAAGGCACAGTATGCAGCGGGATATTACTACGAAGTGGGCATTGGCGTTGCACCCTCGTTGGACGACGCGAAAAAGTGGTACGCCCGCGCGGCTGCTAAGGGCGACCAACGCGCCGCCCAACGTCTCGCCGAAATCAAGTCTGGCAAACGCGTTCCGGCCCACAAGGAGGCTGAGAGGGAGTGCGTGGTGATGTGTGTGAGCGGTTGGGCAGAACGCCAACGCCTGTCACATGTCACAGCGCGTCAGCCGTCATCGCGCCGTCATGCAGTCGTTCGTCGTCCGTGCTTAACTAGGCGGCCGTATTGCGCATTGCGCATCGCGCATATATCGTTCGTGTATTTGTACCTACACTTGCGTTTCCCATCGGGTTGTGAGATGCTACTACTTGTCTTATTTTGCTCTATCCATCCATCCACATCCATTTTCCTCTTCCATCCATCCACAACCATTTATCTATCGATCTATACTATCATCTATCTCTATCTCTCTATCTTCTGTCGATCTTATCTCCACACTTGTTTATCTCTCTTCCAAACAGCTCGAGGTACCCGCGGTACTGCACTGGGAGAAACGACGGGAATACGAGGAAGAGGTTCATCGCGTGGCGAACACCAGGGGTATCGAAGGTGTTTTGCGCGCTGCGGCAGAGAATTGATGAGGCCGAGGGGGGCTGAGTGGGTATCGAATTACCCCACAATATTTGGACTGACCTAAGGCCTAATGAAGCTTGAAGCTACTTGCTAGAAGTGAGACCCGGACATTGAAATTGAACCCTCCCTCAGTTGAAGGGTTGAGGTGTTACATGTTAGGCCTGAGGTTATTAGGCGAGGGTGATTTATGGTTGGGTGTTACAAGTTACGTTGATCTTGGGCATGTCACCTGTCATGCATGTCACCGGCACCCCCATCCACCCTGTCCGTCTCCCGCTATGGCCCAGGCCCAGGCCGCAGCTGCGCCTCAGACCGCATCGGCGAAAAAGAAGACGGATAATATACGCACAGAGAGATTGCAGCTATCATAAGGCAGATCACAGCGAGCTGTACATTCCTTCCTTTACTCGACGGACCCCCCCCGCTTGGTGTGTTTGGTAGTCGTGGAGAAATTGTACTGACCCCGCTCGTAGGCTTGTTCCAGATCCAAGCTTACACCTATTCCGACGCGCCCGGTCCAGAGGAATGGGCCATTTGGCGCCTCAGTTGATCAACGCCAACCGTGCAGAGCAGGTACGTCTCCCACCGTTCTCCACTGCGGTGCACAAAGTCGATGCCATGGCGCCTACCGCCGGGAGAAGGGGAAGACGAATGAGACGGTGACACGCTCGCTACGAATCCATACTTTCTCCCATTGTACCCATGAACCCATGAACCCATGACGCATGCATGAGGCATGCAAGTGAATTTTTTACGCAGTCGCCAATGTGCCCACCTGTGGGAAGATGTTGCTCGTGCGCGTTGGGAGAGAGCGGAAAGTTGCTCCAATGCAGCTGGGGTGTTGGACTCGATTGCTGCTGCCAGCTCGGCCCAGGCAGGATGCGAGCGCGGCCACGGACCGGGTACAAGTCCAGTGACAAGTGGTTGTACTCCTCCTTTGACCTCAGTTTGGGCATGGTCCCACGAGCCGTTAGGCCAGGTAAGTATTTAGCATGGAACAAGGTCTGTGCCGCGGCGAGGCCGTGGTGATGGTACACGGCGCCCATTAGCGCTTCGACGGCCACGCCTCGGATCCGCCAGAAATGAGTAGCGCGCTTCCCCGATCGTCTGAGGGCGGTAGGCCCAGCCGGAAGGAAGGCGCCCGTGGGAAGTGGGATGCCCTGCGGACTGCCTTGGGCACGAACTTGGTTCTCATACGCCTCGACTGTGGGGTACGTGTCCTTGCATAGCTGGCCCATGCCGGGAGTGACTTTTTTAGGTGACCAGCGCAGTACTTGCTCCAAGTGCAGGTGCTCGCCCACGGACCCACCAAGATGAAGTGTGTTGAGCAACACATCGTACGGCCGCGACGGAGGGGGCTCTGCACCCCCCGCTTCTCTGTCACCGTCTGCCAGGTAAGAAAGACTTTGGTTGGGCTCGTACAGTACCTGCGACACTTGTTCCCGTTCTTGTAGCGCCGCCATGCTCACCCCGGCAGGCAAGTGGGAATGGAAAAACATTGCCATCAGCATCTTGAGTACTTTGCGCCCTACAAATGACAAGCGACGATTGTGTCCCGCAAAACTCGTTCCGTACTTCCATGATTCATGGGTAATTGCCTGGGCGGCCAGGACGGGTGGCAGAGGAAGTCCAATCGTCCTTTCGACCGCAGCTAGCATGTCCTCCGTCGTGGCGTGAGGCGTGATACGAGGGACCATAGGCAATGGCTTGCGTTTCAACCCCAAATCCTTCAATAGCCCCGGCTCCTTCTCGCCACCCGGGCCAACTCTAAGCGCACAGCCAACCGACGACTAGAGCGCAGCGCCGCCGGGTCCAGATCGTGCACTTCAAAGTCCATCCCGGCACTGGCGGGGCCGGTAGGACGCGGCGTGGGGAAGGGCAAGTCAGTCGAGGGGGACTAAGCGGAGCCACATCCGGCCGAGGCGGCAGCTCACGCGCAACAGGCGGAACAGGGGGTGAAGCGTGTGTCGCAAGGCGGCGGACAAGCACAGAGGAAGAGGCTGGGACTGGGACTGGCGCACGGCAAGGCCATGGCCAAACGTAGCTCCCATGGCCTCCCGGGCACGCGAGAGCCCAGCGCCAGCGCACGCATCATGGTAGCGCGCACTGGAAAAATTAAGCCAGCTCGCATCGGAAGACCAGCCGGGCGGAAGAGGGGCGGAACGGGGTAAAGGAGGCGGGGGGTAAGGGCAGGGCGCTGGCCGCCCCACTGCCCCCGTGCCCTTTGCCCTGTTCCCAATTTGGGAGCACTTGCGTGGGGGGAGCATAGCGGCTGGTCCCGAGAATGCTTAAAGCACGTTGTGATTGCTGGTTGCTGGTTACTGGTACCGCCGCCGCTGCCACCGCCACTGCCATCACCTACAATGACCGCTGTTGCTTCTCGCCCGCGTCCAGCACAGTGCGCCTCACGCTTGTGTTGTCTCCGGGTATCACTCACTTGCCCTTCCTACATGACATTGCGAGGATGGTGACGTTACGATTCCAGGAGCGCGACGAAATGGTGGTGTCAAGATCACTATTTCTCTCCACTGGTCTGACAGAGTGTGCGCTGCACCCTTGTCCATTCTCAAGTCCTTCTGCAGCCACGGCCCCCGGCAAGCCTAGCGTCCCACAAGTTGGTAAAGAGCACGGATCCTCCTCTGGCTTATTAAGAGGGTGGGTACAACACCACCACGGTCGTCGAAAACACACCACTATGTTTCATGCTGGTTGGTGCCGCCAAGGCAGAGCCGAGCCATCTGTCGAAGATGCAATGCGAATCAGTTGCAAGGAAGAAGACCCAGTCGTGCTGCTGCCGCGGGGACCACTTCACCACCCGCTGTCCATACAAGGGCACACTTGTTTCCGCTGTGGGGGAAGGACTGGACACGGACCAGACAATGGACACTTAACCACCCCTCTAACGCGTTGTGTGCCAGTGCGGCTGCACGCACTGAGTGCTACGTTCTTCCCGGCCAGGAAGGAGCTACGTCACACTTTAGTCCTGCCTCGATGGTGGCGGGTCGCGCGACGAGCAGCCAATGTTGTATGTGACCAAGCTTTCAGAAGAGGTGGAGGAGGGGGACTTGCGGCAACTCTTTGGTCGCTTTGGTCAGGTGACCCGGGTGTCGTCGGCGGGATCGGGAGACGGACGGGGCAAAGGGTTCGCGTTTGTATCATTTCAGATGGTTGCCGACGCGGACCAGGCACGGCAGAAGGTGGCTCAGTTGGGTATGCCAACCTCATGATTCTTTCGTCTCAGTGGTCCCAGCTGCGCGGGGAGCAACCAACACTGACTACCTAACGATATTTGTTTATCTCGTTGGTGACTTCTTGCCTAGCGCCACGGACGTGAAAAGTACAATCATAGCTTATGCAGGACAAACAGGACAAGATCCAGGGTACAGGTTACATCCCCCGCATCAGACGCATCCCGGGTTCCTCCTCTTCTTCTTCTTCCTCTTCCTCGGGAGGCAGGGACAGGGAGCGACATAGTTGCGGAGGGGGTAAGGGCAAGACAGCCCAATGGGGCAACCATTTCGCATTTCTCACCCACCGCGGCCCAGACTAATCGGGATCAAAGAGCTCAATAAATTCTTGGTCCATCGCTCGCGGTTTGGGCGAAGCGAACCGGCGGTACTCTTCAAAGATGGCGGTGAGCGACCACTGTTGCATCTTGCGCAGGCAGCCCATGAGACAACCAGTACGGTGCTTCCCTTATTACAATGCACCAAGATGGATGGTTCCGACGATCCAACAGCGCCGCCAACGCCGCGGCAATCTGTCCAGGTGGAATATGCACAAACGGCTCCTTGTTGCCCGGCAAACCAAATTGCATGAGCGTGATGCCTTCCTGACGTAGCCACTGGGCGTGTCCCTCGGGGTAGGTCTCCAGCACAAGCGTAAGCACAGAGCGCAACCCCAGCCCACGCAGGAAGGGGAAGTGACGCCGGGAGGGAAAGGAAGCTCGATAGACCCACGAAGAAACCATACTGAAATTCTGGCGGCTGCACCTGCTCATCCCACACCTCGGGTGGTGGTGGTGGCGGCGGCGGCGGGGCAGCAGGCAATTGGTCCTCCGAGCTGAGGATCGGGCTGAGCGGATGGCGGAAGAGAGGGGAGGGAGAGGCGGAGCAAGCTCGTCCAGGTTGAGACTGAGGGCCCGACAACGGTTCAGGGGTGTAGGGGGTAGGCTGTGCCGCGGAGAGGAGGTGCAGAGGAGGAGAGGGTCGTCTTCCGTAGCTGGGACCATTTGTGTTGACGGCGGGAGACTTGGATGGGCCCAACTGGTGGGCTGGGCCGCCCCCGTGGGCTCGGGAGGGGCGAGGCAGTCCGGGATCCGACGCGGGAACCGACCCGGGAGGCGTGGGGACGCTTCCCTTTCCCTCTCTCGCTCTGAGAACAGAACGCCGGCGCTTTGCACTTGAGGCACCCGTTTTACCGACGCGTACCACGGCTCCTCCTCGTTCCGCGGGGGCGGCGGAAGCGGGGACTTGGTAGCAGGGGGGGGACCGGAGCGGGCGGCGGCGGGCGGCCCAAACGGGCGTGGTGTTCCTGCACCAGACGGTAGAGGAAGGCAAGGGGTACAGGCTGTGGTGGCCGCAGTGCGGGGGGGGGCGCTCGACCCGCACGACCACCTGCGATCCTTCCTCGTCATCCTCAGAGCCCATTAGGAGTGGCGGGTGGTGGGGCAAAGCCACGAGCAAGTAGAGATTCAATTTGAGTCCTGCTCGGCGTTGGACGTTGGTCGGGCCGCGCAAATCCGCGCAAATAGCTTTTTTGAAAATAAGATTGTGCTCTATGCTTGCAAAAACTCTCCCGAAACCCCACTTTGTGGTGGCGTCTGCACCACCTGCTGCACCACGCTCGAGTTAACAATGCTTGCGGGCCGCTCATGATCAACATGCCTATGACGAGCGGGAATCCATTTAGTCCAGGGCCATGGAAGCATGCTGATCCATGCTCACCCCAGCTTTCCCCTCTTTCTGAGCCGGGACAACAGCCATACCTTCCTCTTCTTGTGTTGGATCGCGGGCCTGGAGTAAGATGCTCAACTCTTCGGGATCGAGGGCAAACTCGTCGTCGCTTTCCACCCACATGATATCAGGTGGAGGTTCCTCCGCATCCTCCACCATCTCCATGTCAATAGTCGATCAGGGTCGAGGGCATACGTTTGCGCTGCGGCCGCTTCCCCCTGTTGTGACAAGGGCTTCTGCGTGCCAAATGGTATGGGCAAACTCGAGGTCTTCAGCCATGTCGGCTTCGTCTTGTAGGTCTCCTGAAGGTGGAGGCCGAGGTCGTGGAATAGAAGGAGGATGGCGCAGTTTCGGTGCAGTGGGGCGGGAAGGTGGTGCAGGGTGGGTGGCACGTCGAACAGAGGGGGTACAGTCACTGGTGCTGGCGTGGTGCTGGTGCTGGGATGGGACTGGCTCCGCAAGTGGGGACCGCCGTTCTCGGGCAGAGGCGACGGCTTGGCGGCGGGCACTGAGCATAGCCTGTTCGTGGGCGGCAATGCGTGCATGGTAGGCTGCTGCCGAGGCGGCGGTGCCGCCTGTCATCTGGGAGGGGGACACAGTGGGCTCGTGATGATGCAGATAGAGGGATGCCGATGGTCGGTGGAGCCGAGGGCGTCTTGCGAGGGCAACAGCCAAGCCGGGGTTATTCACACCTTCGTCCACGCATCGCCACACGCCTTGCCACATGTCACGCACGCGCGTTAAGACCAGCCAATGCACTCAGTGCGCCAGTGCTGCAACATTTCAGGACACAGCGACCGCTGTCAATGTCATGACCAGTCGGACATAGGAACTGGGAGCCATCGAATTTGCTGACCCGCCCAGCCCCCCCTCCCTTTCTGCTTCTATGCACTTCCACCACATCATCAGCCCCGCTCCCCTTTCAGTCCAGAGGCATTGTACACGCCTGTAGCCTGTTGAGCATAGGTGGAGCACCCACCCTTGGCGTAAGCCAAAACATCCACACCTCGACGCACCAAATACGGGTCAGACGTCGCCCCCGAGGTAATTGCCTCTTTCATCTCCAGGCTGGCCAATGCCCAGATGCAGAACTTCATCCTCAACTGCCGAAGGATAGTTACCGAGTCTTGGTTCTTGATGATTGGCGATGCCCCCGCCTCCCCCCCACCACCACGGGAATAGACTAATAGAAACTGGACGCGCCGCTCTCGCGCTTCTTGACGATACGAGGCTCGTGTCTGGCGAGTAGCCCGGGCGGCACGCGTTATAGATTGAGCAAAGAGACGATGGATGGGGAGAGAATGCAGTAAAGATAGATGACTAAACGGTACAATAGGATATGGATCATATCAACTAAGCCCGTGCTTGCTGTAAGGCTTGCTGCCGAGCCTGCTGCCAAGCCTGTGCCTGGTCCATCTCCTGCGGCTGGAGCTGTGCGACAGCTTGTTGGATGGCGATGTTGTGCTTGAGCAGGCTAGCGAGCGCAAGGATCGCGTGCTCCCGCATGTAGGGATTGGCCTCGTCCACTGGGTCAGGTTAAGCACATGTACAGACCACCCGCTTGGTGCACACGGTCTTGCACTTGTTTCACTCTCTCCCGTTCTTCAGTCGACGCGCGGGGGGAGAGAAAAACAAGTCCGGTCAGAAGGCGGAGCAGATCTCGTTTCAAGTACGGAAGGTCGGTCTTGCCTTCCATGTGGGCGGTGCGACCGGTATGGCTCAAGGCGTGTCCCTCTGGAACTGAGTCCAATTTGCCCCCCTTGAAGGGAGAAAGCGGCGGGGAAAACTTGACGACCGCTTGGAGGAGGATACCAAATTTTCCATTCCCTCCTCTGAAGCGATGAACGAACCATTGTCCCACTTTGAGCATCTCTGTTCCAGTGGAGGTGACCTCTCCTTGTTGGGCAGGATAGATGAATGCACAGAGAATCTGCAGAAGCACAACCAAAGCTTGATGCAGTGCTACGATCTCGCTTTTGGCTTCAGGACCCTCAGGGCAAGCGAGGAGCGCCCATTTTTCCACTGAGAGAGACCCAGATGGCCCACAGAGCGGGGGCGTCTCCCTCATTGTCAGAGGTAGGCTCGTATCTATCCGCCCCGCCGTCGAGGTAGGCATCGAAGAACTTGAATAGCGCCACGAGCTCAGTGGAGAGACCAGTTCCTAACCAGGATACGATCGATCCCAGCAAGCCGCGTTGAAATAGCAGTTTGAGCACCGCATGGTCCAGTTGCAGCAGATCTCCCCCTCTGCTGGTGCGGCTTCCTCTGGATTTTCTTCGGATGAGAGGAGCTGTTCAAGCGTTCGATGTGCGCTATGCAACAGAATCCGCAAAACAGGGTGGGCTGGGGGAGCGGACGCGAGGAAGTTGGCGCGTAATGTTGCGCCGGTGCGGTGGGAAGCACACAATTGAGAAGAAGGACTCGGACCGCAGAGGCGATTTTGGCGTCGTTCATCTCCATTAGACGTTGGAGAAAGGTGGGTCCTACTGAGGAAGAGTGGGAATAGACCATAGCCCAGAACTTGGTCTGTGCCCCTTCGCAGCGGGTAGTGCAGTTGGCCAAGATTTGCACAAATGTACGTGCCAGAGGGACATCGTCCTCGCTTTCCACGATTGCCCCGATGTGAGGCGTAAAAGCACGCTTTGGTCCATCACGGACAAGAGGGTGAGGACTCGCGTTTGTACCCGTTCCCCACCAGCAGCGAGCATGTTTCGCACAAACCGAAGCGCCGAAAGTGAGATTATCCTTGTTTCAGGACTGGGAAGAGTGAAATAGACTGAGGTCAAGTGGAAGAGATGCAGTAGGCGGCGCATGTCCCTTTGGCCTTGACCATTTGGTGGCAAGGACGCGTAGGCGGTGGTCCTGCGCCATCTCATCCACAAGTCGGGGAAGCAGCATCGCCAGCTGAGGCTGTGGTGGATGGGACCAGTCACCATCGAGGATACGAGCAAACCGGGCCATGTCCTCGGTTTCCGCCATGCTCATTTCGTCGGCAGAGAGCGAGGTGGTGGCCTGCCAAGAGGAGGTCGATGTATGCGAGGGGGTGGGCAAGGGCCAGGTCGTCCAGGACGTCAACTCATGAGCCAGAGCCTGGGCGTGAACCAGCCGCTGGCGCCGATCTGGTATCGAAGCGTACCCAGTGAGCTGAAACTGGTTGGCGTGCAGACCTAGGGGGTCGTCGAGGCGGATGGTGTAGGGCCCCGCGTAGACACCAGCATCACAGGTTGCGTCGCGAACCCAGGCAGGCGGCTGGTAGGCGTCCGAGGAAACAAGAGAAAGTTGGTCGAGGGCATGGGGAAGAGCTTCGGCCAGGATAGTACAGTGCTGGCCCCACCGCTTGGGACGAGGCGACCATGGCAACTGCTTCTGTTCACCAGTAAGGTGGAGCCAAGTAAAAAAAAAAAGCAGTGGCAATTAGGGCGGCCCGGAGCTAAGAGGGCTACCCCCGGCATTCCGCCGACAGGCTGGCTGTCTCCATTCCGCCCACACTTGGGCCTGCGACCGCATTATACACGGTGGTCCCACGGTAGCGTTCATGCCCAGGATGGAAATGGGCGGATAGATGGAGCAAAGTCCAGCTGGCGACGCCAATGACGTGAACGGAAGGGGGGTTGAGGCCCCGTGGAGGAGCAAGCTGACTTTGTATCTATTCTCGCCGCGTACAGATCGTACAGCAGTCCTTAGAACGAAAGCACTATACATGTTACTCTGTTATAGCCCTCCACCTCCCCTTCAGACTAACCTCAGTGTTGAGACCAGCAGTCTTCGAGTCGTCCGTTTCAAAAACAAAAATCCGTTACTAGAGCAAGTTACCCCTGGGTAGAGTAGCGTACTGGGCGAGAAGCCACTGGCGAAGCAGGTCGCGGTACTCCTGAGGATGAATGGGTCAAGTGGTGTCCGATTCCCCCTTGAACCCCCCTCGCTGCAGCCCAAGGGTTCCCGCCCCTCGGGGGGTGAGGGCCAGGATGGTGTTCCATTCCCATCGGTTCTTGGTGCGCGTATCGTCTCCACCCGTAAGAATGGGACAGAGGTTTGACCACTTTCAGCTGACCCACTGAGGCTGCTCTGGGTTGACCTGGTAGTCCATCCGACACAGTTTCTTGGGTCCAGACATGCCTTCTTCTTCGATCGCAGGGCGCGAGAGCGTCTGTTCCCCTCGCATGAGCGCAACTTCTTATTGACCAAGGCCAAGTACCAGAACATGAGGTTGGTGATCGTCACTTGTTCGCTCAATGGTCGACGCGGATCCGCTAGTTTGTAGTGGCTCAGTCGATAAATCGCCCGCTCCATGTTGACAGGGAAGCGTTGAATCTTGGCCTTCTTTTTGGAAGGATGCAAGGGCGCAAGCGATTCCTTCTTCTTCCCAAACAGCGCACCAAGCACTTTAGTGCCTTTGCTCAACTCTTCATCCGCTTCCCAAACCAGGCGGTAAAGCTTCGCTTGTCCTTGTCCTTTTCTTTTTCCTTTTCATGTCCCCGGGGGGGGAGGGGACGAGGCTGAAGTTGCATGGGCGGCTGCGTTGGAGAGTGCACACCTTGCCCCGTGGGTGCGGAGCTTGAGCACGCTGAACCGAGGCTTTCTGCGTGGGTGCTGCTGAACTGGGTGCTGAGCGGGAGGATCCCACAGCGTGAACCGAAGCATATGTTCCGGGAGCACTCGTCCATTGTTGGGGTGGTGGGGGAGCACCTCGACCTTGGCCTGGGGCGGGGGGCTGGCGCGAGGGTGCGGACGGTTGTGTCTGGGGGAGAGGCGGGCGGGACTGCTGAGACTGTACGCGGGTAGCTACAGGGTGGCCTTGGGGGCGTTTGGTGGGCTGAAGGGGAAGGTAAATACTGTAACCTCGATGTTCCCGGCGAACTTGGCCTCGCTGTCCCCGGAGCCGGGAGGCGACGTCTGCAATGAGCGAGGTTGGCGCTGGCTGTGCGCGTATGCCTCCAAAGGACGCGCGGGGTACCTTGGAGGACAGGGCCGGGCGCGGATCCTCTCAGGGCATGGGGACCAGCGACGGGTAAGGAGCGCACTGAAGTGGTGGGGGAAGTTGGCTGACCACCCGGGGGGCGAGGGGATTGATTGTAAGCCTGACCCGCTGAAAAAGGGGCAGGGGGCGGGTTCGAGGGAGCAGTACTAGCTCCTCCGTCCCTAGGCATGGATACGATAGGCAGGCCCTGCCGCTGAGCCTTGTGCATCTGGGTCAGATAGGCCGGTGGCAGTTCTGGCTGTGCAACGCTATGTCTTGGTTGGGGTCCACTTTCCAGTGCAGAAATGAGACGTTCGCGCGCCATCGTTTCTGCATTGGATGCGGTTGAATTGAGAGCAGTTGAGCTGAAAGGACGGGAGGGCGAATGGACGGAACTGGGCGATGGGTTAGCATATGCCTCAATGATCATCCCGTACGATTGAGTGGCCGAAGCACTCCCCCCCGCCAGTTCATCCATGTCGAGATCGGCATAGGCAGCGTCTGTATCCGCTGGAGAAGTAACAGGTGGGCGGACAGAGATCTCTTTCGTCAAAGGAGTGGGTTGCTCTCGGCGGGAGGGATCGCGCCGGCAGAAGAGAAAGATCCCGCTTGGGGGGGAAGAGGATCGCGACGCAACGGAGGCTCGCTTGCGCTTGTTGAAGAAACATGTTCCCCGCCGAGAGAGGGACGGGTGGCACCTTTCCGGTGGATCTGGCCGACCCATACCTTTGCCTTCTCGCTGTCGTTGGCGCAAAGATCCCGAGCGACGTATATCCCTCACCTCGATCGCTTCTGGCATTGCATCGACGACGTCCATGGCTGTGCAGTCCAACGTTAGTGCCATTTGCCGAACAAAGGAAAACAAGACACACCTGCATTTCCACATGCTCAACGTGCGACCCAGCGCAGCCTTGAGGGCATCGGGGTCATCCCACTCTGGACCAAAGGAATCGTCCATTTCCGCCAAGGTAGGCCGACGAACCGGAGTCACTCGGTCCTCTACACCTTGGGGAGAGAAGGACTGCCCAATCGGGGGCTCGGGATCGTCACTCGGAATGACTTGTTTCCGAAGCGTGGAGCGACGATTCAGGGGCCCCGTTACAGGTGAAGGCTGCTGCTGGTGTTGATGAGCACGGCGAATGCTGCGTGCTCTGACGCCTCCCAACCCAGATAGAGCAGGGTGAAGCTCTTCCTTCTTGGGTTGGGAGGGGAATGTGGCATTTCCGGCGGCTCCCGCTACTTCAGGATGCATCGAGGCGGGCACCCACCCTGATGCAGCCCTGGGGGGACGAGGCTTGCCTGCCCTCATCCGACGCCGAGCTGCGCGGCTCTCCTCGGTATAATTGATTGTCGATGGAGGCGCAGGGGGAGGCACGGGGGCTGGGGCTGGGGACGGGGTTGGAGCTGGGGATAGGTGGGAAAGCCGGGGTACCAGCGCCAGAGGTAGGGGTGGGAGCAGGGAGGGGGGCATATCCAGGGGCAGTGTGAACGTGGAGGGCAGCGGCGGTGGTTGATGATGTTTGTGCGCGGGGGCGAAGGAGGGTACAAGGCCGGGTCGGTCCGAGATGGCATCAGGGGACGGCGTGGGGCCGAAGGAGGCGCCAGGGTGTGGGCCTTGCTTGGCACTGGCCGTGGATGGATGGAAGCCTGGGCCGCGGGCGCGTAGGCGTCGTTGGTCGTCGACAGGCGGAAGGCGGGGTCGGTAAAAATGGGCGACGGCGCCGATGGCGCTGGGCGTGCGGGAGGAGGAGGGCACTGCGAAGGCGTGCTCGGGGGCGTCCCCCCGACGGCGGCGTGGCGGCGGGAGAACATTGGTGGTGCGCAGGCAGACGCGGCGATGGGCAGTGCCGGTGACGGTGCCTTGCGCTCAGGCACCAATTCGGCCTGCACCGCCCACCCACCGACGGCCACGTCCCCCCAAAGCCTATCTCCCGCCGCAGTGCCCCTGTGCCTGGGCTGGCGTATCTTTTGTTTACCCGCCCGCCTACGCAGCCACTACGCCACCTGTCTCGCTTGTCCCCCGCCACCCTCGCGTCTGACCTCAGATGGCACGCACCACCCCCACCCCCCACCACCCCACGCTGCTCGCATGCCCACACCGCCATGAGGCCATCGTCTCTATCCGCCGCCTCTGCTTCTCTACGAACCACTGTAGCGTCCTTGCGTTAGCATGAAGGCGTGTGCCATTTGTGCTGCTACACTGCACAGCGAGGATGCATGGGGACATAGTATGCCCGTCCTGAGCCAGGTATTGCCATGTCCAGCAAGGGAGCGAGCCGGAACCACCAAAGGGGGCAAGCCACAGGCGGAAAAAAAACAAGCAAATGCGTTTACTTTTTCTTGCCGGCAATGGCGCGGCCACGGCGACCAGTGGTCTTGGTGTGCTGGCCACGCACACGGAGCTGGAGGTAGTGGCGGATACCGCGGTGGGCGCGGATCTTCTTCAACCGCTCAATGTCCTCGCGCAGGGCAGAGTCAATGTTGTTAGACACAAGCTGGGACGACTTGCCAGTCGTCACATCCCGCTGCCGGTTGAGGAACCAGTCCGGGATCTTGAACTCCTGTGGGTTCTGCAGAATGTTCACCACACGCTCCAACTCATCCGAGTTGAGCTCACCAGCACTGGTGCATCCACAAGGGTCGTAGTAAAGCAGTTATATTGCAGGCACCGAACCCACAAGGAACGGTAGCAGGGACGGAGGCGGAATGCACATCGCCTGCGACACCCCTCAATCAAGACGATCTGGACGTACCGCTTGTTCAGGTCAATGTCGGCCTTCTTGCACACCATGTTGGCAAACCGGCGGCCGACACCCTTGATCTGGGTCAGGGCGTACATGATCTTGACCCTACCGTCCACATTGGTGTTGAGCAAACGCAGAATGTGCGCAAAGCTCTGCGAGGCGTCCATAGGAACAAGAGACATGATGGGCAACTGCGTTTCAGTCAGCACTTTGCTTCCAGGACAGGGGAATGGTGAGCGAAAACGACTAGGACAAGACGTACAAGACTTGGTGAGGTGGGTGGGAGCGGCACACACTACTGCGCCAGCACGGCGTCCAAGCGGAGGGTGGCGGAAGGCGGAGACGGAAAAGGGTTGCAATAGGGTTCCGCAGCTTTTTTTCTTTTCATTGCGCAACCCTATGCCGCGTTCATTACCTACGGCCATTTCGTCGGCAATGTTATGCGGGGTCAATATACATCCGACCCAGTACGCTTCTCCCACGCTCCTCCTCATGAGGGCCAACAAACGACGCCAATCGACTACATTGGAGGGCTGGACACCGTCGGCGTAACGTTGTGGGCCATTAAAAGTAGAAAGGGCTGGTGCTAGAGTGCGACTTGGGAGCACTCGCGATCTATGGATCAGCTGCAAAGCAGTCTTCAGACAAGGCGTGAAGGCAAAGTAGTGACCCACAAGTCTTCAAGCAACGTCTGAAGAGAAAGAGACAGAGAGAGTGGAAGATGGAGCGAGCAGGGGGTGCGCGGCCTGCGAGCGGAACTCTTCCGCCCGGCGAAGCGAGCGTCGCCGATCAACTGATGAGGGCCGTGCAGGGGAACCCTAGCACTACCCTCCAGCAGCTGGGAGAGGGGATCCCCTGCGTCTCAGCCACTTACAACCACTATTTCGAAACGCGTCAAGAGTGGGATCTGCAGCGTCAGTCGGAATGGTGTCCTGCTAACGGTAGTAGGTGGGAGTAACGCTTCTTTTGGTGCTGTGCGCTGTTTCCGGCGTGTCCAGGGGGCAGGATGAGGCGCGGCTGAATTTGAAATCGGGGGTCAAGTATATGGACCTTTCATGCAATATTCCGCCGATGCGTTTCATTCCGCCCACCACCTTCGTAGCCATCGCCACAGCCCATCACCGCCTCGTTTTTGACCAACAACACGTTCGATGGTGGTGCTGGCCTACGATGCGGCGCTGGACGATGTGGCGGGCAACGCGTGGACAACCATGAGCGACACGCCATTTTTTGGTGCTGCTCCCCTTGCCGTGAATGGCGGAGGTGAGGCTGTGAGCACGGATGCCGAGCGGGTGCGAGCCCACTCGGAGCCTGTTGTGAGCTACTACTTCCCCAAGGGCGTCGGCCATTACCACTACGGCGAGCGACACCCAATGAAGCCTGCGCGTCTGACGTTAACCAACCGGCTCGTTCTCGGATACGGCTTGCATACATACATGCATGGCCTCTTCTCCCATCCCCGCTTCGCGGGGGAGATGGAGGCCTTCCACGATCCGGATTACATTCAGTTCTTGGCCACTGTTACGCCTTCCTCGCCACCCACCGCAGCTTTCACCCGATTCAACTTTGCCGATGATTGTCCCGTGTTTGATGGCATGTACGAATTTTGCCGCTCCTATGCGGGCGCCTCGCTTGCCGCCGCACGCAAACTCAACACGGGCACGACTGACATTGCCATCAACTGGTCTGGGGGACTGCACCATGCCAAAAAGTCCGAGGCCAGTGGCTTTTGTTACATTAACGATATTGTGCTGGCCATCATGGAGCTACTGCGTCATCACCGCGTGTGCTCTACATTGACATTGATGTCCACCATGGGGATGGGGTCCAAGAAGCCTTTTACAACTCGAATCGCGTTTTCACTGTAAGCTTTCACAAGTATGGCAACGACTTTTTCCCATGCACCGGTGCGCTGCGCGAGACGGGGGTTGCGCTTGGCAAGCATTTCTGCATGAACGTTCCCCTTGCTGATGGGATCGACGATGCATCCTACGTTGCCCTCTTCAAGGCCATTATGGAACCGATTGTCAATACGTTTGATCCAGCCGCGATTGTGCTCCAGTGTGGCGCGGACTCGCTTGGGAACGACCGACTGGGCTGCTTCAACCTCTCGGTTGCAGCGCATGGGGAGTGCGTGCGCTTCGTCCGGCAGTTTGGGATCCCCTTGCTCACAGTGGGAGGGGGCGGGTACACGGTGCGCAACGTGGCGCGGTGCTGGACGTATGAGACGGCAGTGCTGCTCAACCAACAGGTCCCTGACCACCTGCCACACACAGAGTTTGATGCCTTCTTCCTCCCCTCCAAACGGTTGCATGAGCCACTGCGAGCACGGCCCAACGCGGGTGGGCAAGGCGGACGCCTGGAAAATCAGAACACCCGTGCTTCGCTCGAAAAGATCCGCGTGGCTTGTCTCGACAATCTGCGTTACCTTCACGGCGCACCTTCGGTCCAAATGCACGAGCTGCCCCCGGATCTGTTGGGCAGCTGGGTCGAGGAGGAACCTCAAACCGATCCGCGGGCGGACAAGTGAACAGTGAACCGACTGAACCTGTTGTACTTTGTACTTATACCTCCTCTGTTTCATTCTGTATTGGCCATGGTGAACCATGCATCGGTCATAGGTTTCAGTCGCTACCGGTAGGCACCATCAGCACAGGGCGTGTCCACCCACCTTGCTCAAGGCGACGCGAAGCGCTTGGCGGCCATGCTTCCCCTTGTCCGCGCCCGCTTCGCCACCCTCGGTAGCCATCTTGTAGCCGTCCTGACGTTGGAGGCGGGAACCAGCGCGCTAGAGAGGGCGGAAGAGCGACGCTAGAATGCGAAAGTATATGCGGCATGGAGCATGGCATATGCTGGACGCAGATGGGAGAGAGGGAAGGACCGCTGGTTGTGGACGACCGATAGCCTGTGCGTTGACAGAGAGGCCGTATCATCTCAACCATTAAATACGAGGCAGGACGCGTGACGTGTGATGAATTGTGCAAGAATTGATGATCGATGATCTGCAGTCGGCCAGATGGGCCTATTGCGGGTGGCCAGCTTGGGGGCAGTGTGGTGTGCTAGGGTTGGCTTTAAAGCCGCGCGAAGTGGAGCCAAGCGCTGGGATGCCAGCATCAGATTAATCCGAACGCTGGATTGGGTTGGGTTAGCTTGGGTTGAGTTTGGGATGGGAGGTTTGAGAGCTGCTTCTCGCGCATACTTCTTGGCCTGGCCCCTCCTCCACCTCCTCCGCCTCCCCACCTTCTCTGCTCCACCACCCCTTCACCATGGTTGCCGACGTGTACATCCTCAGCGCTGCTCGCACGCCTGTTGGCTCTTTCAACGGCACTCTCAAGGACGTTCCGGCCACCCAGCTCGGCTCGACTGCCCTCAAGGCCGCCGTTGAGCGCTCGGGGGTGCAGCCGGCCGACATTCAAGAGGTCGTGTTTGGCCATGTGCTGCAAGGCAGCGCAGGCCAAGCTCCCGCCCGTCAAGCTGCCATCGGCGCTGGCTTGCCCGTTACTACGGATGCCACCACGGTCAACAAGGTGTGCGCCGCCGGGCTGAAGGCGGTCGCGCTCGCGCGCAGAGCATCCAACTGGGTCACGCTTCTCTCAACGCCGGGGCGGCATGGAGTCCATGTCCAACGCGCCGTACTATGTCGCGCGTAACTCGACTGGTGGGTTTGGTCACACTTCGCTCCAAGATGCGTTGGTCAAGGATGGCTTGAGTGATGCCTACTCGCAAGAAGCGATGGGCATCTGTGCTGAGGAGACGGCGCGCAAGTACGACCTGTCGCGCGAGGCACAGGATGCGTATGCGATCGAATCTTACACGCGTGCCGCCAAGGCGTGGGCGGACAACCTGTTCAAAGATGAGATTGTGCCTGTGACGATCAAGGATCGGCGTGGAAACGAAACGGTGGTGGCTGAAGACGAGGAGTACAAAAAGGTCAAGATGGAGAAGATCCCTTCGCTCCGCCCTGTGTTCAAGAAGGACGGCACCATCACCGCTGCCAACGCATCGACGATCAACGACGGTGCCTCGGCGCTGGTCTTGGCGGCAAAGGAGGAGGTGGAGAAGCGTAACCTGAAGCCCTTGGCGCGCATCGTCTCTTACGCCGACGCTGCCGTCGAGCCCGTCGACTTCCCCATCGCTCCCGCCTCGGCCATCCCAATTGCCCTTCAGCGTGGGGTCTGACCAAGGACGAAATTGCTCTGTGGGAGGTGAACGAGGCCTTCTCGGCTGTCCTGGCCAACGCCAAGATTCTTGACTTGGACTGAGCAAGGTCAACACTAGGGGTGGTGGTGTGTCTCTCGGTCACCCGCTGGGCTCATCCGGATCCCGTATCCTCGTTACGCTCGCCCATGCGCTGAAGCCGGGCGAGTATGGTTTGGCGGCAGTGTGCATGGCGGTGGTGGCGCGACGGCGATGATCATCCAGCGTCTGTAAATGTGACCTCTGAATGTGGTCTTCTATGCATCCCTTGCAATAATCCCAGTGTGCACATGCGCTCTGACCAGTCCAATTGATTGACAGACCTTGACAGACCTCGGTCACATCCCCATCGCCCATCTGGATATAAGGTGTACGGATGTTCTATGGCAATGCAGCAAAGGAAGACGAGAGAAAGGGAATGAATTGATGCGAAGGTCTGTAGAGAAAAAAAAACAGTCAGAATGGCATGTTCATCTCGATTGGATGAAGGAATCAGAAGAGATCTTTGGCTTTGATCGTGCTAATCTTCATGGGACATTATCCGCCTGGGGCGGCAACAATAGTCATCCTGTGGTGAGGCAGAAGGCTCGGAAGTACAGTGCTATGACTAGCTTGACCGGTTCGCTGAACCTTGACCAAACCACAACAAGCCACCAAGATCTGCAGAACACACACACATACATGTCGGCCCGTGCTGTGCGCCTGGACTAGGGGGATCATGGTCCGCCGTACCTCAACGAGGGGCAGACTGACCCACTAGGAGCGCGAAGCTCATTCACGACAACACTGGCACGAGGCCCGGCCCAAGCTGGCACAATTGTTCTTGGAGACGGGAACGGTACTGGGACGGAGGAAATGACCAGCACCGAACTTTTGAGTCTGGGGAGGAGGTTAGCGGGGCCGGAGCATGGGCAGTGAGATCTGAGAGCCAGTTGGGTACGCACCTCCTTTGGATTTTTGTTCGAAGAAAAGAAGAAAGAGGTCGCCAGCCGAACGGCGCAAAATAAAGCCCACTGGTTCGTGGAGGGCGGAAAAAACTGATTCCGCCCGTGGGCGGATCGCGTAATGAAAGTTCGGCGCAGAGGCCACGCGCCCAAGGCAGGGAAGGAAGGATGGGTGAGCGTGACCGGTGAGGGGTGAGGCGGCATTCACGAATACCAGACAGGAGAGCGGGACGCTTGAAACTTGAAGGCAGGGTGACATGTGCTTCACAATTTGGCATCTGATTTGAAAGTTGAATCGTGCAGCCGCAGACGGAGCAGCCGCCCAGCGTCCCGCCAGCTGAGGCTCACCCACCCTCAGCGTCTCTCAGCTCTCACGCGTCGCCCGCGTCACCGCCGGGCCCGGCCTCGGGGCCGGCATTGCCGTAGCCGTGTGTCCCGCCTGCATGCGCACGGGGCAGCACCGGCAGCCCCCTCACCCCCCACCACCTCCCTCGCTTGTGCATCATGGTCAAAGCTGTGTTGTTGGTGCCGCCGGCGGAATCGGCCAGCCGCTCTCGCTTCTGCTCAAGCAGTCTCCGCTCATCCACGAGCTCGCCCTCTATGACGTGGTCAATGCGCCCGGCGTAGCGGCCGATGTGTCGCACATCAACACCCCCGCCCGCGTCACAGGCTACCTCCCCGCCGACAATGGCCTGGACAAGGCGCTGTCCAACGCCGACCTGGTTATCATCCCGGCCGGCGTCCCCCGCAGCCCGGCATGACCCGCGACGACCTCTTCAACGTCAATGCCAAGACTGCGCTGGCATTGCTTTTCCATGCCGCCAACGCCCCCAAGGCGTTTGTGTTGGTCATCTCCAACCCGGTCAACTCGACGGTGCCCATCTTTGCCGAGGTGCTCAAGCAGAAGGGTGTGTACGACCCTCGCCGCCTGTTCGGCGTCACCACCCTCGACGTGGTACGGGCCAGCACATTTGTTGCCGAAGCGGCACACAAGCCGCTCGAGTCGCTCGGTGGAAGGTGCCCGTGATCGGAGGCCATTCGGGGCACACGATCGTGCCCCTTCTCAGCCAAGCGAGCCGCGTGTGGTACGTCGTAACCAACCAGCCTCCCCCCACCTAACCATCTTTTCTGTAAATTCTGCTGTGGCTGACGCGAAGTAGGCATTGGACCAGGCGACCATCGCCCACCTTACCAACCGCATCCAATTCGGTGGTGATGAAGTGGTCAAGGCGAAGAATGGTGGCGGGGCGCGACCCTCTCGATGGCCTATGCTGGTGCACGGTTTGCCATTTCCGTGCTGGAGGCAGCACAGGGCAAGACCCAGACCGAGTACAGCTACGTGGACCTGGCTGCCGACCCGGCAGGTGGGGCCGAAGTGAAAAAGCAACTGGCTTCCGAGCCTATCTTCTTCTCTGTTCCCGTTGTTTTGGGCCCCCGTGGCGTGGAGAAGGTCCTCCCCCTCCCGGCCGTGAGCGAATACGAAAAAGAGCTGATCAAGACTGCTGTCAAAGACCTGGGTGGGAACGTGGACAAAGGCGTGCAGTTTGCTGCCAAGCTGTGAGCTGCTTGGAGCCGATCCAAGCGCTGTGACATGTGACTCCAGTTGTTTAAGTCTAATCTGAAGAATCTTAGATCTTAAGGTCATTAATCCCCGCTACCAAGACCTACCTTTTTGTCCTTTTTCTTTACACCGGCCCAGCCGCCAGTGCAATGAACGGTGTTGTGTCCCTGTGTCTGGCTGATCTATTTGATGCGTGTAGTTCCTACTAGAAGTATCAATTCTCTTCGGTAGGGGAGGTGACTGGACAGCCGAGCCCCCTCTGTGCGTTAAGCCAAATCACTAATGCCCGCCCTGTATCTACCACTGATGCATAGCTTTAATTGGCCGCTTCGAGACGGGGCAGACAGAGCCTACGCGGAGAATAAAGCGTCTCCATCCGAACGTGCTAGTGTACCCTTGGGTCTGAGGGTACGCATTCTTTTCTACTACTCTACACCTATAAGCCTTGGGTGTTGAAGATACAGGCCTGCATACTATCAAGTACCACAAACGAGAAGATGATCGAATTTAGAACTCTGCCGCTAGAACGTGGGCGGGTGGCGGCTCCTGCTTGGTAAGGTCGATCGAGCGTTGGATCTCTCCACCTCGTCGGGCCGGACTGGGTTGGGATCGACCGAGTGGGCCTCGGAGCGCAACCGATTGATCAAACGGATCCCATTGACTGCCTTGCGGAACGTCATCTTGCCATCAAACGCTCGTTTCATCCCGGGCATCAAATCTGCATCTTGCGGTTCCGCGCCGGCCAACCAAGGGTGCTCCAACGCTTGGCGGCCGTCATGCGCTTCCCTGGATCGACCACCAAGAGTTTCGCAATAAAGTCCTTGGCCGAGGGAGAGACGCGGTCCCAGTACACACGCGGTTCAAACGCATAGTCAGCCCGCGTGATCGCCTTGACCTCCTCGGCCATCGAGTCACGATCAAAGGGCGTGTAACCCGAGAGGAGAAAGTAGGTGATCACCCTACCGCCCACAAATCCACTGGCTTATAGTGTCCCGTCTTAGTAAAGATCTCAGGTGCCATGTACCCGGGCGTACCACAGGTTGTGTTGAGTAGCGTCATCTTGCCATCGTCCACAATGCGTGACAGTCCAAAATCGGCAATGACCAGCTCAGCTTTTCGCCCTTGTCCTTGAAGAGCAGATTCTCAGGTTTGAGGTCTAAGTAGAATGGAGAGACAGGTGTTAGGCGGTCAAGGCAGTGTCAACAGCGACAATGGGGGGAAACTGGGAAGGAGGGGGCGTACCACGGTGAATAACGCCGTTGGCGTGCAGGTACTTGACGGCATCTACGATGGTTCGTACGAGGTGGGCGGCATCCCTACAGGATGCGGGAACGGGCAGGGAGAAGGGGGAGGGGGGTCAGATTCGCTCTAGATAGAGCCAGAGGAATGGGTGGGTGCTGGGTACCAATCAAAACGTACTTTTCATAATACGATCCCCGTGCGCAAATCCGGTCAAACAGTTCCCCTCCCGTGCAGAGCTCAGTGACGACATAGAGGCTGTTGAGCGTCTCGAAATAGTCCACCAACGTGACACAGTTGGGATGGCCTTGGGACTTTCCTCATGGCCAAAATCTCGTTGCGGATCATCTGCACGTCCCCGCAGCAACTTTTTGGTAATGATCTTGCAGGCAAACCGTTGGCCATCGACGATTCGTTGCGCCTCTTTGACTACGGCGTAGGTGCCACTGCCCAAGGTGCGGCCCGTCTTGTATGCACACGGTACCGTTCGCACTTTCTTTTGGGTGGACGACATGGCACAAAGGAAAAAAGGTCAAGAGGAGGTGGTGGGGCAGGTGAAGGAAGTGAGGAAGAAGCTATCAGCGGTTCGGTTGGGGGAGGCCGAGGTTGGATTGCGTGGAGGAAGGAGATCCACAGCTCACACTACGCAGCCTGTGTCACTCTCCACTGCATAGCAATGCCTCGATCCGCCTTTCACTCAGTGTTCAATGTTCAATATTCACTCTGTAACCCAACCTACTGACCCGACTCATCCCTCCGGCCCACGCGCCCACGCGTCACAACACGCACTCAGTGAGTACCTAGTAGATCCCAGTAACTGGGTTGCTCACAGCCTCAGGGTCTCAGGCCCACCTCAGGTCTCGCCGTCACGCGTCCCTGGCCACCCCATTATGCCACCCCCCGCACAAGCCGAGCAGCTGGGCAAGCTGGAGGCCAGCTGGAGGCCGTTTGGGCAGTGCTAGCGACCTGTGGTTGCGCGAGCTTGATGCATGAGCGCCATGAGCGAAAGACCCTAACGAGCTAGTGACTACGAACTTCGGGAGCGAGCGCTGAGCTAGTGATATATGATATAGGATAGCTAGCTATAGCTAGTGATCGAGTGATCGATGATGCTAGTGATCGACGTGGCGGTGGTCCGGTGATACGACTGGTTGCACCGCATTTGGCACTGCCCCCTTGGTGGCCACCGGTGATGGGTGGATCCGCAGGCCGCACCGCCCTCTTACGCTGATTGGTTCGTTTGGTCTGCAAATCCCTTCACGCTTCAAGCTTCAAAATCCATTTGCTCGCGAGCCAGGCTGGGCGTCCCATAGTCCAATCGCAGGGTCGTCAACGCGTCAACGCGTCAACGAAGTACATGCAATATGCAACAGAGGAACAGCTTTGCAAGACGCCAAACCCCCCAACAGACCCGTACTGAGCTACCGAGGACTCTCAAGCCGCGTCCAATAATACCCCTGCCTAGCCCATACCAGAAACAAACGCAAAACTTATTCAAGTTTAACCGGTTATCTAGGTTGTATAGTAGACCGTCAAAAGATATGCCCCCCTGGCGCCTATATACACTCCCCTTGTCCTTCGCCCATTGTTGCGCTATGCCATGTGTGTCCTGTTGGTCGAATGCCGCCACATCCCACTGTAGAAGACCAGAGGACAGGCAGTTGGTAGTGAATTGCATTGCACATGAGCTACAGAGGCTAGAGAATATTCCTTCCAGCCAGGAAGGAATATTGCACGGAACAAACCAGAAGGTTCCGGACTTGGGCTACCGGCGCCACTACACCAGTGTGGCGTCACACCCGCGCCATCCCCCGACCTTGCTTGCTCGACCAGGCGCGTATGGGTGTGCGGTCGGGTCGAGGGGTATCGCAAAGGATAGCCAGACGGCACGGAAACTTTCGCGTGAGAACTGCGCCATTTTGCTTGGTTTTACAGTATGTGGACGCACCGCACATGTCACACCTCGTGGAATGCGGCAAGCACAGGACGAAGAGATAGCCGGCTCTCCTGTCCTTCCTCCTGAGCGCCTGAGCTCGGGTGTTCTCCACGGTGGAACCCGGCTGGTTGATGCATGGTGTCTGTCTATGATGATCCATGATCTCGATGATCGTTCGGATTATCGATGAAGCTCTGTGATACAAGTCAGGATGAAGCTTGAAGCTTGAAGCTTGACTAGCTTGTAGCCTTCAAGCTGCAGCTTCATGCATCACGCTCATGCTTCATGCACATTGTGATACCAAATATTTTCCGACAGTCACTCTCTCCGACGTAGACGTGTCATGCAGGTTATGCGTTCCTCTTGCTTGCACGAGCAGGGGGGGTCGCCCCGTCGTGCATCACCTTGTCGACGTTGGGCCTCCCTCCGGTTCTGCCCTGCGCTCTGCCAGCTCGGCCTGTTGGGCGGTACGGGCTGGTCTGATAGAACAAACCTCTCATGTCCTCAAATGCTCATGCTTCTCACCTCTGGATGCGACTCGTCCATAAGTCTACAGGAAGAGTCGGGTGAAAAAAGCATGCATTGGAACAATCTTCCACTCATCAGGCTCGAGGAGAAAGGCAAATGCAACCGGCAGAGAAAGGACGAAATCAGATAGAATGCTTAAAGCGTATCGGCATCAACCGTTGCGACGCGGTTGGATCCGTGCTTGACTCTAATTGTTAATGGATCATCATCTCGTCCTTCTCTGCACGGGAGCAAAGCGCTCCATCGAGCGATGGGAGAGGTTCAGCAACAAGCAAAACCAGAAGGTAGATAATAGCGAGGATCCGAATGCATTGCTGGGGACTTGTTGGTGGATTGGTGTGGTGGTGGGGGTGGTTGGGATTGGAGTGGTGGTGGTGGTGGTGGTCCAAATGGTTGAAGGGTCGGACGGCTGAATAAATAGGGCAGCACAAGAAAAACCTGGGTGGAGGGTAATCGGTGCAATACATTATTACCGCTGCAGCCGCCAATTCTTATGGATTCCGCCCAAATTGCGGCAGGCTGAACATTCAATCAACGTTGAATTTTGAATGTTGAAGCTTGAAGCTTAAAGTTGGAACGCCCTTCGGAACGCAATCGGCTGTGTGCGCCTGCATCGCTAGACAGCAGCCACAGCAGTAGAGAAGCAGCCGAGGGCGTATATTATACGCGACAGAGCATTGAACTACGGGCCATACTTCATCATACCAGCTTGAGGACCACATGTTGTATTCTACCCTCCTAGTCGCGCGTTGCGTACAGGATATCACTCTTTCTAAAAGCCAACAAGATGAGACGCACTCCCCCTGCATGTCACAGTCGGGGCTAAGGCGAAGAGGGAGACCAGAATCGGACTAGCTAGGCAAGGGGTGTAGCAATCGTTCGTGGGGAAGAAGCAAGGACAGAGGACATGGTGCGAAGTGGAAGAAACAGGGAAAGAGCGAGACGCTCGAGACGAAGAAATTGGAAATAGAAGCGAGATCAGCCAAACTATGACAGTGCAACAGATAAGAAGGAAAAAAGGTCTGGGACTATTAGGATTATATAGTCGCACAGCTCACAGAAGTAAGTATATACCATTGAACGTAAGTCATTCACTCAACGTAAATATAGACCACAACCACAGTACGAAGCTGGTTGGTCCAAAGTACGGAGTGCCCGTTACCGAAAAGATGATTGGCAAAAAGTGCCGTGCACTAGAAGTAGCGACATGAATCACGGGGGAAAAGATCATCGGCTTTATTTCGGCCGTTTGATTGGGTTAGGCAACCACTGGCCATTGGGTGCGGGTGCAAAGCCATGGGCAGGTACCTCCTTCATGGTGAGAGTATACGAACCCTGTAGGTTTTGCGCTTCCACCCGGTTGCCCCACCAAAGGTGTTCACCATTAAACGCATTGTCGACCGCGAGGCGGCGCGTGGTGGGTACCTCGAGACACAATGAAATGAGGAAGGACATGATGGCCGAGCCACAGTCAAACCCGGCAGAGAGAAGTTGTAGTCGCTCCAAAATTCAAAGTAGTGGTGGCGGAGGTAGTACTGGAAGAACCAGCCGACCAGGAACCAGGAGGTAAAGTTGATGCCCGTCGCAGGAGGCATCATGCCCGTCGCCGAGAAGAAAACGGGCCAGTTGATGAGACGCACCCACGAGTTGGGGTACTTTTTGGCCAGATACCACGTCGGGATGGGAATCACAGCACCAATGATGAACATGATGTTTAGTGCACCGTACGTCTGGCCAATTGCAAACGTCTTAGCGGGCCCGATGAGCCCCCAGATAATGCTCGCTAAACAGACAAAGCATCAAGTGATCATGGAAGGTCAGAATAATTAAAGAAGGAGGAAGTACGGTAGAAGGAAACGTACCAGAGTAGAAGGTGTGCTGATACTGGCACGTAAAGTGAGCCGGGCTGATCTTTTCGGCAGGATTGACACCGCAGAGGTTGTGGGTCGATCCAAAGAGGAAGGCAGTGACACCAACTTGCACCAGACAGGCCCGATGGTGGAAATCATCTGAGCCCAGAACATGTCGCGGGGGGGGATCTTCATATAGTGACCCAGCTTTAGGTCCGATACAAAGGTAACAGCTTGGGCCATGGAAATGTAGCCAAACGTCTTGAAAATCATCATGGCCACCGGCTTGCCCGGAATGGCGTAACCAACAATCATCTCGCTAATCACGTTGAGACCCGGCTCGTTGGCAGTGACAGCGACGATGATACCGATCGGGATCGTGTAGAGAGCACTCATGAGGATGGCAATGATGAACAGCCAAATGGGCAACTGGGTCTTGTAGCAGTAAATTGCAGGGACAGCCATCGCAAAGGAGGCCAGGAAGGTCACCAAGTACCACAGGTAAGGAACTTCCTTGTACCGCGACATGAGACGAGCGTGAATGTCAGGTTCCTCATGAAGAGACCGTTTGATTTGCTGGAGAATCTGAGGGCCGTAGTAGAAGGCGACATGCGTCAGCGTCGATGTGATGGCCCCAAACCCAACACAGTAGCTAATGATGAATGTCTGCCCTCACACCGTGTCAGTATACTGAATTTAATCTAGGCAAGCAACAAGAAGAGGACATACGGCACTGAGGTACTCCTTGGAATAAGTCTCGTAGGCAGGCAGCTTCGTTCAGCACATAATCTTTCGTCACCACATGGCTCACCGAGTAGGGTTTGCCAAAACGGTCAAAGATGCCCGAGTCGGAGAAAGTGAGGTAACCCGTGTACTTGGTATTGGTGGCCCACATAATGGGCGCCACAAACGCAATGATGACAAAGTAACCCACCATCGTATTGGCAATGGCAAACCAAGGGACAAAGATGGGCGAACCAAGTCCACTAGTAACCTGCAGCCAATCGAGAGTGATCAGGTTGAAACCAATGCCGCCCGACCCACCAAAGACAAGGTTGACACCTTTGTTCTTGGGAGCTGCCCAGGCGGGCCACGAAAAGACAGAGAGACCCGTAAAGAGATACGACGGAACCACTTCCCACAAAAACATGAGGAACGACGCCACGGAAAACATCTTGAACCGAGACCAGCCACGGAAACAGCCGACCTTCTTGTTATCGTGCATCGATGTGAGGAACGCTGTGCTGGTCAATTGCTTGGCCAAATCATCGAGGCAGGCCATACCAGCACCTGGCGACAAAGCCAGCATAAGAAAATCCAATGAGCTGGGTCGAGAGCGTAAGAAGAATCATGTACCCAGCAGTGATGTGCTGACCATAGTCGCGTGCTGCGTGTGATGAAAATGTCTGTGGAATATGCCGAGCCAACGCCAACCGTGGCCATGACGGTGATCAGCGTGTGTTCCTTGATGTTAAACGGACCGGGGTTGACCCAGTCGGCCAAGGGCCAATGGGGGGTAGGGAATCTTGGACATGGCCACACCAATGGGGTAGGCAAACATTGCACTGCAATAGATGGGAATCGAACCATAGGCCACTATCAGAGCGAAAAGAAACGATGAGTAAGTTAGCCCGAGACGTCCCTTCTTCTGCGAGCACAAACAACATCACGGCGAACAAATGCAACGTACCTGAGCAGAGAAGTACATGTTGATACCACTAAGCACTGTACAGGAAATCATGCCCATGAGCCAGGTGCGCAACGTGTTGGCCCTCATGTTGGGTCGTCAATGTTGCTGACGGCGGCACGCACTTCGGGGTAGATGGAATCGTCCCCGATCACATCTTCAAGACGTAGCTCGGCCTTCTGGTCGCCCTTGCGAAGCGCACGATCTGCTTCTTGCAGCAGTTCGGGGTCAAGATTAGGATCGTTGATGCGGCCATTGGTGATCTCATGACGAATGTCGTTCTCAATGCCACCAAAACAGGACGCTTCGTGGTCGAGGATGTAGGCGGTTTGGGGTTCTCATCGTTCTCAACCGGCTCCTTGGTCACTACCTCCTTCTCGGTAGGGCTGATGTCCATGGTGGTGGGGGTGGGAGCAAGGATGGGGGGAAAGAACGCGGGTGGAACGCAGACGAACAGCTATTATAACTAAAGGTCAAGATGGTGCAAAAAGGCAAAGTGACCCTTGTGAAACATTGACCTTAGTGTCGGCCAGTGCATTAATCGATGATCGAGATGATCGAGAGGCGATAATCACACCTAGATAAACCCGGTCTCCACACGCGACGAGGCATGGGGGCACTGTGCGGTGGCCACAAACGAGAACATGTGGGGGAATCAAAAACAGACTACGCCGTGAGATTGAGATGCCTGAGTACCTGAGTGAGGCACAGGCGTCAGGCCCCTCAGGCCTCAGTCTGGGTCTGGGCTCGCCATAGACCCGCTCTCGTTCTTGGCATGATGAGGCCCGGAGCGGGAGGCAGCAGGAAATTTTGTTCGACGTGCTGTGAGTGATCATGGAGAGATGCGGATGGCATGTGCTCGTCGCACTCGTCAAGTGAAAGTGCGCCTTGGCAAACTTGGTGGGAGACCATATGGCGAGGTGATCTTGCAAGATGCAAGATGAAAGATGCAAGCGTCAAGCTGCAAGCGGCTTCATGCACTTCATGAGCCTTACGCGCCTCCAGATGTTATCGACTATCGTAAGTCCGTGTGCTACACGTGGCTGGACTTGAATGTCTTTTGGGCTTTTTCCAGAGTCTAGCTGTTTAACGGAAGGGCGATCTTGCCCTGTCTTGTTGCCACCCTCTGTACTTTCTGTGCGGAGATCCAGGCTCTCTGTCGTGGTGACAAATTATGTGCCGGAAGCACACTGAAGGACTGCGAGCACTGATGCACTGATGGTTCCTGTGTGTTTTCTCTGTGATAGTTAGATGGCACCGGCGTTAGTAACTCACAGACCCTTACAATCGCTCATATATCATACCCACATTATCGATTATCACTAGCACTAGTCACTGCTAGTCACTAGTCACTCTCGATCTCGATTATTAAGTTTGCGAATATGCTCTTCTAGGCAACAGACAGTGGAGAAAGACGGCTCCACGCTCCACCCACACAAGCAACAACCGCATGTCAGGAAATGTACAGGGTATATGCACACGCCTGCAGGGCAACGCCACTGAATTTCTTTTTCTCTCCCGCACTATCCATTTCACAGCGGACATATTCGAAGTGATTAATGATTAGAGGCCTTAGGCCTTAGGCCCTTGGGTGGGTGTGAGAGACTTGAAGCTTGACATGTGACAGATGTGCTGCACGTGTGTGGTCCTATTTTTTGCTTTCTGTGCTGCACCATTTCCGCGCCTATATATACCTTTGTATATAACTCCTACCTTTTTACCTTAATTGATATTGAG
This sequence comes from Moniliella sp. 'wahieum', assembly GCA_003971905.1. Lineage (NCBI taxonomy): Eukaryota > Fungi > Basidiomycota > Moniliellomycetes > Moniliellales > Moniliellaceae > Moniliella > Moniliella sp. 'wahieum'. The sequence continues at coordinate 56,379 of RSEE01000053.1, read as the reverse complement.
GCCTCAGGCCTACATCTGAGAGGGGGCGGATTGACCATGATCCGTCGGGGCTGTGGGAGAGAGTGTTAACCTAGTCGCCCACTTGTATGTTTGACCACCGCTTTCAACATTGGATACACATCCCTCATTCGTCATTAATCATTAGAACTGTGTGGGTCTTACGTGGACCCGACCCCGAGTTCTGGGTTTCTCCAGATGTGAACGTGTGAACAAGAAGAGGAAGACATACTTTTTCGGGTAGCAACAATTCCACCAGATGATCATCTGCAGGGTGTGGGACTCTCCCTCTCTTCCTTATCTCCACACTGATTAATAGAGCGCAACGGCCGCGGGGCTGCGGACCCGACGGTTTCTTATTGTGGATTTGGGCAGGTTGTGATGGTGCCGGAGACGAGGACGACATTTTACCATGTATTCTGGGAAATGAGATGGACGTCTCGCCACGCGCGTGAGTTTTCTGTGAGAAGCTGGGTGGGGACCTGCCGAGCCTTACCCTCAACTTACGGAACGGACGTGCGTCGATCGAGACTGTGATTGGACTGGAGAAAAAGGTCAACTTTCAACGTTCAACGCGTTCAAGTTCAACACGTTCAACGTCCAACCGATTATCTTGTCACTATCACTATATTGTGGATTCAGAAGCCCCGTACAAAAGCCGATGGGGGACGGTGGTATTTGAGAAAGCACGGTACACGTTGTTACTTGCAGCGAGATGATCGAAGGCGCCAGCTGGAACTACTTTATCTCGAAAAACAACACCCCCGGTGGGCGGGAAAGTTGTTATAGTAGGTACAAGGAGACCACCGTCGGGCCTACGGCCCGGTCAGCTGCTGGGGCTTCTCGCCCCAGCTTGTGCTGGACGATCGTCGCCACCGTAGCCATCGTTCCGCCGGTCCACCGTTTCACGCTGGAGAGGATACCATATCACCAATCTGATCTGCTGGCGATTCCCCTGTTTCCTTAAGCGGGGTTGGCGCTACCAAGCAGCACACGCAGGAGATGCGTTAACGGGTCGGTTTAGGCGCAGCGTTTCGTGGTCCCAGCCTTAGGCTCTGTCAATGATACGGTTGTAGTATAGTAGGTATGGCGTGGCAATGGACGTTTTGGGGCAAGAGTGGTGGAGCGGAGAACCAGTGGATGCTGCTGGTTCATATCGATGGAGTTGGACAATGCTTGGATTTTACTTGCTGCTTTGTGCTATAGCGTCGGATGGGTCATTGGTCGTTCCTTGCAAATTTCAGTCCTGCATGATGCATGATGCATGAGCATGACGGCGGCTGGCCTCTCAGGCCTGAGGCTGAGTATGCTGGGGCTGGAGTGGCAGGCTGCGGACTCCCGCAGTCACTTTCGCAGTGCCCCCCGCGGGAGGCATGGGGGCAGCCACACGCTGTCGGGATGCCGATCAGCGCCCTGCTGCCGCTGGTGCCAGGCTGCGCCAGGGTCCACCGCTGCCGGGCGCGCGCGCGCGGATCACAGCGGCCGAGTGCCTGGGATAGGCCGCCGATCTGCTGACATAACCACCCGCCCCACCGGCCACGCGCCCCGAGGCGCGGCGGCGGCTTGGACGCCTGGGCACCCTTAGGGTTACCCAGCAGCCCTTCGCCTCAGATCAGCCGTCGCCGCCAGCATCCACCCAACCTCACCCCATCCATCCTCTCCTTCGCCGCCGCTGGCTCGGCCCCCTCCATCCCCACCCTCCCACATCTCCTCACGCCCGCGCGCAATGCCTGCTGCCAACCAGGACGCCGTCCTCTCCGCCGGCTGGTCCAACTACCGCCTCAACCACCAGCCCAAGCCCCGCCCCCAGCCGCCCGTCTGGGGCAAGCGTGCACGTAGGTTCCCCTCTCGCCCTGTCCTGTGCCCGTCTTCTCCAGCTGCATCCTGACCACGTCTCACGCAGTCAACCAGACCCAATGCCTCCTTGCCGAGGGCTACCTCGCCCCCGCCGCCGGCGCTCTCGTTGATACCTCTGTCAAGACCACCATTTCTTGGGACAAACCTGCTTCAAGAACAGCGGCGGCACGCTGGACATGTACCTGTATGCCCTCAACAAGTCGTCCCTCCTTCTCCCTATCCATGGATGGCGCTCCATCCCCGCCGACAAGGGCTCTACCTCGGTTAAGCTCGCTCCCTCGTGGTGGATTGATGACCCGCATACCTCACAGAACCAGAGCTTGTACATCAACATTGTCACCTCGGGCAACCAGCCGTGGGACACGGCCAACCCAACCGGCCCCACCTGGACCGCGATGTACGTTGCGCCTAGCAAGGGTCACAACCCCCCCAAGGACGCCTTTTCTGATCCGTCGATGAGCGACAAGGTAATCTCCGTCTTCTACGCCTCGGGCGGCTTGACCGGTGCAGGCAAGACTGCGGCAATTGTGTGTCCGCTCATTGTGCTTGTCGTGGTTGTTTCTTTGGTCATCCGCAAACTCCACATTAATCGCAACAACAAGACGGCCGACTTTGCCGAGAAGGTGGACAAGCGCATGAGCCGTATCTCCATCGACTGGAACGCAGGTGGAGATGGTCGTCACGGTGCTGTTCCGGGTTCCCGCCCGGCTTCCTACGTCTCGCAGTCTCGCCCCGGCAGCACGTTTGGTCCAGGGATGCATGGCACTTCGTACTCGGTAGACTATGGGCTGCACAACCGTGCCGGCATCGGTGCGAGCAACGACATGGAGTGGAACAACGCAGGTCAGCGCTCCTCCCAAATTTCCTTTGCTCCAGGCACACGCGTCTCGGCATACGACCCTACCGTGCCCTCCCCCTTGGCTGGCGATCGGTCTCATCGTGCTTCCTCCTCGACGGGCGTCATCGGTTCCGGGTCCAACTTGAAACAATCGTGGTACCCCCCTGCCCCTGCTCGTCGTGGGATGGAAGACGACGACATGGAGGATCTAGACGACTTTGCCGTCATGTCGGCCGAAGAGAAAATGGGCGCTCGTCCGCTTCCTTCGGCCGAGGCAATTGAACTGGAAATCCCCGGAGGAAGTCATCCCCTGTCTGCTGCCCCTGGGCCGCATGACTCGGTCATCACTCCCTCCGAGGCGACCAACCCCTTTGATCTGGATCTGACCCCGGGCCAGTCTCCCATGCCGCCCCAACAGGAATTTGGCCTTGCCTACGCAGATACTTCCTTTTCCCACGATGCAGCGTACGATGATGGTGCTATGGTTTCCAACGGACCCATTGGCCATGCCTACACGCAATCGGAGGACCAACGGTACGGCCCCCAACCTGTTACCTGCCAGAGGAGAGTACGACCACAGACACAGCGACCCACGTGATTGCCGAGCCCGAAGCGCAAGGCCAACACCCCCTTTTTGTCGCCGACGCGGCGGATGATCCTTGGTCGGCCGATATGGATGCGCGGCCGGCTGGCCATCAGCCCAGGGCGAGCGAGGCATGGACGCCCGCTGATTTCCCCGCGGCCGAGCCAGTTGACCAAGGCTTTGCTGCTTACCAAGCCGCTACTGCCGCAGGGCTTACCGACGACCTTCCCGCCGGAGGACATGGGCGGTCCACCTCGGTTGCCCAGCGAGAAGTGGGGAACACCCATGCTCGTACGGCCTCTGCCGGCCCGCGCACACTGGTAGGAGCTGCTCGGCCCCAGTCGGGCGTTTCGGGCCAATCGGTTGGAACGTCGTTGGTGTCGAACGAAGACCAAGTGGTAGGCTACACTGAGCCAGGTGGCTACCCCGATGCATATGATCACCACGCCTGATCGTTATCATCATGCATCATGGTCATGGCCATCTATCACACTCTTTTTCGGTTGACGCGTTCACGGTCCACCTTGGATTGCTTTCTCGGCTTGGTCGTATCACTCCCTTTCTCGGATCCGCCCCCAACTTCCTTTTGACCCGCACCCTTTTGACCTATGCCCTGCCGGATGACGTTGTCTTCCCCAGACATGGGTCTCCAGCCCCGGAGGCTGTCAACATGATCCTACGTTCCCTTGGCGGCCGCGAGGTTTCCCACTGCTTCTCCTTTCGTTTTTTTCGCTTTGATCTTGGCTCCTACTTGTCTGCTTGGTTATTATCCTTGCCATCTTTTTACCATGCCTCTTGCTTGCGTCGTGAAGACCTCTCTTAGTTCAACGTCCATGCGTCGTATAATGAAACCCGAAGCTCAGGCTCCCCTGCTCCTATTGGAACGCAGCGCTCATACATCACGTGGAGCGGATGGATGGGAGGAACATGATGATGGGGATGATGACAGGGAGACACCAGCTAGACGCGTGCTGCACCAAGCTGAGCCTGCCTGGCAGAATAACCCACTGGTACAGGTACTGATGATCGATCATCGATCATCTCACCTCACTCACTTTAAATGAGCAGTTCAGTTCGCGCCGCCGATCATCGATCATTGATTAATTGATCAATTGAAAATTGAACTGTTGAGTGATGAGCTCATCTATCTGATGTGGAGCGTCGCCCAAGCCTGGTCTGTGCACACGTGCTAGAGCCCGCCCAGCCCGCCCAGCCCACCCGTTTTGGATGGGGATCAAGCTTCAAGTCGATCAAGATGGACAGCACAGAACCAGACGTCGGCGCTTCAGCCGAGTCAACCCACCAGTACCACAACGCCCCGAAAAGGACATAACTAGACAGCCATTCGTTCATTTCACACATTCCATTCATAAGCGTCACGCCGAGAGAAGGAGGACTTTGACGAAGAAGTACTTGGGGAAAGCTACTCCTCCTCGGACGCCTCGGCCGCTGCATCGATCGCGTCATTGTGAATAAGGCACTTCTGAGTGGCCTTGAACGCATCCAGGCAATCCTCGCCCTTGGGCTCGGTCTCGGACGTGGCGAAGCACGAGAAGGCCGTCTTGAAGCTCTCGGCGCACGGGCCACTGAGCTTAGGTGCCAACAAAGGGCTTTCCCAGTTGACTTCGCCTGCTTCGAAGGCCAACGGCGTCTCGTCTCCCGCAAGAATGTCGGCCACCTCGGCCACAAGCACAGTGACGTCCACGTCTTCCTCTCCCTCATCTGCATCTGACCAGAAAAGGGGTTAGCAGTGCGTCAAAGAGAAAAAAAGAGAGTGGCCAGGCTTACCTTCCGGTGTCACGGTAGCTGACTGGACGATGATAACTTGCTCAGGAATCAGGCCAAGTCGGGTGTGCCAAGCAGCGCGGGTAGGCTTGGTGAACGACGGGGGGGCTCCTCAGTCGCAGGAGCCGGGGTCTTTTGGGCTTGCCAATACGGTCGTGCCATGCCCCGCGCTTCTCCGGCACCGTACCACCCTGTGCTTCGACCGCGTAGTGACCCAGACGTTCACCATAGTTCCCGCGACTTTCGAGGTACAGCTGATCGGGCCGGAGGCGAGGTAGGCCACTCCCCCCAGGGTGGCCAGGGGGTGGCGACGCGTCGGCCCATCACGGGGGCCGGGGCAGCAGGCGCAGCGGGCGCAGCGGCACGTGTGGAGGCGAAGCGCACACCGGCTGTGAGAGCAGACCGAGCAGAGGAAGAGGCACGAACGAACATCAGGACTAAGTGCAGGTGGAGGGCTTGGGGCTGGGGTGGTGGGTGGGTATCGAGTATCGGTCAGAACAGAGCGGGACCGGGGTTGTTATACGATAGTGAATTATCAGCTCAGTTCAATGGGGGCCGAGACGGCAGCACAGCGCCAGTGTCCGAACCGGGTTATTAATCTGTTGCGCTCAGTACTTGGATCCTGGAGTAAACTAGTAACCCACTCCCGGTGTGCCGGCTGGGCCCGGTGATATGCTGTCTGGTTGCAACATTGACAGTACCGGCGCTCAACCGCTCAGCCTGAGCCTGACCAAGCTAATGAAGCCACGGGAGGTTTCGTAGAGACACTATGAGCTGGCTTATGGGTCTGGCTATATATGGCCAAGCTATAAGGCCTGACTATAGTGACTTCTACTATAGTACTGCAAGCAACTCTCCTATGCGCTTCTTTCAGCCTCTCTCTTCCGGTTTCTGGGCTGGACGGTCAACGTATAGTCAACGGGGGTCGAGCGGTAGCCTGCGGTAGCTTTTACTCGGGGACAAATGTCAATGTAGTATCAAATGCAGGTGTCTCTAAGTTTCGTTAGATCTCTGATACGAATAAGTCACCATATGGCCAACACGGACCTATAGTTATCCTAAGTGGCCCCTAGCATAGTGCTGGGGACTGGAACCATTTCTACCAGAAACCCTCGGTGCCCAACACTTCCAATGCATATCATCTGCGGCTACTGGGCAGTTCGAGGAACCAATCAAGCGCGCACCATGCAGTAAGAACCCAGAGGAAGTCTGTACCCTTCTCAAGAAGCTCCCACGGTGAGACCGGACATTGTTAAGCAGATCAATGCCAAGGCCCATGGTGTATGGCTGAGGACGTAGGTTCGTCTTTCTCTGTTGGCGTGCTCCCTTAGAGATGAAGGCACCTCGCCATCGCCCACTGCGTATATCTCGGGCCTACCCTGTTCGAAGCGCTATGTCGCAAGCCCCACAGTTGAACGTTTGAACATTGCTTGGGGCAGCCGAAGCGTTTGAGAAGGGGCACGGGGGCGGTAACCAGCCCCGGCAATGCGTCTCGGTGGCGAATTCCGCTGCCGGCGGAGTGGATTGGGTTGCACCGGGCGTCTCGGTGGCCTGGGCGGGGCGCTGAGATTGCCTCATCGGTGTGCCGCACTTGATTTCAAAAGTATCCACCCCTCTATCTCTGGTTAGTGTGTGGTGGTGTGGTGTTATGACGCTGTGCCGACGGGACGGTGGAGAGCACAAGCGCAACCACCTTCCCTGTCCTCCAGTTTTGCCCCATCATGGCATCCGGGTCCGCAGCTGCACCCGCTCGGACCCAGGCCGGCGCGAGCGATCTCGATGCGTTCCGTGCCGAGTGGGCCGCCGACATCCGCCAGCAGCGCCATGCCTTCCAGCTCCACGACACGCCGTGGACGTCGGGGGAAGCACCGGCGGCAGATGCCCAGGCTGCCGAGGACGGCTCCGCATCTGAGTCGCACGACGACTGGGCGTGGACGTGGACCGGAAGGCCGGGCTCGAGTCCAACGTCGCAGAGGAGGTGCTCGGCCTCTTTGGCCCCGAGTCGGTCCTGGGCACGTACGTCGACGCTGTTCTTGCTGAGCGAAGCGGCGATCTCGACACTGCCCTACGACTTTATCGCTCTGCTTTCCGTGCCGACGAGAGTGTGGACCGCACCTTTCGTCGTGCCGTCGTGGTAGCCAATGATCCTGCGGCTATGTTCCCCCTTCGCCCTCCTCACAATGGTATGCCCGACCCTCACCGCTTCTTGCGACGCCTGGCACGCAAAGTTCGCCGTGCTGCCCTACCCTCTTCGGTGGTACAGGGGAGGAACCCGCGCTTCAGCTCCTGTCCTTCCTCACGACGACGATGCAATTTCCGCCCTTGCTCACGCAACGGATGGGATGAACCTTGATGTACCGCCCCTCGATCCGGAGGCCACGGCGACCTCTTCCAAGCCGCCTGCAGATTCTCACCTTTCGCCCCCGCCTGCCATTCTTCCTTCGCATGAGCTTCCATCCAGTGATCTCACTTCCAAGTACAGAAAAGATATTGCGTTAGGGCCTCTGAGCGGGATAATGGACGAGGCTCGTGCGCTTCGGGCCCGTCTGGCTCGGGAAGCTGAGATCGAGGCTGCACAGGGGACCACCCACCAGGCCATCGACCCAACTCGCTTGGGACCACCATTGGAGCCTGTCACAGCCACCGAAAAACTAGAGCGACTCGGAAGCATGACCACCATCCTCCTGCAGATCGGGACGCTCCGTGTCCCCTTGCAACGCTTCCCGAGGAAGTATTACTAGGGATCTTGACCCGCGTCCTTTCCCTTCCTCAATCCACTGGCGTGAGGCACCTTCCTTTCCAAGATCCGGCCGAGACGGATGTGGTAGAGGAAGGATTAGGCTCTCCCCCGCCGGCCCACGGAGCCAAGGGGAAACGGTCCGGCAGCAAATCCGAGAGCACTCGTCCCCTTCTCCAACCCCCCGCTACTGCTCGCGAGCCCGAAACCGAGCAGCAAGGGTATGACGTGACGTCTCTCGAGACGTTTGCTCGGACTTGTTGGAAAGTACGCCTTTTGTCTCTGGAACCACTTTTGTGGCGACAAGCGGTACGGCACGTGTATACCGGCCCCCAGGTAGCGCACATGGATCTGCCCGCACCCGATGCCACTTTCCCCCCCCCCATTGAGAAGAAGGAGAAAGAGGCTCACTTGAAGGGAAAAGAGGCACGTGAGGCGGAACGTGAACGGGAGACGCTCATGCTTCGCGCCCAAGAGTGGGCAAGTATGCAAGTTCTGATTCGAACCACCTATGGCACAGTCCACGGCTTGCCTATGCACCAACCGCGTGTCCGCACGGGCGGGGTGTACATTGCTTCGTGTCATTACCTACGGGATGGCCAGTCCGAGTCGTCGTCGTGGATTCGGGTGTTACAGCGGATCGAGTACTTTCGTTACTTGCGTTTTTACCCTTCAGGCCTGGCCTTGTCTCTTCAAACTACCGATACGCCTCAGGAAAAGGTGCGCCAATTGCACCATCCGTGGATCATGCGGCAACGAGGCTCGGCCGTGGGCAAGTGGGCTCTCTATGCTTCGTTGAAGATGTATGATTTGATGCACCCTACTGGCGATGGCGCAGAGGGAGACGACGGACAGAGCGCGGTGCAGGAGGCTGAGAGGGAAGCTGAGTATGCCAAGTACCCGGGTCCCGTGGTGGCGGTAACGGATGTGCTGGACCCGACCATGCCCCACATGCGCTTTTTCCTTGTGCTCAGTTTACGACAGGCAACAGCACGCACCCAAGGCAAATGGAACCGGCTGGACATGGTGCGGTCTCAGTCGCTCAACTTGCGCTATGGCACGGTGGACGACATTCCGGCCCGCCACCGCACGGCTTTCTCTACTCGCCGGTCCGCAGTTTTTCCACGTAACTCATCCTGTGTTTCTTTTGTTCAATCCCTTTCCTTCAGGGGACTTCTTGTGATCCGGAAGGGCTACGCAGTTCAGGCTGAACCACCCGCAGGTAGAACCGACCCCGAGGAGGAGGCAGCGTAGGCATCGAAAACGGGTGGCATCACGTGATGATCGCTGATCGATGAGGCTCATCCCTGAGGTTACATACGCACCCCTGGGGTCCGTGCTGATACAGTCGCTCGTCCAGAGTCGCTCGCAGTCGCTCGCTCGCTCTACCACGTAGTTGCTCACCACCATGTCCGACCTCTCCTGGGAGCCGACCAGTGCGAAGACCTACCCCCGTCCTGACTGGGTACACGACTCGACGCGCTTTGCGCTGCTCGACGGCGAGTGGACGGTGCTGTTTGATGACGAGAACCAGGGCACAGCGGCTGGCTGGGGCGCCAGCGGGCTCCCCGCCCAGGCTGGTGCGCAGGCGCAGCGCACCATCACGGTACCCTACGCCTTCCAGTCCCCAGCGTCGGGCATCAATGCTCCCCATGAGGCACATGAGTATCTATGGTACGAACGCACTTTCTTCTTGCCCCAGGAAGTTGCCACGCAACATGTCTCCCTTCACTTTGGTGCGGTGGATTACGAGTGCTCCATTTACCTTGATGGTCAGAAGATTGGAGAGCACAAAGGAGGTCACGTTCCCTTTTCTTTTCCCATCACCTCGTACCTCAAGCGTCAGGGCCACAGCTACCGTCTGACGGTGCACGTCGTGACTCGCCCTTCGACCTTACCCAGCCGCGGGGAAACAGTACTGGGTTCTGGACGGTAGCGCCTCGATTTTACACTCCTACCAGCGGAATTTGGCAGAGTGTATGGATGGAAGCATCGCCTCGCTCGGGAGAATCGCCAGCGCGCATCTCGGCCGCTCACACTATCCTCCGTACCGACATACTCAAGGGCGACCTGCTCGCCTGGGTTGCAGTCGAGGGCGGGGGCAAGGCGCGGACCTTCGTGCGTCTGCAGAGGTATCTCTCGCCGGCACTCTCTGGGAACGTCCAAACCAGTGGCGGTGTCTCCTTTGAAATCGACGGAACTGCTGCCGGAGCCTCCGACGCTCACCCATTCCCTCCTTGTTTCTTCTACCGTGCAAGCCCAGTTGCCTTCGGCCTTTGTCGGAGCCCACCCTGCTTCGTCCACCACTACGAATGTGCTGAAATCGTGGCGTGATGCGCGGCTTCGGGGGGAAGACACGGTGCTGCAGCAAGCGGCCTGGTCGGACAACGGAGTGGCACTGTGGTCCCCGCTGCACCCGATTTTGTATGACGGTGCTCACCCTGACCAATGCAGATGGTGAAGTGGTAGATGTGGTGCGTACCACCGTTGGTGCCCGCTCGCTTGAATGGGACCCTGTGCCTCTGCGCCAGGTGGGGGACAAAGAGGTACAGCCCAAGGGTGCCTTCCGCCTGAATGGCTACCTTACTTCCACTGCCTCATGCTCGACCAGGGTTACTGGCCAGAAACCAACCTCACCCCCCCTGATGACGCAGCAGTGGGAGGGACCAAGGGGATCAATACGGGTCTTGCGCTGAAGCGGGACATTGAGTGGGTAAGGCGATGGGCTTTGATGGGGTGCGCAAGCACCAAAAGGTTGAGGATCCTCGGTTCCTCTACTGGGCTGATCGTCTTGGGTTTTTGGGTACGCATATTTTTTTCTCTCTCTCTCATTCGAGGTGACGAGCCAAACGCTAACTTGTGCTCGAACTGCTCTCTTCTTCAGTCTGGGGCGAGTTTGCCAATGCGTACCAGTGGTCGGAGGAGTACGCAGAGCGGATCGAACAAGAGTGGACGGAATCCATGCAGCGCGACCGGAACCATGCGTCGATCGTGGCCTGGACCCCGGTCAATGAAAGTTGGGCCTACACCGATCTGGAACAACGCGATGAGCAGGGCCAGCTGACCCAGCTGGCATTGCGCCAACGCCAGCATATTGGCCAATTGGTCCAGTTGACCAAGCACCTCGATCCCACCCGTCCCGTCAACGATAACTGTGGCTGGCAACATGTCGCTGGTGACTTTGCCTCCTTCCACGATTACAGCGATGGCACATTTACGAGACGTGTCGCCACCTCCTCCCAGCCGAGCCAAACGGAACGCAATCTTGGGGATCAAGGATGAAGGTCGTCGGGCGATGTTTGTACCGTCACCCGGCACGGCGCAGGCGGCCGTAGCAGGCACCACGTTTACAGGTGCACCCTTGCCACGGGGGTATGTGCCCGGCATGCCTGTCCTCAACACCGAGTGTGGCGGGATCAACATTTCACCACCCAAGCGCAGCCCGAGGCGAAAGAAGTCTCGGCCTCTGGCGGACAAGATCTCGGTATTGGAGGCGACTACAGCGGTGCCGAATGGGGGTACACGACAGCCTCCTCGGCACAAGACCTGCTTGCGCGAATCCGACGCGTGGCTCTGGCGCTGGTAGGGGTCAAGGTGGCAGAGCGCGAGGGGGGCTTGGACTACGCGTTGTCCAAGTGTCCTGCTCAGGGAGTACGCGGGCAAGAGGCGGCTGGAGCAACCCATCTGTGTGGCATGGTGTACACCCAACTGGCCGATTGCGAACAAGAAACTAATGGCCTGCTAACCACCCAGCGCGAAAGCAAGTTGCCTAACGAGGCACTCCAGGCGGTCTGGACGAGTTGCGCACGGTCTACTTCGCCAGCTTGGGGGAGTGGGTTTAACACTTGACGTTTATGTCAGTGTAGGAGATATGAATGGATTGCCTATCCGCGTATAGCTATTACACCGAGCTTGACCTGGCCTGCAGTGCCTTGGCTTGCCTGTGGGTTAGGCCAGAGATGGCGCGGGCGCATCAGACCCTCTACCAGTTTACTAGAGAACCACAGTAGCGTCATGGATTTTTCGTGTCGTCGGACGTAGGCAGGGATACTAACCGGGACGGCCAAGGTATGCTATGAGAATGTCATTGCTCAATGTGGCATGTCGCTGTAACGATCCTGGAAATTGAGCGTTGAGCGGGGCGACATGACGCAAGCGTGTGCCACCGCGCTCAACCCATCAACGCCATCCTTGCGTTCCATGTCGGATTGGCCAGCGCACTCACGCAACCCGCCCCGCAACCGCCAGTTAGTATTTACCGCTTATCGATTATCGATAAGTTGTTGCTTTACGATTTCGATTACCGATTTTTGGATGATCGATAATCGATAACTCAATCAATCGGAGGACCGTGTTGCATGTGTTCCGCGCTGCTTGCTCATCGCCCCTGAGGCCTGGGAGGATTGACCTGTTCCATCCTGCAAAATTGGAATCGCCTGCCCCACCTGCTCACCTCCTCGACCCCTGGCATCCTTCCTACCATGGCCAAGAAGGACGAACTTCCTGCGCCTTCGAGTGTGCCACCCGCTGCCCCCACCAGCCGCAGCAAGCGTCTTTTGCCCTTCTTGGCACTGGGCGCGCTGGTGGTAGTGGTGCACACCCTACGGATCCCAACCTGGCTCCCGGTTCCGACACGCGATGCCCATTCGCGCGGCCAGCCCCTGGCCGAGGTTGACTGGGATGCATATTGCCCCCAAGTCCCAGCCTATCAGCATCACCTCCCCCACCGGCGGCACTGAAGGCTCCGAGCCAAGACCAGCTCGCTCACCTGCTCGCTGGGGCATTGAAGGTGGACACTTCGGTGCAAGATGCCATGCCCCATGTGAGCGATGCGCCTGAGGTGTGGGCCAAGATCTTTGATCCCTTCTTTACCTATCCAGTCGGCCTGGCCGCTGTTGCACGCCCCCACGTCCCCTGTCACACTGGAAAAAGTGAATGGACATGGACTGTTGTACGAGTGGAAGGGAACCGACCCAACGCTCAAACCCCTTCTGCTCATGGCCCACCAGGACGTGGTACCAGTGCTGGAAGAGACGGCACTTGTGGTTGCACAACCCCTTTGGCGGGTTCTACAACCGCACCAGTGGCTTGATCTGGGGACGCGGCGCACAGGATACCAAAGCGTCCTTGACTGGCATCTTGACCGCCGTGCAGTCGCTCCGGAGGCTGGGTACACGCCCAAGCGCACTCTTCTTCCTCAGCTTTGGCTTCGACGAGGAGCGGGGCGGGTTCGAAGGCGCAGGCCGCATTGCCCCCGTGATCGAACAACGGTATGGCAAGCATGGCGTGGCAATGGTGGTGGATGAAGGTGGCGCCTTCTCCGTCCCCGAAATCGGAAGCGGGGTGGGGTACAGCATCGCCCCCGCCACAGCGGAAAAAGGTAAACTCAACATCAAGGCTACCGTCCAGACCCAGGGGGGTCACTCGTCTGTCCCGCCGGCTCACACGGGATCGGGTACCTGAGTCAACTCGTCGTTGCTCTCGAGGTGAGCCCGGAAGCCGCGGTGCTCGATACCACGCCCCACAATCCTTCTTGGGGTCGGCTGTTGTGTGATGTGGCGAGGCGGGCAGGGACCTCTGCGCGAGGCTCTGCGCGACGTGGTACAACTGGAACAGAACAGCTTTGGTGCTTGTCCCATGCACGCTCAGCGGCTCGAACGCGCCAAGGCGAAAGCATTGACTCATGTCGGGCTTTCAGCGTGCCGCGTTCCAGACCACCCAGGCTACCGATCTGATCCGAGGAGGGGTCAAGGTCAATGCGCTGCCGGAAGAGGTGGAGGTGATTGTCAACTACCGCATTGGCACATTCTCCTCGACCAACGCTCTGCGTCGCCACTTTGCTAACACCGTGTTACCTGTAGCCAAGAAGAATGGATTGAAGCTGGATGCGTGGTCGGACGGAACGCTGAGCTACTCGCCACCCACAGCCGCAGCAGGCACCATCGTGCTCCGCGACGCATTTGGGCATGGACTGGAACCTGCGCCGGTCACCCCGCTTACCGGACCGCTTTCCAAACCCTGGCAACTGCTCAGTGGTGTCATCCACTCCGTCTGGGACCCAGCCACTTCGCCCGACGCAGCCGATCGGCAGGCCAAGTTGTACGTCTCGGGCGGCACCAGTTTGGGCAACACAGACACGCGTTACATCCACAACAGCTCGTCTGCGTCTTCCGCTTCAGCCCGCGCTCATCCACCCTCCGACGGAGGACGAGCGGGCGATCGTGGGCCGCTGGGGCGCGCACACGGTGAATGAGCATGTGCATGCTAGTACCTGACTGCCGCCTGGACGTTCTACACGCAGCTGATCCGCGCGAGCGATGAGACGGAGCTGTAGATGCGGCGGGGCGGCGGAGGGGCGGATGGATTGGATTGGATTGGATTGGATGGATGCGATGCGATGGGCTTGCGTGTGTGCGTTGCGGTTGCGTAGCATTCAGCCTACAGGAGCGGCAGCAGATAAGCGCCAACGTATATATAAAGGGGGCGCGCCCTGCCAGGAGGGGGGAATGGGCCTCGGCGCCTCCATCTGGGTCGACCGAAGCAGCGTTGAAGGTCAACGTGCAATGTTCAACCACGTGCCGCCATGGAGGTTACGGCGTTACGCTTGCCGGTTACCAGTGGCCAGCGCCCAGGCGCTGAGGCGTCCACGGCCAAGCGTCGACAGCGCATTCGTTGAACACCAAACACCGAACATTGAACATTGAACTCTGGCGCGGCCACAGACTGGCAGGCGGCTGGCGGGCTGGCCACGGCGCGGGCGGACACTGGCGCTGCGCCCTAGGCGCCCATCATGCATCGGGTGTGCATGTTCAGTCAGCTCAGCGCTCAGCGATTGTCGATTGCCGATGGCCGATTAGTCGATTAGTGAGCCTCCGCGGCTGAGCTCACGCCATCCCTCTGGGTCGCTCAGCTGAGCTCAGCTCCCCTGCCTCCCGCCTCCTCCCACCGTGCCTGGCCCTCTCGGCGCTCCGCTCCCAGCTCCCCCCCATCCGTCGCCGCCCGCGCCCCCGCGCAGCGTCCCCCCTTATACCCATTGGCCGAGCTCTCCACCCAGGCGTACGCCAGCGCTTCCCCACGCCGACCCCAAGGAGCCACCCAGCTCCTCCAGCAGCGCTTCCGCGACGCCTCTGCCCTCTGCGATGAACTGGGCGACTACTTTGCTGCGCGCCGCGCCGTCGAGGCCTCCCATGCCCGCGCCCTGTCCAGCTGGCCAAGCGCCCGTGCTTTTCCCGCACGTGCGCCCCGCGGCGTTCGTCCCATCCTCGACGCCCTCATGAGCGAACTCGACGCCTTGACCCAGGTCCATGCCGCACGCGAACGCGCGGTGCACCTGTGTGAACAACAGGTGCGCGAAGCCCCGTCCAAGGTGCCTGGGCCCAGCTCTCCCGCGTTCGAAGACCGGTTGCACGATACGACACGCGACTTGAACCTGCTCGAGTCGGGGCTGACGCGCGAGTCGCGTAAGCTCGACTCGAATTCGGAGCAGACGCAACAGTCGGCCGCGCACCGTGGCCCAGATGCAGAAGGATGTGGACCAAGCGTTGATTCAGTGGCGCAAAGATGCGGCCCGGCGTTCCAGCTGGCCCAGCGCGCCGACGTCGAACGTCTCACCCTGTTGAAAGAGGTGGTGGCTCAATTTAAACGGGCGCCGCCGACTCGGCCCATCAGTTGTCCAACGCGGCTGAGATGGCGCTGCAAGCTTCGTTGGGCCTGGACGTGGAGCACGAGGTACTTTCCTTTGCCCAAGTGGCAACATCGACGTCCTGCTCCACCGCCTCCTCTCATTCCGCTCCCGCCCTCTCCCGCCGTCAGAGGCGTTGGCCGAAAGCAGGGGAGAACCCACACCGCGGCGCGAGTGGACGAGCCCAAACCTTCCGGTCTGCGAGGCGCGTTGGGCCGGTTCGGCCGCCGACAGAGTCACAAGGAACCCCCTCCCGTGCCCGCGCGGAGCAACTCGCCCGAGTCCCAGGTATCTGAGGCCCCCTCGGGAGGCTTCATCCGCCGTGGCAAGACGTTGCTCGGTAGCAAGCGGGCCACCAAGCTGTTCACTCACCATTCCGGCAGTCCCGCCCCAGACTTTGGCCCACCGCCGATCCAAGAAGATGTGCGCGATACGCCCGACGTAGCAGTAGACTTGTTGGCTGACGATCCGGCGGAGCGCGATGGCCACTTTGCTCCTCTCCAACCGTCTCACGCGGATCACAGGTCGCTTTGGGCGCCGGCGTTGGCGCTGGCGCGAGCTGTAGCTGGCGCCGCGGGTGCTGCTCTTCTCTCCAATGGTGCTGCGCCCCCGGACTTGAGTACCTTGTCTGTCTCCCCTCCCCCTACGTCGGCGCAGGACGATGAGGCACTGCAGTCGCTACGGGGTACTTGGCACCGCCCAAACCGGCGTGCGTCGCGGCTCGTCCACCCGTCGTGCACCTCCGTCTCCGTATGGTGCCACCACCACCGCCACCCCGATCCCGAAGATCCATTTACTACCGAAGCACCCAGTTTGACCCCGGCGCCTACCCTGCCTGCGAACGCACTCAAGATCAATGTGGCAGAAAAGGTCAATGTCTACTTTACTGGTACCCTCGGTTTCTCGCCTCATGGTTGTTGGGGACCTAGAAGCTATCGTGAACCCAACTGCCATCCCACCGGCTGGCCAGCGTCCCCGTCCGCCTGGACCAAGCGCAAAACTTGGACCGCTTGGTGCCCAACCCGGCTTTCCTACAGCCCGCCGCCGGAACAGGCGAATGGGACTTGAACTTGGCTGCCCTGGCACAGGAACGGACCAAAGTCGTCCTGGCCAAGTACCAAGTCCATATCGACCCGGCTGAGCAGACCCAGTCCATCCCGCTTCAGTTGCAGGCACAGTGGCGTGTGCTGGAGGACCATGCGGACTTGCTCCTGCGCTACGAGGCTGGGGGCAAGTTGGCCCCGAAGTTAGACGAGGTGGTGGTGGAAACCACTGTCCCACACACCACTCACGTCCAAGCGATTCCTGAGACAGAATCGTTTGATTTATCTACAGGTCTGCGCGCTGGGCCCTCCCCCGCTCCGCTCTCGCCCAAGCTGGCGTCATTCGCGCCCGCTTCTTCGTCCCGGCTGGCGAGGCGCAACCTGTCAAGCGTCCTGGACCACCGACGGGACCGGTCGGACGTCGCTCTGGCCTTGGTCCAGGCTGGACAGGATACCTTCGTCTCGGCCACACGCTCGGCCCAGGCAGGCACCTACGTCGCCACCTAACGCGTAACGCGTAACGCGTTTTCGTAAACCGCGTACGAGTTGCGCGCGCAGGTTAAACGTTAAACGTTAAACGTCAAGGTGCGGCGAAGGAACTTATCACCTACTACCTATCACCCCCCCATCACATACGCTCGTTTTTTTGTTTGGCTTGGCTTGGCTTGGTTTGGTTTGGTTTGGTTTGGCGGGCATCGGTATCCGGATCCTTGCCTCCTTTCCTCCTTGCCTCCTTTCCTCCTTGCCTCCTTTCGTCCTTGCCTCCTTTCCTCCTTGCCTCCTTTCCTCCTTTCCTCCTTGCTTCCCTTCTTTCTTTCTTTCTTTTTTTTCTTGGCTCTGTGTTCTTCTTTGATCCCCTCTTTTGGTCTCTGCTTGGAAGTTGTTGTTTGCGTGCGTGGGGTGCTTGTGCGGGACGCTACGACCCGCGGGTTAGGGCGGTGGGTGGTGCGGGATCATCGATCAGGCCTCAGGTGCGTAGCAGATTCGTATTCGGCGCTGGGAGCGGTAGATTGGGGTTGGATGTTGGATGTTGGGGGTTGCTTTGATGGAAGCTTGAAGCTTGGAGCTTGGAGCTTGGAGCTGGTCTCGTTGGGACTCGTTGGTCCTGTGAGGCTCTGTATGTTTTCCGGCCTTGGCAGTTCAACCCCACCACACGAAGTTCATGCAATGGCCGGTGAGATCTGTGAAGGATCAAGCTGCTCAAGCAGATGAAGGCCAGGAATGAATCGATGGGGATGCAATCACGCAAAGACAGTCCCGAAGTGCAACAAGGAGAGACGGACCAGACGCGGAACGGGGCCGCTGCACACAGGCCTATAGACTGCTTAAGTTTACTTGTCGCATGTCGCATGCCGCCCACCTTGCCTTGTGGCTCGCCCGTCCACCATCCGTTCTGACCTGACGATGACCTCGACCCCTTTTAGCCTCCATCGTCTCTCGAAGCAAGTTGACGTTGTTGCCGGCATGGTGCGAACGCCGGCGCCTGATCTATGCGCACAACTGATTGTGCCAGCGGCGAGGAGGACTCATGGGGTGAACATACGTTGCATTTGCTCTTCAGCACGCTTCAATGGGTTAGTGGTATACTACATCGTTGCCAGACTGGCCCTGTGCCTGTGAGACATCGATGTGACAGGGGTTCGATTCCCCTTTGAAGCATACTTTTTCTTTCCTTCATTTTTTTGCGTTCCCCCCTGTCCCGGATTGCCCCAAAGTTCATGCAATGCTTGCTTTAGGGGTTTGCACAGCGTCAGCCTGGCCCTTCCTGATCCTATGCTTTGGGGGGCGAGCGGGTTAGCACCGCAGTGTCATTGTGCAGTCTCAGATTCAGGTGTGCGGTTCAAGGTTTCAAATTTCAGCGTTCGTACCTTCCTTCTCGACGAGGCAGTGGCGTTTTGAGATGGCGACAACGGTTTCTGGGTTCCGGATAGCATAGGGTCCCAGGGTACAGGGTATCGGGGTTCCCGGTTCCCGGTTACCGGGGTGCTCAAGCTCAAATTTCAAAGGACTAAAGGCAAAAAAGGTCATCGATCATCAGCGTGCCGCTTGAAGCTTCCGTAGCTTCATTGGCCTCGGTGCATCGGAAGCGCCCCGGTGGTGGGGCCAGGCAACCGGTAAGGCCAAGGCGCATCCGCATCAAGCCATCTGCACCAACCGCTGGGGATAGATTTGACGGATGTTCGATAGAAGACCATGAACGAGTGGGTTGATACGTTGATAGGATGGTCGATGAGTACTTTGGGAGGCAGGATGCTCGGTTCGGTCGCCCGTTCGGTCAACCGTTCGGGACCCGGCCGCACCCTGGCTGTCTCATCGCGGGCAGCAGGCCATGCATGATCATCGATCATCGACCATCCATCTTCCCATGCACCACACCTAGGCCATGCACCATGCACCTGCGGCCTGTATCATGGCCCACAGGACGAAGAGCAGAAGACCTTTATTGTAACTCCAGTACTGAGTATACTGAAGCTTGAAGCTCCACCAAAGCCTGGCCTGAGCGTGAAGCCAGTGAAGCTTGGAGCTCTAGGTATCGGATCTTCTGATATTCGAAGCTGTGAAGCTTGAACTTCAGTTGGAGCTGGAGCTCAAAGACCGAGTGGGCGGTTGCGGTCGGAACCTGGACGAGCGCAAACGTCATTGCGTCATCGATGGATCCAATCATACGTCGTTCCGAGTACTCCAGAAGGGTTCTGGAAGCCTGAACATACCGAACATACCGAGGATGCCTTCGAAGGATGCATGGGATCTTGCGACCTCTTGGTCCCTGCACGAACTAATGATCGATCAGAAGAGTGACGATATAGCTTGCCGAAGCGTGACGCGTGACGCGTGACGCTTGAAGCTTGAAGAAGACCTTGAAGCCTAGCTGTCTGTACTCAATAAGCGGGCAGTTCGCCAGCAGCCAGCCGCGGCAAAACAGACGGACCTACGGCCGATGCACGGCTGTTTCCGAGCTGCTGCCTCTTCCATGGTACATGGTACGGCTGCTATTGGGGCAGCTGGGGTCCATACGTCCATCGCTTGTTGTCGCTTGAAACGCTGAGCGTTCAATTGAACAGGTCGAATGGGGTGGCCGGGACCGCGTAAGCAGAACTACATGCATGTGTGAGCCCTCAGCCTGAGGCTCAGGCTGGACGCGGGTTGGGGCGGTAGGGTCACAGGAGACTGCAGCAGGAAAAGGGCCTAGGGTCTACTACGAATACCAACGTGTAACATGTACCGTGTGCCAGGCCCAGCGTACCGTACGTACCCGGGACACGCAGGCCAGCGAGTACACTGTCAGATCTCAGATCTCACTCATCAAGTCGATGGCTTGGGATGGTGAGAGACGCTAAAATGGAGAGAAATGAAACTATTCAAGCGATCTGAGATCGGAGATCGGACGTGTGGCGGGTGAGAGGCGAAGGACGGGTGAGGGGCGTGGGAGGGTGGATGGTGGCAGTGGCGCCAAGCGGAGAAGGGGCGGGGCAGCAGCAGCGGCAGACACCGGGCACGACGCCAGCGGGAGCGTTGCGCCGATTGACAACGGAAGCTTGAAGCGCTGAAGCCAGCCACTTCCCACACCAAAGCCACACCAGGTGGCGGCAGCCAGCAGACGGGCACTGTCGGGTGGGCTGCAGGGTCTGTGGGATGGTGATCGAATGGGTGATGCAGCCGAGCGGGATGCAGATGCAGGGGGCAGGACGCAGGGTGTGGCCACCCACCCAGCACGCCCCCTGGCAGCGCGCCGCACACTGGCCGGGTGCGGGCCGAGCGGCAGGGCCTGGCTTGGGCTTTGCGTCGCAAGCCCCGCTCGGAGAGCAGCAGGCGGCATGCTGCATACATGCGGAGCACTGGCCATCCGAGCGCCTCAGCAGCGCAGACGCCAGCAGCCAACCGCCTGAGAAAAACAGGCCAAGCCAAGCCCAGCACCTGCTCGCCCACCCCACCCATCCGCTCCGACCCCCCGCCCTCTTCCACCCGCACCCCACCACCTCCTTCCGTCCCGCTCCTGCGGCCCCCCGATGCGCTTCGCGCGTCCGCTCCTCTCCCACTCCCACTCCCACTCCCACCACCGCTGCCTGCCCGCCCACCTGCTAGCCGTACGCCTGCATCCTAGCCCACACACCCACACACCATGGCCGACACGGCCCCGCCCCCCCTCTCTTCCCACCCCACCTCTCCGGCTGGCCCACATCCGTCCCCCCCCTCGACTCGTGCGACCTCTCGCCCCCCTGCGCTTTCCCCCACCCACGCCCTGCCGCCCTCCATGCAGGACACCGCTCCACTCGCCCCTCGGCCCCAGTGGCCCCACCCGCAAACATTCTGCACTGCCCATCTTGCCTCCCCACGACACCAACGTATGTTCCCTCCCTCTTCCTGCTTCACGCTGGTGCCCCCCCCCCCCCCCCCGCCCTCCATCCCATCTTTCTTGCCCCTGCTGACGCCTGCCCCCGCTGCTTTTCCTCCAGGCTCCCGCTCCCCACTGGCCTTGGCAGAGTAGTGACGGTCTTGCCACTCCCGCCGATGGCCTGCCTCTGGCTCATGTTGCGTACGAGCCCGACGCGGACTATTTCCACCCCACCCCGCCCGAGTACAGCACCCCCAGCCTCGCCCCCCCCTCCCTCCGCTCCGCCCGCTCCGTCCCGCTCGCCCAGGCCCCGCACCTCGGCTCCTGCCTCGATGCCGCCCCGCGCTCCGTCCCACAAGTAGGGAAGCATTCCCCCCCTGCCCTGCATTCCCGCTTCCTCCAACCATCGCCTCCGCAGGCGGGCTGGAGCGGCATGCCGCCTGCCGGTGCGGCCTTTGCCCCCCTCGAGCCGGCCTTTCCTCAGGCCGGTTATCCCAGTCTCCCCCATGCCCGCTTGCGCACTTACGACGATCCAGCCCAGGCTCCTGTGCATGCTAGGCACCACGACTTTACGCACCCCTCGACCCGCCTCCGCCTCGATCGCCCGCCTCGCCGTGGGAGAAGGTGGTGCCGGCTCATCCGCCTCCTCCGTCCGGGTCAGATTCATCGATGCTGCACCCCTCGCTCAGCTCCCCTACGTTGGCCACGTCGAGAGACGAGGTTGTATACGATCTGGCAGTAAAACGGAGCCAGGCGGCGCTTGCTGCGCCCCCCTGGTCCCTCCCTTGCTCCGACCGCCCGCGCAACCGGAGCTACAGTGTATTTACAGGTGACGCTACCAACCTCACCTTTGGCGCTGGCGCTGGCGGCGGCGGCGTGCGGGCGTGCCTCCGAATCCGAATGATGTGCTTGCGGCCCGGCTGGGACAGCTGTGCATTTCGCCCCCCAGCCAGGAGGAGGTGCGACGGTCGTTTGCGCGGCGCCAGACCACGGCCAGTACAGCTGCCCCGCCACAAAGTCTCGAAGCGTTACGTACGAGCCACGAGTTGTTGGCTGCTATGCTCCGCACGACCCCTGCTACGGGCGGCAGCGTCGCAGGCGCACCCGACTCGGTTAGCATGGGCACCTGGTCGCACCTCACTCATCCGACTTCTGCGCCTCTGCCCCTCTGGCCCCCGGAACCAGCGTCGCCCCTGGACCATGCCCTGTCTTCCTCCACACGCGACACGGCGTACGACCAAGTCAGTCAACTCACTCCTCCGTTACTTCCTGGCCTTGTGACTCGGCGACATGAGATGGGGTTGCCCCGGACCGAGGACAGTGCACCAGCTTCCACTTCGCCTACCTCCACCTTCCCCCGTGCGCACCCTGATCCGATCGTGCCAGCCCATGGAGCCGGCGCAGGCGCCGGAACAGGTACAGGTGCCGCAGCAGGTCTTGCAGCCGGGACAACTACCGCATCCGCTCCCGTACCCACACCCGCACCCGCACCCACAACAGCAACAGCAACCGGACACCCGGCGGCACCAGGACAGGCGAATGGAGCGCGCAAGACCGAGCTGTACAAGACCGAGCTGTGTCGGAAATGGTCGGAGCGTGGCAGTTGTCGGTACGGCGCCAAGTGTCAATTTGCTCATGGTGCACAGGAACTGCGGCCAGTGGAACGTCACCATCTGTACAAGACGCAGGTGTGTCGCACGTTTGCCAGTACGGGCGTGTGCCCGTACGGGTATCGATGCTGCTTTATTCATCCGGACCCTTTGGCAGGTGTAGGTGCGCCTGGTGCGGTAGGGGCGGTAGGGGCGGTAGGTGCTGGTGCGGCAGCTGCTGCGCCCCCGCGCGCCTCCCCGGCTCTTACCCCGATACGTCCACCCCTGACCCGCCCCGCCCACCGACACACACAGTTCCCACCCCCGCCTCCGCAGCGGAAGCAAGTCGGCGCGCACCCATCGGCGCACTAGTCGTACCTCGGGCTCAGGCTCAGGCTCAGGCTCAGGCTCGGGATCGGGATCGGGATCGAACTCGGGCTCAGGCTCCGGATCGGGACCGGGATCGGTTGCTGCTGCCTCTACCGCCAGCGGAGCAGGTGGAGTAGGTGGATCAGGATCAGGCGGAACGAGCAGTGTGCATGTCGCCATCACACGCATGCACGAAGCACTGCACCAAGCCTGCACGCATCCCGGTAGCGCCTCCTTGTCCTGTACCGAACCTGAGATTCCCGTGCACACACACACGCCCATGTCCATATCCAAACCTTCTCCCCCACCTCGCTTGCCACACCGCCGGTCTCACACCACCGACTCCCCCGCCCGCTCGCATCCGCGCCCGCATCCGCATCCCCACCTGACCAAGCCGCCCGCCTGCGCCACCTTGCCTCCCGTCCCGCTTGCCTCGTCCTCCCGGGAGAGCAAGTAAGCTAAGGCGTAAGCGCGTGCCGGGGCTTGGTGTGGGTTAGGTTGGGCTTGGGTTCGCCTTGGATTGCTCCATTATGTCTTTGGAATGCAATCCAAGTGCGCGTCGTCTGCTTTTCTCTTCGCTCTATTTACTTTTTTGGTCCTCCGCTGCCAGCCAGCGAGACGCCCACGACCATGACGAGAACCCATCCCCATCTAAACGCGAAAGCGAAACGCTGAACGCTAAGCGCTGCAAGCCCAACTGCAACCTCCTCCCCTCGAGGCCTCCTTGGTCTCGACTTGGTCTCGTCCCGCATTCTTTCTATTCGTGTTAAGCGCACCACCCTCAAGCGTTCGTCCGTTCAATGTCATTACCTTGGGCTTGGGTCCGCCAGCCTCGGATCTGACCCTAACCCTCACGCCTGAGCCTCAGCACGCTGCAAGTCCCCGCAGCTTTTCCAGTTCCTCTACTGCTTCCAGCTCCGCAAGCCTCACCGGATCAACGCTCTCAATCCTCATTCTATCGTCACTCTATCCACCCACCGTTTTGTTCCCGACTCGACTCTATTCGATTTGATTTGATTCGATTCGATTCGGGTCGACTACCCTTTTGCGGTTTCACGCGGCCGCGCTTTATGCTACGATTCGTACCTCTCTATATCTATCCGAACCCTTTTTTTGCTATGCCTGCACGTTTTGCTTTGCTTTGCTTTGCTTTGCTTGGGACCCCATCTATCTCCTACCGCCGCCTTTTTCTTTTCTCTTCTCGTGTCTCTTTTCTGTTTTCTCCTTGTCCAGTGCTCAATGCTCAGTGCCCAGTGCCCTTTCCCCCCTTTCTTCTCTCCGGTGAGAAAAAGATCACTGTACTCCCCACCCCCCACTCCCTCACCTTCTCATTATCTTTTCTCCCTCTTTTCCCTTTTCCCATTATCGTTTCGTCTTTTGTGCTTGTGCTTGTGCTTGTGCTTGTGCTTGTGCTCCTTCTCCGTTGTTTTTTGCTTTTTGCTCATTGGTTCATGCTTTTTTGCACCTTCTTTTTTGCGTTTTGCGTTTATTTGCGCTTGCGTTTTGGTTTGATTTGTGGTTGCCGTCTTTCTTCCTTCCCACTGTTTTCTTGGGGTTGCGGGGGCATGGTTTGCGGAGTCGTGCCGCAAGCTCTTTTCGGACCCGCCAACCGAGCGTCCCGGGGGGGGCTGCAGTGACACCCGCGGGCAAGAGCAGGAAAATCCAAAAGGCAAAACAAAAGCAAGCAAAATAAGTTGCAAGACGACAAACTCAAACGCGCTACCTACCTACCTACCTACTGTTCCCGTTCTCGTTGTTTTTGTTCCCCCCCCCCCTTACCTGCTCTCCGATCTGTACCACAGCGTGCCATCTCTCTCGATCCTCCCCCTCCTCCCCCTCTGCCTCCCCGCACATTCTCTGCTCGTCGTACCGAATAATTTGATTTATCTCTCTCGAACCCCCTACTGAGCTACGACGCGCTCCGAACAGGATCGAATAGGATCGAGATTGGGTAGGATAGGACAGGGAGAGGTTACTAGGACGATTCAGTGGTTAGGATTTTGGAACGTAGCCGGTGGAGGTATGAATTGGTTGGTGAGGTTGGGGGGTGACTGGTGAGGTCAAATCTAGCCACTGTACTGTACTGTACTTACACGCTGCACAGTGACACAGAACACACACAATACGCGCTCCAGCTGCTCACGCTAGGAAAGTTGGTGAGAAACGTTAAGTCGGAAGCATCAGAGAAAGAGGAGCTTGGCGCGCCGCGCGTGACCGGGACCCGTGACCAACGCGCCGCAGTCGGATGGCCAAAGGAACACGCGATGATCACGAGCACGCGGGGGGAACGTCGGGGCACGGGGAACGGGGAACGGGGAACGGGGAACGGGGAAGGGGAACGGGAAACGGGGCACGGGGAACGGGGCACGAAGGATCAAGGGGAAGCCGTGTCGGTCGTGGAGAGAAGGGATAGACGCGAACCCAGAATCCCAAAAGACGGAAGAGCTAGCGCGTAGCCTCAGAAATTAATTAGTAATGCCACCATCGCACAGGGTCTGGCTAGGTCAAGTTGTCTTCTCTACGTAACAAGTTCCCCCCCTAAAACGTTCTTAGACAAGAGCAAGGAAGAGCGGAGGGAGGTCGACCAGGACGCCGAGGGCCAAGGACGAACATATGCGAGAGAGATGAGCGTCCCCGCCACGGCAGCAGCCACACAAAAGAACAAGCCCGAACGAAACAAGTCTGATCAATCCATACCACGGGGGCGCTCGGCACTTAATACGGCCCTTGCTTTCAGTCCGCCATCCCAGTGGGTGCGCTAGAGACGGGATTGCGACCACGTGTTGTAGTCTTGAGGCATGGGGGCGACGGTGTCGCCGGCCGTCTTGCGGTGGGCTCGCCCTTATTGAGCAAAATGAGAAACTGGATGGCTCCAGCGCTTCTGCAGCGGGACCACTTGGACAGCAGGTTCGCATTCAGCCCGGCCGAGTCGAAAGGTGAGAGGGGCTTGATGCTTGGGCGTGGCACTCACAGAGCTAAAGCAGCCCTGCTGCAGGCATTCGGCATTGCATACCGTGGTCGCCTTGGGCTGAGAACTTGGGGTCTCGAACCGGGGGTTGCCAGTGCTCCTTCTCGTGAGACGCAAAATGTCTGGGCTGGGCGAGAGACGAACCGTAGGAGCAACGGAATGTTCAGGACTTAGGGAGGCTGGACGTGCGGTGAGAGGGAAGGGCGATGGAGCGATGGGAGACAGAGGAAGCGGATGTGTGATGTGAGGGTTGGTGCCCGTCCGGGGAGAGGCACACTCCACTCGATACAACCTGTTGCGCCATGACCAACTGGCCGCAATTCATTACTCAGATCAATCAGACCGCTTCCACTCGGCGTACTCATCGATACTCGATACTCCGTTCACTCCGTCCTGCTCACAATCAGCTCCTTAGCTCTTTCGGTCAGTAGGGGCCATATGATTGCGGCCACTGGTTCGTCCCGCGCACGGCGCAACAAGCTGTCTGCCGAGAAACGTGAGAGTGAAGCTCTTGAAGCTCGCCGGTGAGGTCTGAGTATGGCCTGAAGGGCCTGAGGGCTAGCAGGCTGTGGCGCCTGGGCTCAGTGGGCAGAGCCCTCGCTGAGGCCCAGCCCACTGTTGGTACTGATGTACTGATGCCTAAGGCCTAAGGGTAGTTGGATTGGGCCACTGTTGCCGGTCAACAGGAGCGTTTTTGTCTGCGGGCGTTGAACGTTAAGAGAGAACTGAGGAGTTCAACGTACCTCCAACGTACCTCCTCGCTCCAACGTTCATTGTCAACGTGCAGCGAACGCGTAGGTTCAACATGCCAAAAGCATTCGCTTGTGCAGGGTCAGTTCGGTGTGGGGTGGGTCACGTGACCGGGTTGTGACCAGAGCAAGCTAGTGGGGCCATGCCAAGGTGCTGCGGTGTGTACGGTTGGAGAAACTATGAGGGTGGTGCCGGTACCGGGTATATAAAAACCCCACCAAATGTCAAATTGCTTATCGGTCAAGTACTGCCAAAAGGTCCTTGGTGACGCGTGACGCGTGACGCGACGTCAAAAACGTCTGTCAAAAACATAAGTTTCGACAGGCACCGGGCCATGCAACTGCCTGTCCATCGACCATCCAAAGTCATCTAGTCATTGATCACTCGATCCGAGCATCATACATACGCATTGGTCACTGTCACCCTCACATGTATAACATGCCATACCATAGCATGCTATTGATAATCTCTCGCCTGTAATGGATCTGTGGTGTACGATCGGATCTTGTAGGAGCGATGTGTTATAGACCAGAGAGCAGGCAGTGGTAGTGTATTGCATTGCACATGACTGCAGAGGCTAGAGAATATCTCCTGCGGCCAGGAAGGACTATTGCACGGAACAAACCAAAGGTTCCGGACTTGGGCTACCGGCTCCACTACACCAGTGAGGCGTCACAGACTGAGGAGATTGACAAGGCAGGGAGCGGAGTTGGGTGGACTTTGGGGCTCAAAAAAGGGTACGCAGCTGGTTGCCACACACGTCCAACTTCGATGACGTAGAAGTATTTTGAACGTTGATGAATGAGAATAAAGCTATGACTAATCAAGTGCAACGCTGATGCACAGATGCAGGTCATGGCGCTGATGTACAACGCCCCGCATAATATAAATTAGGACAGTATACGTTGAGTATAATCTACGTGTGTGGCCACCGGTCGTTTCCAGATGAAGGAGATATAGGGTAGATTCGGTAACGGTCGGAGATAAGCGAAGAGAGGAGGGAAGGAAGAAGAAGAGCTGTGCGAGGAAGAGGAATGATAATGATGCGAGGAAGAGGCGGCGAGGAAAAAAAAAACAATAAAAGCGGGGAAGAGGAAACAAAAACAATTGAAGCGGGAGAGGGGAGGAAAAAACAAACGAGGAAGATGGCCGCACTGGTATTGGTGGACCCGAGAGAAGTACAATCGCCCTCTTTTGATGAGACCTGGAGTCCAGATGGTCCTCGAGGGTGATGCAATCGCACTAGTGGTGGTGGTGGTGGTGGTCTAAGCCAACCAGCACGCCTACAGAGGAACATCAAGCAGCGAGTCGCCACAGGGGCAGCTGCGGAACAAGGAAAAACAGTAGGAGAGAAAAACAACGGAACTCCTAGGCCTGAGGAGGAACTGAAGGGACATTGGCCCAAGCACGAGCCACCTGATGGCTCAACATCTTTCTTGTCAATGGGGTACAACAGTCATCTAGTCATCGAGATGTGCGTCGCATCCATTCCGGTAAATCCCGATCGGCCAAGATGTGTTACATGTTACATGTGAACCACACAGCGCGTCGTCGCTCTAAAAAAGCGCCAAGCTTATCACGTTCAAAAAGTATGGAGCTTCAAGCTTCAGCTTCGCAGTCCAGCTAGCAATCAATATCCCTCTACTCTTTCTTGGCATCCTCTTTGCTGGCGTCGCTTAAAAAATATATCATTTTTCCTGTTGTCATATGGAGAACCCGCGCCCGTACCCGCCTACGCCCCGCAGCACCCGGCGGGGTATAGGGGGTTGTCAAGGCGGATCCTATTATAGCGCACCGCGCGGCTAAGCACTGACTCGACAACGCGCGTACAAAGTTCACCTGCACGGTCGTTGCCCATACCGGTGGAGCCAGCACGGCGGTAAGCTCAACTCGCAGGGTTCATCAAGGCATGTTGATGAAGCTTGAAGTGCAATTGCCTCTGCTTCGGTTGGAGCTGTCGCTAAGCTGTGTAGCCCTTTTCGTCTGCGGCTCGCTGCTGGCTGACCGCTGCAGGGGGTTATATAAAGAGTGAGACGAGACTGAGTCGGGGTGGCCTGAGGCCTCAGGAAGAAGACCAGAGGGACTGAGGCCCTCAGCCTGAGAGGCCTAATGCATAATGGGACCGCCGCAGGCCGATGATTCTTGCGAGTACGCCGTCATCGTCGCCTGCTCTGCGCAAGTCAGTTGTGCTCCGCAGTCGTAAGCATGGCCTTCAGCCTGATAGATATCCGACCCTGATACTCCGCTTCGCCGCAAGCGCCCCTACTGCGGCACTCGATGCCAGTCCTCATTAAGCATTGCCCTCCAAGAGAAGAGCCAGCCAACAGGCCATTGTGGATATCCGGGGGCCGAAAAGGCAGGCAACTCGCAGCAACGCCCCGTTGCTACCATGTAATGCTACTGGAAATTAAGTTCACTACGGGAGACCAAGTTCAGTATAGCAACATCCTCCAGTCTTGCCACAAACGCTCGCTGATCTGCCATGTCTTATAGCGCCGATATTGCGAGAGAGCAGCTCCCATTATATACAGGGTCTGTCCCGAGCTTATTTGACTGATCCACCCCGTTTCCCGCTCGCCTCTTTCACACACCGCACACCGTGGGTGGTGGGCATTACAGCAAACAGGGCCAACGCTCGCTACTATATCGCATCTCGCTCTTCTCCTCGCCCGTCCGCTTCGGTCACTACTCCTTCCCTCCAACGCACACTGTGGCCATCCTCCCTCTGCTCGGCTCCAGTGCAGTCCAGCCATTTCAGCCTAGCCCGGAAGCCTCTTTTCTCACCCCCAAATCGGATCTCGCCTAAGGGCCCCGGGACACCGTATACACCACCAGCTTTGCCGCCACCACGAGCCAACCTCCGTCATCATGCTTGTTAATCCCGGGCCCATGGCGTCGTTGATCTCCCAACCCTTGTTATCTCCACTGCTGCAGCAGCCTGCGAGGCTGGTGGCAGTATGCTATAGCTCACCACACCCGTCGGCGCCAACGTGGGCACCTGCTTCCACTCTAAATATCGCCTCGCCACCGATCGTGGTCTGACCGACATTCTGGCTCGTTCTACCCTCTCCTCCTTACACTTCTACCTCTCGCCAACACACCAAGCTCTCGCACCAGGTCTATTCTCCGGCCCCACCTCTTGATGACCAAGCCTCTTTCAGCACCCTACTAGTGCACTCTGAAGACTTGATCGCGACATGGGCCATTCTCCCCACGGAATCCAGCCCTTCCTTCACAACCTCTTCATTTGCCTGCCCCTTCAACAGCTCACTGGTTGCCATGCCCCCTTTGCCTCCTCGCATGAGGACGGTACAGGTATGAGCAAATTGACCATCCCTGCACAAGCAGCTACCGCCCCGCTACCACGGCGTGCCAGCTGCTGTCGATGACACGACCAATGCCCCGTCTCCACTTTTACCACTTAGCACTCTCCCGCCCCCTCGTCCTCATCTGAACCTACTTTCAGCCCGGCCCGCGTCCTTATGAATGCAGCTTACGCCGACCTCCACGCAAGGCCATCTGGCCGGGGACATGGCCATGACTCTCTTCCTGATTCTCACCTGACGGGATTTGATGAACTCCTCCAATCGCCGTCCTCTGATGGGAACTATGGAGACAAGAGAAAATGGTACGCTGAGCAATACGCGTTCCTCCTCTCTACTCATCTACTTCTCGCCCTCTTTCCCACCACTCTAGGTTCAACTCCAGCTTGCCTACTCGCCTTGACTCGCATCCTTCGACCACCTCCAACTCTGCCTCCATTCCGTGGCAACCGTTGAACGAAGAAGACCAAAGATCTGATACGGATGCCTCCTCCAGCCTCCGTTGGCTCCACAGGTTCTGAGTTTCTGGCCAAGGGCTCGGGCTCGGCATCTGATCCAGCACCAAGGTCAGCGTCTGGATCCGCCTCCGTGGCAGGTCCAGCTTCTGTCTCGGCGTTGTTGGAAGTCGTTGACACCGAGGACAAAGAACCATCCGAGGTTCGTGTTCGGACAGGAACGAAGCGACAGGAAAAGTTTACACGTAGCCGGACTGGATGTCTTGTTTGCCGCGAACGTAAAGTCAAGTGCCCCCAGGATGGTATGCCATGTACCAAATGTGTTCGTGGCAAGCGTATCTGTGCCTATGGACCGTACCCTCCTCCCGGACGACGGACCCAAAAACGGATCAAGCGAGAGCAGCCAAAGCCAATGCAGCGGCTGCTAAGAAAGCCAAGGCGGCCAAGCGGGCCAAGGGGGGCTGCAAAGAAGGCAAGGGAGCCGAGGGGCACAATGTAGACAAGAGGGTTAAAAGAGCGTAAGGGCCGCACGGGGGGCAATGAAGACGAGGGAAATGACAACAAGGGGGACAAGGATGACGAAAAGGGGAGCATTGAGGACAAGGAGGGGAACGGTGACAAAGGAGATCAAACCAACGCGACTACTCCTGTTTTGTCACAACACTCTTCTCCCCCGCTTTGGGAGTAGGCGACGGATCCATTGCTAGATACGGCGCTTCCCTTTTGCCCCCAACCCCCTGGGTCGAATAGGTCTCTCACGCCTGTCTCAGGCACCATTACAAGCGGAATGCAACGCCCAGTACACCTTTCCCCACTCCTCCCAGCAAAATGGCGGCAGCTCTTTGCGACGTTTATCCTTCCCTCGGCCCTTATCCGCCCGATCTCCCGAGATGGTGACCAGTGCGTTTGGCAATAGCTACTTTAATACTGCCCCTCCCTTCCTTGTCTCATCCCCACCGAGGACGGCAGCGCACTGTCCATGTTCCGACGACGGGGCGAGGGGTACGCCGAGCGGGGGGGTGTTATATGTCGTCCAGCTTGGCCACGTCGCAGACCAGACCCCGATCAGCAGGAGATCCTTCCCCCGCAAGCCCCGAGAGGGAGGAGCGGTAGATTCCATTCTTGTACTTTTGGATTCGGGGGAAGAGACAGTATGGACTGTTTCCCCCACCTTGTTGTGCCAGGGTGCGACCAGAGGGGTAAGCACATGCTGTAGTTTTGATTGTTCTCCGTCCCCGTCTTGCAACACCCAACAAGCCTCTTTTTTCACTTGTGTTGGCATCATTGATACAACATTGCGATATGTGGGTTATAAAGTGTAATACCACGTAGAGGAGACGGAGGAGGTGGCGAGAGAGGATCAAACAGAACAGAGAGTTTTCTGTGGTGTTGGGCTTTTGGTATACTTACTTGGTGACCTGTCGCTTGTCCGCCTGTTGTTCCTAATACTGAGCTTGTGTGTGGCACGTGGTTTCTGGAGTACACAACTTGCGGTATGGGGATGAAAATCTTTCCCCTCCCTTCTTCCCGCCACTCGTCCGTTCATGGTACCAGACTGAGGGAGTACCACATAAACCCACACGCTAGTGTGCAGAACGTCCAGAGGATTCCAGAGCAAACAAGACAAAAAAGGTGAGAGAAGAGAGCCAAGAACAGTTGACACAACATCCACAAAACCTGGCTCATGTAGAGGAGGGGGGGTATAGATAACCCCGAGCAACCCCTTCTCGTTCTTCCCAACCTCTCTGCTCCTAGCCGTAAAAATTCGCAATCCTAGAGCCTCGTAGGGACTTGTCTGTCTACTTTCAGGGTGCTTTGGACCGACAAGAAAGGAAAGGAGAAAGAGGCCCTCATTACACAATAATAAAAAGAGAGGTTACTATATGTTCTCGAGGTACATGTACATAGTATAGGCGTAGGCGAAAGCTCTTCCTTTACTGTGCAGCAGCACCGTGGAGAGAGGCGGAGGAAGAAAACAGGCTGGTCGAACACATAGTAGTCCAATCATAAATGAGGGTGTGCTCAGCCGTGTCTCAAAAAAGAAAGGGGAGAGATGAGGAGGTAGGCCTTGTTTAACCAGGACAGTAGATAAATTGACCAGGTGTGGGAGAGTGGTGTAAAAAAGTATGCTTCAAAGGGGAATCGAACCCCTGTCACATCGATGTCTCACAGGCACGGGGCCAGTCTGGCAACGATGTAGTATACCACTAACCCATTGAAGCTTATACGCTCGGTAGTGCGATCGGCTTTTCCCGATACCGCGTCTGGCAGAAAAAAACGCAAGCTCCACACGCCGGCAAAATGGGAGATACCCATTGTTCAGAGAAAGTGTGTGGTGGTGGTGGTGGTGGTGGTGGTGGTGGTGATGGATGGATGAAAAACAGTCTTGCCTCTATGCTGGACCTGGATGCTGGTCGCATCTCTCAGGATCTCCTATCCCCGTCGGCGATGACATTGACCTCATCGCGAGCTGGGTCGAACATTGAATTATTGATGAACTCAACGTTCAGCTCAGGATTCAGGCCTCTGAGCTACGCAGTCTGGGGTCCGGGGGAGGAAGGAGTAGGGGGGGAGGGAGGAGGGAGGCCTGAGCAGGGAGGAGTGGCAGGCTTGCTTGTGAGGTCTAAGGTATTGGGTACGATTAGAGATCGGCAAATTGCGCCGCAGCTTGGCGCACCAACTTGGTCTGAGTGGACGGGACAAGGGGCCATTGGGCCTGGGCGAGGGGGAATGGACTGGTCTATAACAAGACGGAATGGGATGAGGTGAGCGTGGCTGGATCAAACCAAGGAAGAAAAGCGACGAGGGCGGAGGGAGCGGGATTAGGGGACAGGACGTACTCAATCATCTCAAACAGAGCCAACCACGATGACCTGGGCCACTTGTACGGTTGCTCCAGCTCGTGCACACGGACCACTACGCCACCCACATCGAGCGCAGCTTGTTGGCCACTGTCAGGCCGCGCTTTGGTCTCGCTTCCCCGCCGAGGGAAGAAAGGTAGAGATAGGAACCCAAAGTAGAGCCAGGGCGAGGGATGGGTGTCTGGTGCAGAACTCTCGCTCCGGCACGCTGCATCCTCGCCGTCGGACTTCTCCTGCTCTGTCTGTAGAGGTAGGAACAAGAGGAGAGGGGGGCTGTACACGCGCGTGCGCATGATCTTGGGACGGGTTATGGTTTAGGTTTTGGTCCTGGTCTGGTCCTGGTCTTGGTCCTGGTCTTGGTTTTGGTCGGAGTGCTGCCGCTCGGCCTGGCGCTTGGCCAGGCGGGCCTTTCGTTGCCACCACTTTTCGCGTTCGCGATCGATCGCCAGCGTGCCCTGAATGGATTGTTTCCAGGTCATCCACAACAAAGCTACCAACCCCCCATCACCGTTCGGTCAGTATTCTCTCGCGCCCGCCCCGGTCCCCCAGCGCCCGAACCAACCACGTACCCAACGCAATCGTACTGAGCATCACGCCAAAGAAGAGCACAACAAGGGGAAAGATGGTATAGGGCCGAGTGGGGTTCGTCTGGTTGAGCAGTTTCTGGGCTTGGACCAACGCTCCCCCGTACGCAACGTAGGTCCTCCAAGCCACGTCCATCGCTTGGCCCACCACAGTTCCTCCATCCTCCCATCGGTCCAGGCAAACGTTCCAATCGCCCGCGTTTGCTCCAGCGCGTACCGCCCCATCACAGGTACAAGGAACAGTAGCAGCGCAGGTGCACTCACGAGAAACAGGAGGAAACTCCCCATGGTGTTTGGCCACAATGTCATGGTCAAACTGCGCGCAATGGATCACGTCAGATCAGATCAGGTCGAGGCGGTAGGTAGGTAGGTAGGTAGGGTAGGATAGGATAGGAGGCAGCAGGGCGGGTTAGAACGTACCAAAGGACAGTGATGGTCCAGGCCGAACCGGCACGTTTGACAGTCGCCACAATGCCGTGTTCTGCTCTCAAAACGAAACAAAAAGGTAAGATGGTGAGTACGTGGTGCACAGCACGAACCCACAAAGAGACACGGGGAGGAAGGAAGGGTAGCTAAAACCCACCGGGCTGGTTTCCATCGACCTTGGCACCCGTCCCGCCAACAACGGGGCAGACTGCCGTCGGGCTCGCACTGATGAATCATGTTTGCGCACCGCTTCAAACCCATCCTCGTCTGCCGGCGCCGGCAAGGAATCCCGAAGCGAAGCGGGAAAAACGACGTCTCACCCACCGTACCCACGCCCACGGCGACCGCGGCACGGCCGTATCGGGATCACAGTCAGCCTCCACAGGCGGCAGGGGCGTCCCACGTGCTCGCGCCCAATATACCCGCGCATAGCTCGACACGGTCAGCAGTAACCAGAAGTTGATGTAGGTGAGACGGAGTACGTTGGGTCCCAAGGTGCGGGGGGGATTGGGCGGGTGCAGGAGGTACCGCACTACGCACCGGTACGCTGTGCTGCGACCGTGTGGCCGCGTGAGAGCGTAGCGGGTACGCAGGTGGACAGGATACAAGGTACGGGAGATGGTCATGGTCATGGTTATGGTCGTGGTCAGCGTTGCAGTGCTCTGATGCGCACGGGGAGAGGGGGTGCAACCTACACGCCATAGACCACCAGCAAGGACGGGATCAGCTTGCCTGCCCACCAGTTGAGGCGCGCCAGACGTGACTTGGCGTCCATCCGCGGGCCAGAGGGAGTGGCCAGGGCCGATCATACGTGCCACTGGCGGGGGGCAGAGGAGTGCGAGGCTAGTAGTGTTGCTGCCCTGATGTGAATTGCTGGCGCCTGGCGTGGTGAGCGCGCCGAGTGTCCGAGGCCCGAGTCCCGAGTGGGGCTGCGCCCATGCGGAATTTCGAGCGGGTCGCGCAGGCTGGTCAGGTGACCGGGGGTGGGCTGTGATGAACGTGTGATGCACCATTCGTGCTGGTGGATGGAGGGGATGACGTCAGCACTGTTACTCGCGCCTGCAGGCGTCTGCCGTCTGCGTGGGTTGGACATACATAGGGATACGCTTACCAGTCTCGATTATCTCGAGCATCGTGCATCAGCATCAGCCATCAGCCATCAGCTGATGGCTCAGCCTGAGCCTGATTGCTGAGCTGAGCCTGAGATGCGTCTGCTTCCACCCTGGTCGGTTGTGCTCCTGTCCTGTTTGATTGGTGGTAGTTGGTAGGCACTAGGGAGGAAGATGCAGGATCGATGACGTCGAAGCCGCCGCGGACGCAGACCCCGCGCCCAGCGGTTGCCCCGTGCTAGTATCTTACACTGGCCTCGTGCCTGCGCTCCCTTTGGTCCGCTTTTTTTTTTTACGAAGTTCAGACTTGAAGTTCTGTAGCTTGCTCCATTCCCAGACCCGCCAGACAGACCCAAGGCGCAAGCCATCCAATGGCCCACCCGTGTGCCCCCCTTTTCACACCAGTGCCCTTTAAGTACCACCCGCACACCCCATAGCGGCAGCCACACATGCGCGTCATGACGACGCGCATGACGCAACTGGAGTGCTGCCCTCGGCCTCAGCGTCACCGACCATAGCGACCATCGACCATCGCTCATCGATCTATCTGCTTTGCTGCCCAATGGCCTCTCATTGCAATGCGGTCATTCATGACGTCGACGCAATCCTCCCTCCTGTTGGGCTCACAGCCTAACCCATCCCCTGTTCTGTGCTCCGGCAGAACCCACTCTGCATCATTGAGCATCATCGTCATCTTCAAGCAGCCCTCGCATCGTCTCGCACCAATTGCTTTGCGCATCCCCGCGCGCCTGAACGCACACCCCAGCCTCAGGCCTGAGGCTGCGCGCCTGTGCGCACACACTAATGCAGTGCAGTTTTTTGCGTTTTTGTGATTAGGGCAATATAATCCACTTGGGCGCCGCTCAGCCACTCAGCACGCCGCACCCGAAATGGCTTGGATCAAACTCCCCTAAGTCCATATGCACTCACTGGCACATACCCAGCACAGGGGTCTCCGCTTCCTCTCCACACACACATCCACCACCTCCCCAATCCTTGCCCCACCAGAAGCCGCCCGGCCGCTCCTGCTCCATGCGTGCTCTCTCCTCCGGCACCGTTCTTACCGTTGCGGCCGTCTTCCTCCTTCTCTCGGTGGTCCTCCCCACTGTCCTTGCCCAGGACGAGTACGGGTCGTCGACATGGACCTCTCGTGGCTTCATGGACCGCCTCCTTGGATGAAGATGGCGACCCGGTTCATCCTGGCGTTGCGCATCTCTCCACCACCACTTCCTCGATCTCCTCCCCTTCCGCCTTATCCTCCCATCCCTCCGTATCTCTTGCCTGGTCCCAGACGCGCACCCGCGGTGGCCACACCGTCGTAATTGGGTACGATGATGATGACGATCCAGTCGAGACCAGCACCCTGGTGGCCTCCTCCCATGCCCATGCGCCCACACCGACAAATCCTATTCCAACCGTGCCTGTTGCAACCCCCACCACATCAACCTCTTCCTCGATCAGCTTCACTACCATCTCGGCCCATCTCCAGTCCATCTCGGGCTACTGGCCACCCAAGGCGTCCGCCGTACCCCTCCCCACCGGCTACACCTCTGGCGGCATCCTCGCCCTGAGTCAAATCCCAGGCTACAACGGCGCAATCACCAGTAGCGATCTCTCCTATGCGTCAGGTCGTCCCATTTACGGAGGCAGCCGTCTGGCTCCTCGTGCCCAACCCACAATCGCTGCTCGTGCTCTTGTCGCCCCTCCTGGTCGCGCTGCCGCCAAGTGAGTTGGCGCCAGTTTTGATCATCTTCCCTTTTTGCCTTTCCCTCTCCAATCGGTTGCATGTGCATATCCAGCTGTTCAGTCGAGTAACGTCCCCACTGCCTTTGGAAACGGTCTTGACCCCGCCCCCCCACCCTGCCCCCCTCCTATCTCGCGCATGTTTTTTCTTCAAAAAGGTCACCTTCTCCTTTGTTTTGTTTATCTTCACTTGTTCACTTGGTTCTCGTTTGTTTTACCCCCATCCCCCCCTCCCATCGCACTGCCTTTCTGCTACGATATTATGCATTATGGAAGATATGGGACGCTTTTTACATAGCGCAAATGCAAATGCAGTGGAAAAGCGTTTTCCTACTAGCCTTCCCGGGGCCACGTAGCACTCCCGGGCAGAGACAATCAATAAGTGGCAACACATGGCAGGGGAAATGGGACGGGTACGTGGGACAAGCGAGCAGCCAAGCCGCTCCCAACTATCCCATGGTTCCTCCCTTAGAACCAATAGCTCAGAATCGCAATCGTGCCCAACCCCAACACCAATCCCACAATCGCCGAGTCGCGTCGGCGACGTCGATTGATCAGCGTGATGACCTTGTCGATCCCAGGCATTTGCGCAGCCGTCTGGCCTAACCGCGCCACAGCTCCACTCATGGTTTCCCGCTGCGCCACCAAATCGTCTCGTACCGCGTAGGCAGCTTGGGTCGCCTCGTCCAACATCCGGCCCGAGTTGTCCAGCCTGCCTCGATCGGCAAGGTGATGCGATGCATCGTCAAGTTGCCGTTGGCGGTACGACCTGACAAGGCAAGTGGTGATTGCGTGTCAACGAGGCGGCTGGATGGAGGCCTAAAGACGAAGAAAAAAAGGGGGGGGGGGACGTACTGAATGTCAGAACGGACATTCCCGAGCAAATCGCGTTTGGCTTGCGCATCGCGCAAGTTGCTGTGCAGCCGCCCATACTCGGTTTCCAAATCGCGCAGCACTTCTCTGTGTCTCCGTAAGGCAGCTTGGACCGGGACCGAACTGAGGCCTCTCCCATCCCGATCCGCCATCTCCTCCATCCGCTCCACCGCACCGGCCAACTCCGATAACAACGTCTCCATCTCCGTTTCGTCATCCGCAATCTCCGCTGCTTCCTCCTGTGCTGCTCGTGCCGCCGCCCCACCCACACTCATATCCAACACCACATCATCTTCTTCCCCCGTCGCGGTATACCCCGCCCCACTAGCCCCGCTCAAAAGCGGATACGCACCGTACCCACTTCGTCGCAGCCGTCCACTCGCGGCACCAGTGGCAGAATGGCCCGAGGCAACGCGCGTCGCTAGACCACTGTACAGAGCTAACTTGGCATCCAGCGACGTCTCCAGCACCCGGATCCGGCGCCGCAGAGCTTCCCACTCGGGATTGGAGCTGGTCATGGCGGCGCGGGGGAACGAGACAGAGCAAAGGGAACACACGTCAAGGACTTGGGCGAGGTAACACACAGAGCCAACCCAGGCAAGTAAGAAGGGCGATGGCGATGGCGATGGCGGTGACGGTAGCGGTGGCGATGGTGGTGGGTGGATGGCGATGGCGATGGCGGTGGTGGACAGAAAACTGCCTGTGGCGCAGGGCGGACCGGGTCAAAGGCCAGGCAGGCTCCACGTCGCCTCCGTCTCCCAGCGCAAAGCCTCAGGCTGATGCGCTCCTGCCCCAGATCGACGCCATGGCTGCAACTTGAAATTGAACATCTCCTTCGTCCCGCTGACAAGCGGCGGATTACCTAATGCCTGGGGCAGACCACCTCGTTTACCTTTTGCTTTTGCTTGCCTTGTTGCCTTGCCGCTTCGCTCGTCCACCTCGCTCGCTCCCCACCATGCCGCCATCACGCAAGCGTTCCTCACCCGCTCCTACCTCATACGCACCTCCACCAAAACGGAAAGCGTCTCGCTCTCCGGATGAGGAGCCTCCCTTCCGGACGAGGAGCCTCCCCTTCCGGACGAGGAGCCTCCCCTTCCGGACGAGGAGCCTCCCCTTCCGGACGAGGAGCCTCCCCTTCCGGGAGGAGCCTCCCCTTCCGGACGAGGAGCCTCCCCTTCCGGACGAGGAGCCTCCCCTTCCGGACGAGGAGCCTCCCCTTCCGGACGAGGAGCCTCCCCTTCCGGACGAGGAGCCTCCCCTTCCGGACGAGGAGCCTCCGCTGCCGGATGAGCAACCACCACTACCGGATGAACAGCCTCCGCTTCTGGAAGAGGAACCCCCGCTGCCTAGCCATGACACCTTCCCTTCGACTCGGGAGCTTTCCTCCCCCGATGCCGAGGCTCAGGCAGCGGGTCAAGCTGCTACCGCAGCCGGGTGGCGAGCAGGTACGTTTTGTTGTTGTCTTTTCTCGATGAAGCGAGTGATGGATCATATTAACCCTGCTGTACCCGTGCTATGCCATACCAGTTTGGGATCCATCGGCGGGGGCATACTATTACTGGAATGCCCATACCAACGAGACGACCTGGACTGTACCGCATACGAACCCTGCATCTGCTGGAGTACGCACCACGTCAGCAACTCCTACAACTCAACCCCAACTTCAACCTCAAGATGACCATTCCCTCCTCTCACAATCCACTTCCTCCGCCTACCCTCAGGAGGTAGATCCCGACTTGGCCTATCTCGATCCAGGCACGTACGATCCAGCAATCGCTGCGGCGCGGGGGGCATCGGCGTATGGCGCGCTATGGGCGCGTACCCAGGCGCATGGGCCTGAAGGTCCCAAGGATGCTATGGAGAATGATAAGGTGTACGATCCATCCCAGTTGGCCCAGCGGGCACGAGACCAAGTGTATGCCCATGGAGCCAGCGGTGGCACCGCTGTTCAACGGTCTGCTCATGACGTCCATCGCCATCCGACCAAAAAGCAAGTCAAAGAATTTCAGGCACGCAAACGGGCGCGCAAAGCGGCCAACCAGGCGTGGCTACGTGACTAGCACCTCGTCACACCATGCTGGCACCAGCTTTAGCCGCAGCCTCGATGAGAGGTGAGAGTTGCCACAGAGAAGGCCCAGAAACCTGATTGCCACACGAACGAAAATGGGGGGAGTCGTCTTGTGTCAACTGTTACATGCCTCGCACAGATGAGCAGGCCAGGAGCACAGCGGTTTTTTTGCAAGGGGTGCATATATGCGTCTACCTCGGTCCTCTTTTCGGGGAGGGGATACACCAGTACCCACCACATCTCGCGAACTTGTTCTGTGTGACGCTCGTGACCGATTCGACGGGGACGCTGGCGACCAGGCTGTTACCAAAGCTCGAAGCTCAAGCTGCCTTCCCCATCCCGCTGCACCCGTACTGGGGGCCTCGGGGCCATATGAGCAGCGAGTAAGAGATAGCACCCACTTGTGCAAGGGCGCATCGGCTCTGCTCCGCTTTGCCCAAAGCTATTCTTATCGCGCGCGACGTGAGCGGAGGGCGGAGGAGGGGGGAGTGCACTGGTGTGGGCATGGGACCCAATGAGAACGTTTTATGGACGCAATCGAGCACTGGACATAGATCAGCCGTTGGGAGGATAGGGTGGCCGTCGATGGTGGGGCTTCGCCAGCGGCGAGCTGCAAGCAACCGACCGAAGAGCGATAGGATGGGGTGTTATCATGGCAAACACGTGACCCCAATCTGGGTGCTGTTTAAATTGCACACCCGGGGGATGAAACTTTCACGCTCTCGCTTCTCTGGGTGGATGCGCCCGCCGCCACCATCTCCCCCAGCTGGTGGGGGAGGCTCCCGCTGTCCCGGTTACGATCGAGAGGATGGGCGCCCACCCCTCGAGCCCGCGTCCGGTGCCGCCGACGACCGTTACCACCATCGAGCTGCTGAACCCGTCCTGCTCCTCCGCGCGGCTGCCCATCGAGGTGCGCATGGCCGTGTCGCGCCCTCACCCAGCTCGCTCCCCCCGCTGGCTGCGCACCCAGCTGGCCTGCACCGAGCGCGCAGCTGCCGAGGTTGTCCGCGCCCATCTCTTCAGCATGTGGTCACGACCAGTGTCGCGCGTCTCCGCCGCTGGTCCCTCGCCGCTGCCACGATGCAGCCCGAGACGCTGTACCAGACCCGGTGCCTTGTCTGCCTGGCGGACGCCTCTGCCTTCTCGGCAGACGAACGGGGCAAGGCGAGAGGCAGTGCGTTGTTTGATCATCTGGCCGGGCCTCGAAGGCTGGCACAGGCTGTGGACCTCGTCCCTTTCAATCGTCTTCCCCGCTTGAAACGCTTGTTTTGCAAGCGCCTCCTCCCTTCCCGCTCCGGACACTGCATCACCTTGTCTTTAGCACCGAGCTGAGCGGGATCGGGTGCGGCGACCGTCTCTGGGACGAAAGGTGGGTGAGCCTGACGCATCTCCATCTGATTGGTCCGAGGATGGTGTTGGGTCCGGGCTCGTTGCACGCGATGGGCCACTTGCCGCAGTTGGATCACTTGGTTCTGTCTCTTCCTGGCTTGAAGAGTGGGTGGTCCCCCACCGACCTACTCACCACCCTCCTGGCCCTCGTTAAGGACGGGGCTTTTCCCTGTCTACAGCAACTCACCTTGGTCCTCCATCGTAAATCGGATTTTGTTGGTTCGGCCACACGCTGGCTCGATGCTGTCCCGCCCGTGGTGGCGTTGGCAGAATGGAGGTTTGCCCGCTACCTACGACAAGCAGAGGATGGAGAAGAGGAAGATCATCAGCTTGAGTCTCTATCTCTGCCTCTGTCTTCTTCTTCCACGCTGGGCTCCACGCGTTCCTTGACCCTTCGACTTGTCATCCCCCGATCAAGGAGAGGGAATAGGGTACTACAATCGCTACCTTTTCGCCCGCGCAGCCAAGGGTGCTGCCACTCACTTTGGACACGGAGAGGTGGAGGACGAGTGGGGATCTTCCCTGAAGCACAGGAATGGACGCTTCCCATTCGTGTCTTGCCCTTACGCCCGGTACGGCAGGCGGAAGAAACTGTCGCAGCGAACGAAACTAATGAACCCAGCGAAGGAACAACAGGGGATAGGAGGGCCAGTTCGCCGGTTCACGCTCCCTTTGGGGTCGAGGTGGCCGAGGCACAAGCTACAGAGTGGGTGGTCAACCCCATTCTCCTTCAGCAGCTTGAGGGTACCCGTCAACGACCCCCACCCACTGTGCCTCTCAGGCCGATCCAGCCTATGCAGCTCGACCCAGACCTGGGCCTGGGCTACGCACTGGCACGTATGACCGCCGCCCCGCCCCCGGACCCAACGTTGGCCCAGCTCGAACTCGAACTCGATCTCGCTTGAAACAATTGGTGGTACGGTAGAATCGAGATGAATTCGACCCGAGTTTAGTCTACCAGACTGCCATGGTATTGAGGTGCGTGCTTCGTAGTGGTGGTATGGGAAGAACGTTTCTTGCCCTCCTTCGGCTTGGATGCCGCTTTGTCCTTCTGGGCCTTTGGAGCCTTTTTGGCGGTCTTGACCTTCTTCTCCGTCATCGCTTTCGTCCCAGCAGCTTTGCTGCCCTGTCCCATCTCTGACTTTGCCGCCTTTTTCATTCGTTTCCGCTCCTTTCTCCGCTCTTCGCGTGCTCTTCGAAGTCTCGGTGCCACCCTCGGATACAAGAGGAGTATGGGTCCCGGATGAAGGGGCACTCGTGCTGCTCCTGTTACCGTTTGCCCGCGCTGTGTCCAGGCCAAACGTGAATGCAAATGCCTCGTTCTTGCCAAACTCGGGCGCACCGGCCGGGGTACCCCCACTCTTGCCTCGAGAAGGCGGGGCCTTGGAAACACCCCGATCTTTCCCCACCGGTCCTTGCTTCGGCGGAGGGGGTTGGTGCCGTTTGGTCCCGGTAGGTCGGTGTTTTGCTTCCCGCGACGGATCCGCCTGCTGCACCTTGGCCCGCTTCCTTTCGGGCCAATCTTCCCTCTTCTTCGATGCCTCCTCCTTTTCCCCATAGTCCAGTCCACCCCTTCCCATTCCGGAGCGAGGTGCATCCAAGTCCATTCTGCGCCCTAGTTCGGATCCCGGCCACCGGGAAGACCGAGGTGCGTCGCCCCGTCCCCGGTCGCCCCGTGGGTACGAGTAGGGTACACGTCCTTCCCCTCGTGCCCCCAGCCGGTCTTGCAGCAGCGTCCCAGGCTTCCCTTCTGCCCTCGGGGCCGTGCGCATGCGCTTGCGCCCCATGTACTCGTTCACCGCACGATCCATCTCGTG
The DNA here is from genome assembly GCA_003971905.1 of Moniliella sp. 'wahieum'. Taxonomy (NCBI): domain Eukaryota; kingdom Fungi; phylum Basidiomycota; class Moniliellomycetes; order Moniliellales; family Moniliellaceae; genus Moniliella; species Moniliella sp. 'wahieum'. The sequence goes on along the minus strand of RSEE01000053.1, from coordinate 13,201 downwards.
CAACGCGGCACGTTCGTCCTGGTAGATTGAAGGGGCGAGTTTCGGTGGCGGCGGCAGAAAGGAAGTAAAGGGACCGGTACGACTTCCCACTTCGCTCCAGACCGTTCGATCGCTCAGCGGAATCCGACGGGGTTCGGGACAATCGTCCCCCCAATGGTTTCCCCGTGCCGCGCAGTTGTAACACCACCTCGTGGCTGAGTCCCACTCGGGTGGCGGCACTGCCCGCTCTTGTCCATCGGGAGCAAGCCCTTCCTCAGCAAACAACGCTTCTCGTTCTTCCTCCACCTCTTCCTCATCAAAGTAGGTGTAGATGCGCCAGAGGGTGGGACAGGCAGTGGCAGTATGGTGGAGCGATTGACAACGCGAACATAAGTTCCGACGCGGTCCACGGTACGTGCAATCGCGGATCCGGTGGCCTGCCAAGCCGCACTTGTGACATACAATGCCCATGGTACAGTCGCGTGTGCTGTGCTCGTCGACCGCACCACAGGTAAGACAGCGTTGGTGCGGACAATTTTTCATCATGTGACCTTCTTCGCCACAAGCCGCACAACGCACCACCGGTCGTCGCTCCGTCTCGGATGCTTGTTCGTCCGAGTCGTAGTACCGCTCCCCATCCTCTTCCGCTGGCCCTGCTTCCAACCCTTTGTCACACGCGCATTCTCAGGAAGGAGGAGACCCTGAGGCGCGGCATCAGCATCAGCCTCCTCGCGACCTGCGTCCGATGCAGCACGCTCGGGATCGTGATGCAGAAACGAGAGGCTGGGGGGAGGGGGCAAATGCGCATCGGCCGCGAACAACTGGTCGCCCTGCGTGTCAAGAATGAATCCCTGGGACTCGTTGCTGTCGATGTGGAAGAGCACCGCGTCGTCGCACTCGGGCGAGGAAGAGGGGGTGCGAGACGCCATCTGCGTACTTCCCAGGTCAGATGGGTCTAGGAACTAGCAGTAGAGCTGGTGGGTTGGTTGCCGCTATGAGGTTTCGCTACCCAAAAAAAAAAACCTGTCGTGGGGCCGAGGGCGGAATTAGGATTCCGCTTTCCATCTATCTGCTAGCGATCGCTCAGGCTGAGCACAGCTCAGCGGGAGCTGTCTGGAAGAAGGCCGAGGAGCAGGCCCTGTGGACGAGTATATATCGCGAAGGGAAGACAAACAAGAATTGCAAAGGAGGGGAAGATCCTCACAGCAGATCAAGCGCATGGAAGGGATGGAGAGGGGAGAGGGGAGAAGATGAGCGGAGGGAAGGGAAGGGAAGGAAAGGAAAGAAAAGGAAAGGAAAGGGGAGGGGAGGGGGAGTCCTCAGGTCCTCGCCCGGGCAGAGGGTGAGGTGAGGGAATAAGCACAGTCCATTAAACCAAGGCGTTGCCATCCACAGAGGCCGCTCACGGGTCCACCTGGAGCGTAGCTGAGTGTCTGCTAAGCACCAGCAGTCGCTTTCCAAAATGAAGGACCGAGCCCCACGTACCACAGCACCCATAGCGAGCGTCCAGGGCCTAGACGAAAAATTGGGTAAACATGCGCGACGAAGGGGCGACCGGCATCTCCTCCATCTTGTACGCGTTCAGTTCCTCTTTGATTTGCTGCGCCAAGACGGGAGTGAGACGGTTGGCAGTCGTTAGCTCTCCACGGCGATCGTAAATGTGAGCAGGCCAGGTAGAATGCATTTGCGCCCGAGGGGCAAACACGATCCGTCTCCCGCCTCCGCTCATGCTCTGTGCCGGAGACATGGCAACAACAGAAGCAGACGGCATACGAGGCAGGGGACTCGTTGTGGTCCCCAGGGGCGGCGGCGGGGTGCCTGCATGTAAAGGCAACGAGGCAGAAGGTGGGGTGGAGGTAAGCGAGGGAGGAGCGGACCCTTCCGGAGTCGGGGCAGAGCTGAATGCGCCCTCCCGTTTCTTGAGGATGCTGCGAGGCGTCGGGGCTCGAGCGGCGGAAAGACGACCGCGCTCAATGCCCTCGGCCCATTGGCGGAGCGAGTCTGTCTCGGGTGCGACAGAGGGAGCGGAGGAGTCGGTGCCCAAGCTATGCAGACTGGCCACCGAGACGACGGAGCCGCTTGCGGGGTGATGGTGACTGGGGGACATAAGCGGTGCAGGAGCAGGAGCAGCGCGGGGTGGAGTGAGCACCTCGATGTTGGGGTCCAAAAGCGGATTGTCAGACAAATCCAGTGGGGGTAGCTCAGGGGCCCAAGATTGGTCCACGTCGTAAAAAGAAGAGGCATTGCGTTCATCGCGCTGTTCCTCTGTCCGGCGCTCGTCCCGCGCCAGGGCAGCTGAGGGGCTGCATCCGCCTGAAGGTCCGCCGCATGGCGCAGAAGAGCATCCGACATCTCTTTTGAGCTGCGGGTAGGGAGAGCGTTGGGGGCCACCTTGCAAGGCGGCTACCTGGTTAGCACTTAGTGTTGGCCCAGAGGCAGTGGGCGCGGGTATCTTCTCCTCCCGAAACACGCGGGCTGTCCATCGCGGCTTGTCTGCCCTCTGCGACTTGAGCCGCTGTTTCTCTCGCTCCACCATCGCTTCCCGCGGGCTGAGTTCGGGGCCATGCTCCGATCCCGAGGAGGCTTGGTGCGACTGCACTCGCGCTTGTTCAGCCTCTTGCATTTGCCGCACTAAAAGGCAGCAGGCGTAAGGCCTTGCCGCGTGGCCGCGGCCGCGTCCGACTCGATGGTCATGTGGGACACAGAGACACCCGCACTGGCGGCACGCGATGTTTCCCCCGATGGAGAAATGGTGGTTGGAAGAGGGGTGGCGTTTGTTTGGAGTGCGGAAGTAGTAGTAGTAGTAGCAGGAGGAGTAGGAGTAGTAGTAGTAGTAGCAGGAGCAAGGGGGGAAAGTGTAGGGCGAACATCCTCCTTCTTTTTGTCCTTGGAGAAGATGTTGGAGATGCCCATAATGGAGTGCTTACTCGCACGGGAGATCTTGGTGCGGCTGCGCGAGACGCCGGCGCCGATGGAATGGGCGCTGCGCCGGATCATGACGCTGGCGCTCGAGACAGTAGAGGAGATGGAGAGGCGGGAGGAAAGGGAGATGTTGTCGGTGGAGGCATTGAACTTGCGGTGGAAGACGCCGCGGCGGGGCGGGGCACCCGGATCGCCAGTAGCTGGATCGGACCCGGGGCGGGGGGGGGAGGACCTGAAAACGAGGGGGGCTGGTGGTCGAGGGTGGAAAAGGAGCCGATGGTGCTGGCGGCCCGAGGAGAGGGCGAAGGCCCAAAGTCAGTGGCGCGGCGGATGTGGGTGTTGTAGGCAGCAGAAGTGGAGAGGGGCGGGCGGGAGGCGGGTAGCGTCCGGGGGTGCGAGGGCAGAGATGCGTCGGAGGGCAGGGGCGAGGGCTTGCGGCGCACATGGGGCATGCTCCCGGCCGGCAGGGACATGGGTGTGGGCAGTGCGGAGGCAGAAGAGGGCGGGGCGGCGGGGGCGGGGGAGGAGGGGTAGACGCGCACAGGCGGGGCAGCAGCGACCGACATGGCGCGTTGGCGGTTGGGGACGATGGGCGAGCAAAGGGAGGCGACGGGCAGGCGCGAGCGCATGGCGCCGGCGCCCAAATTTTGGCCGCGGGTGGGAGGCGGCGGGTTAGACGAGGACTGCTGGGATGCATTAAAGTGGCCGCCCACCGCCACACGGGCCCCGTGCCCGGGCGGCCCACCCCCACCGGCCTGACCCGCCCACACTGCCGCCCTGCCGGCCGCATGCTGCGCCGGCCGCAACCCTACCCGCCAGGGCCCCTTCCACGTCCATCGATCACTGGTCAGCACGCATCGATCTGCATCACCCATCCATGCACGTGTCCCTCCGTCTATCCCTCCCTCCCTCCATCTACCCCCTCCTCATCGCCTGGAAACGACGCCTACGCCGCCGACGCGGCTTGCCTGCATTCAACAACGGTCATGGCGGGAGGCAAACCAAGGCGGGAAGCCCATCAAATGAAATGATGCGCATAATCATTAATCATGGTATCGTGGGTGGGCGGAAGATCCGCACAGGAACAGTGTGGAGGGAAACGCCTCGCTCATCCCACGTTGACTGACAGCTCTTCAGCGCGTTTTCCCACAATTGGAAGGCCAGGGCTAGTGACGTTGCCACCAAGTCAAGGCCCTTTCGTCCCTCCCCCATTCGTTCCCAAACCGAATGTCGCGCGTGTGACGGCGGACCGGCACACCACACCTGCAAAGAGAATTTCACTGACTACGAATTAGTTCAATTTCTTGGTGGTGTGCGGGGTCACAGTCTGCGGGGTCAGTGTGCGGAGTCAGTGTGTGGAGTCAGTCATGTTTGGAGTCAAACATTTTCTCATTAGTCTTGGTAGCACGCGTCGTCATTGCCACCAGGGGGGGAAACGGATTTCAGATGAGCACCTCTTTCCTGGTACTTGGCACTCTTTCCCGCTAAATTCTCACCCCCCTGGATCAAGCTTCTATCACGGGCGGGCCCGGCCAGGGGCTCGCTCAGGTTTGTGGGGTACAGCCCCTTAGCAGACGGAAGGACGACTTACGGTAGTTTCGGGTTTGGACTAGTTGGTAGATCCGAATGGAACTCGGGACGAGGAGAGGCCTTTTTGTGCGTGAAGCGGAGGCGGCTGCACGTGTGGCAAGGCTGCGTGCGCCCCGGCTCGGGCGGTAGTACTAACGTGTCTTAAGCCTCCGGGCCTTGAGGAAAGGTAGAAGCAGTGGAGGACAACACTGCCATCAGAGCTGGGACTGAACAGGAGCAGCTGACGAGGTGGCTGGAAAGGAACCCGCGCGATAGGCTGGTACCGGGCCTCGACGCGGCTAACGGAAGGCTCGCGCGACTGGGCGGATGGAACCGGCTAGGTGACGAGGCCGGAAGACGAAGAGGCAACTAAGTGGAGACGAGGTTGCCTGTACTGAATCAATTGGCTGGAAACGGTCAGGAGTTGGGCAGGTGAGGAAAGCATCTCCACCAACCACAGGGGTAGAGCTCCCCGGTAGAGGCTAGATCGAAACTGAAAAATAGAGGCAATATAGGCGTATAAAAAGTGTAATGGGGTTGCTGGCTTCCCAGGCGGAGACCTTCCCTGCCCATCGGAGACAAGACTCACGGAGTACTGAACGCGTTTCAGATCCAATGTCCAAGGAACAACACGGGCGTGAACGTAGGAGGGTCGCGAGTAGAGCTTTGCTGTTCGTCGGGCAGATCCAGGCAGCGTGAGCAAATGAGGTTGCACGTTGGGGGGCCGGACGAGGAAGCGGGGAGCTCCGATGGGCGAGGGAGGACAAGTGAGCTGATCGAAAAGGTATAGTTCTTCTAGAATGGAGCTTGCCTAATAGAAGAAGGGTGAGGGGAAAGAATTGTGTATGGCTTAGGCCATCACGATTGGGTCTAAGAACAGGCTGGTTTTATAGAAGAGAAGGGAAACAAAGGAAAGACCAACAGGTCTGCAGCGAAAAGGGGAAACAAGTCAAAGGGAAGAAGTCAAGCCCAAGCACGAGAGGCACGAGGTGAGAGACGAGGCGAGGGTCAAGGGCAAAACGGACCCGATACCAGAAACGGGAGGCCACAGAAACGGAGTCGAAACCATATGTATATTAGTGTTTGGATTTTAGACGTGCGCGAGCGGAGAAGAAACGATTGTTGTGGGTTTTGTAGGTAGGCCGAGAATCCGAATCATGATAGCGAGAGCAATAGCGAACGATAGAGAACTTGACTAGTGATACGAAGAGGAGCCAAGAAGCGAGAGGGACAATAAGTGAGTGAAAGTGGCTGTGTGCAAGGCGACTTATCGTCGCCCGTGGCATAAAGGAAGACATGTCAAAAGAGGGATTGGTTGCAGCAGGCGCGGAGGACAAAGTTAGAGTAAGTGGGGACGGGAAGAACTGATTACAGAGTTACTACACCAGAAGTCCTTCCACCCCACAGATCCGTGCAGAAGAACTCAGTCGGCTACTAAACGGTGGAAGAGAGGTCTAAAAGAAAACGTTATAGCGTCATATCTCCCTCCCCTTCAAACAGCCTGCGACCAGGAGGAAAAGATATGGCAAAGCTGCTTTCGGTGGATACTGTATCGTCACGTCACAATATCTTCCCTGGTCGTACTCGGACACACCTTTGCTACGGGTTCCGCCGATTCGATCCGATCTAAAACCTGTTACTGACGAAGCTCGCTCCCAAAAAAGCCCAACCAAGTTTGAGAGTAATTTAGCAGTCAAGCTAATGATCCTGTAAGCGTATAAGGGTGAAGAATGGAGAGGGAAGTCGGGGGTATAGACGTGAATTGACGTAGGTAGACTAGGGTAGACGGGGGTTGGGCGGTGAGGATCACCGCCAGCAAGCCTCAGATCGGGCTGCTTATAGTATATACCGTAACATCAGAATAGGCATCAACAGAAGGAAGGGGAGTCTACAATCATAGTAAAAGGTAAAGGGCGGCCTGTGTTCTGCCTGGCAGACTGCGATCCGGTGGGCCTCAGTCGATGTGGAGTTCTATCAAGACCGGACGCCGCGGATACGAAGCCTCGTACCGCTAAGTCCGGTCCTTTCCTGTGGCTCTCCGCGGAACATATCCGCGGTAAGTGGTCCGTGCTGACTCTTACTCACAAATGTCGAGGGGCTGGCGTGTGCTTCGATGAGAGTTCTACGAAATGCGGGGCTCGGTGTCCGGAGAGATGACCGGAGCACCCCATAACAGTGACGGGCGGACGCTGGCTGCACGGCTGCGGGGTTGGTATGGGATAAACCCAAGTTCCCGGAACAAATGGTTTAAAAGCACGGCCATAAGCTCTAGTGGGTTTGGCCATTATCCAAATCTCGCTATAATAGAAAATACTTCGCTTAACCTCATGTTTGCGCCAAGGGTATATATCCAAGCAATTCGCACTTGTTTAATCGTAAGTTCGATCATCAAATGCATTTGTTGGGTGGGTTAGGGTGTCCATTCTGGACTGCGGCCACATCAACTTTCGCCATCGCGGCCTTAAACGTTGCCCTTCAAACTTGATGCCCCTTCAGCACCCAGGACCACACATTCACCATCTCCTGTGGCCACCTTCTTTTCCAAAGCAATGAGTTAGGTTAGGGGGTAGCAAGGTCATGACCAGTGTAAGCATAAAAAACGCGTACCGCCAAATCGAAAATGCGACGACGCATGGTCGACCAAGTCGGCTTCTTTCTGGAACACGGTCAACAGAACTTGGACAAACTTTTTGTCACACGAAGGATATGGGCCAGGAGTTGTCCCAGGTCAAAAGTGAACTCTTCCAGACCTCGCGGGGAACAAGCCGCTTGTGGACAGAAAACCAAAAGCCTAAATCCTTAATTGTTGCCGATGCTGCTCTCGGGATGCAGACAAACCCATACCGCGAGCCATTTGTACCATTTCTGTCAGTGGCGATCCGTTCATGGAAAGAGAAAGTGTCAGTATAGTTCAAAGTAATCCTGGGGTGTGCGGCGAGAGCTGATGGTCCTGACCTTTTTGTGCTCCAGTAAGCGTTCGAAATACTGGCGTGGGTTGGACATGGTAAAGCCTTTGGCCAACGACTCCTGCTTCGCATTGATTGACAAAAAAGAGAACCCGAAGAGTCTTGATCTCGCATAGGCTTTCCTCGCTGAGTGATCAATGTTGCCCTTGTAACGAGGGGATCGATGAAATATGGATCCAACCCGGCGAAAGGGCCAGATCAGAGGGGGAATGCCAGCAAATTCGTCCTGATTAACGGAGCTCTCTTCGTCAGCGTCCATTGTGCGGGGGAACAAGGTGTCAGCGTCAAGATCCAGCGCAACTTCTTCGTTGTTCATCGTCGTCGTCTGCTGGTTCAATTGACCCCGTATAATCATTTCACGAACCAACACGGGAACCAGGGAGGGAGGGACTACAACGTAAGTCTCGGTTCGTACTCCTCTTTTCCCTCTCCGCCGTCGGAGTCGATGTCGGAATCGCTGTTGACCCTACTGGTGCCACCAGGTGGTTCTTCAGGGGACGGTTCGTCACCGTCGAAAGCAGTCTCCACCACGGGCTCCGGCTCAGGGTTGATACGTCGTGGATCTCCCTCTCGGGCGGCGAGCGGCGTTGCTGTTACTAGGGCGTCCTGACGGTGGAGGGAGGCATTGTAGAGTGGCAGTACTGGTTCAAGAGCAAGATGATGGCGGGAAAGGTGGTGGGCGGGGGCATGCAGTTCGCTTAAAATGGATGCAGCTGTGTGGTCGCTTCCCCACCAGGGGTCGGATTCCCAGGGGTCGATCGAGCTGAGATTTGCGGAGCGTGAATTGATTTACCACCTCAAATTGAGGCCTGGGGCCGCTGTTTCAGCGATCATCCTGCATCACCCCCAAAACAGAAGCATGGTGCTGGAGAGCATGCTGTGCTGCCCTGCGACGTGAGGCGGCTGAAGCCCGTGCGGGGCAGGGTCGCTCGCACGAAGCATGTTAAAGTACGTTAAACGTTAACTGGTCACCGGTCACTGGTAAGCCCTACGGTAACCTCAGCCTTCGGGCTCCGGCTGGGCGCTCAGCGAGCCCAGCCCTGCAAAATAAGACCCGCATACTGCCTGACATGGGGAGAAATAAGTAAACGGACAGACAGTTCATGTTGAGCCATCGGGTGGGTCGTGCTTTGGCCAATGTCCCTTCAGTTCCTCCTTAGGCCTGGGAGTTCTGTTGTTTTCTCTCTCCTGTTTTCCTTGTTCCGCAGCATAACCCCTGGTGGCGACTCGCTGCTTGCTGTTCCTTGTAGGTGTTGCTGGTTGGCTTAGACCACCTCCACCACCAGTGCGATTGCATCACCCTCAAAGACCATCCACACTCCAGGTCTCATCAGTTCAAGCCCACTTCCGGACAGAGACACCTGTTCACCTAGCTAAACTCTCCTACAGCGACACCATCACCATCTCCCCAAGAAACAAATCTGCCAGCCGCATGCGATATCGCCAGAACCTTCCCTCAATGGCAAGGAAACAGAGGGTGCAATTCCTTCGCCCCCCAAGTGCGTCGAATCTGATCGCTCAATGCTTGGCTGATATCAGGGCCAAAAAAACGCCTGGTACGCTCCCTCCGCAAAACATTTGGCGATTCAATGGTTGCTCGAGGCTAACCGCCCAAGCATTGCCTGACAGGATATGTTACCTTCAAAAGCCATCGGCATCAACCAAATCTTGGTTTGAATCGGTACTATTCGGCATGTTGCGCATCTCAAGCATGTCCTGGTGGAGTACGCATTGAAAACCTCTCCAAAGGGCCACGGAAACCTCGATTTGCGCCTGGACAAGCGAGAACAAAGCACAGCGAAGCCGGCACACTGGCCCAAGTGATAGCTCAACGCCACCGGGCTGCTGTGGGTGCTGCTCCTTCAGCATACCGCCAAGAGGGCGCGAGACGGCGTAGGCCCATTACGCGGACCATTCGCCCGTCCCACGCATCTGTTTTGGACGCTACCAACGAGGATGAAGAGTCTGAATAGTAATGCCGCATCAACTGTGAAGCAGGTGTATGAACCACCAGCGACGAAGACAAAACTCTCTCTGTTGGGTATATTGTCTAGCACTGAAACGTCAGCGGCGTTGATATATTAGTAGCCAGCATGCAACCTATAGTAATAGGGAGGAGATGTCTGCCTGTTCGCCTTCTACCCTTGTGGTTTGTGCTTTCGCAGCGGAGAGACTCTGTGATCCTACAGCTGCTCCTATCGCAGCTCGATGGCGTAGTGGTAACGCGTCACTGACCAATCGGCGATGCCATGGGTTCGATCCCCATTCGAGCCTCTCTTTTCCTCACTATTTCCCCCGGGCTGTGCCTTCTCACTATGGATATTTCCAAGCGGAGACACTATACCGGCAAATAGATGAATGCTACGGCGCTGATTCTGGGAAAACACTAAAGGAAGTTTATATGCCCCATAGGAAAACAACGTGCTTTAAACCCGAAGAGCCAGGACATGGAAACTTATACAAAGTCCGCAGCCGTCAGTGTATCCAAAGCATTCACTCCAAGCTTCAAGTTTGATCGGCGCAGGCATGCCGTGTTCCTCTGCACCCCGTTCTACTTCTGTTGCGTTGTTTCCCCTTGTTTCCCCTTTAGTCCTTGTGGCTGTAAGCAATGGTTGGTGGATTTCCCCACGGTCCATAGTTGGCGTCTCTCCCAACTTTCCTCGCCAATTGATCATTCCACTACAAGCAACTCTCCTCTTACTACTTGCCCCCCCGGTTCTCGACTTCGCCCTCCAGATCTCCTAACTCGCTCTCAGTTTCTTAGCCAATCAAATCGCGGGGAGCGCTCTTGGCGCTACATCCGTCCTTTGCCCGTTATAGTCACGAGACCTCTTGAGATACGTCATCATGTGACACCATGTGGGTGGAATGACACGACCGCCCTTTGTGCCAATTGTAAACTGCACACACCGTTGCTTTGTAAGGAGTATATGCTGGGTTGAAGGCTGGTTCTGGCCAGTGTTACATTGGGTCGAGCCGACACCTTGTTAGCAATACCCCCTAAAACTCTATCCAATCCACCACCAGAACACCTATTTGTTAGAGGGTACTGCTAGGGTTCTCCTGCACGGCCTCAATGGATCGGTGACGCTCGCCTAGCCGAGCGGAAGCGTTCCGCTCGCAGGCCGCGCACGCCCTGCTCGCTCCATCTCCCTTCTCTCTCTCTTCTCCTTCCCTTCAGACGTTGCTTGAAGACTTGTGGCTCACCACTTTGCCTTCACGCCTTGTCTGAAGGACGCCTCTGCTTCCTTTCTTGACCTGTTGCTCCTCACAATGAGACGTTGCTTGAAGACTTGTGGCTCACCATTTGCCTTCACGCCTTGTCTGAAGGCTGCTTTGCAGCTGATCCATAGGATCGCGAGTGCTCTCAAGTCGCACTCTAGCACTATTCGTTAAAGCTGTACCTTATCGCACTGTTTGTTTTGAAATTTTGAAAAGAATCAAGACTGACTTCAACACATGATGCCCAGAATATATTTCGACCTTGGATTGCATTCAGAGTCCATCCAGACACAAATGAAACATCGGATTGCCTCCTGCCGATGAATGAGATAAATGGTTTGTAGATCCAACTTTACAACTAACATAGCCAGTTTTGACATGTGCATCGCAGGTTACTATTGTGCGGATGAATTGGGTATTACACTGGTGCATGCAACCAGTTGAACTGCAGCAGCAGTGTCTTATTTTCTCGTGCCTCTCTTTTCTTGTGAATGAGAGTATAGCTCTGGTGTGAGCTACGTAGTGAATGTTATGTATAACTTTTCACTCCAATCCCAGTTAGTTGCACAATAGTTACGATTCTCTGTTAGATGCCGAACTATGCACAAAGCTCGTCACGGCGAGTGCGCTACCATTAGATGTAATGACAATCGAATAATGTCGCTGTTGCCCTCAAATTCGTTCCCGTGGAGGCTCTCTCTCCGCATGTTATCAGCTGAACGGCATATGCATTGTTACCATGCGTATAGGCTCCTATCCTCCCACCTCCCTTTGACCAACGATCAGACATTGCCATTCTATTAAGTGCTATGTATATTGAGACCTACCTGAAGTCAGAGGATGAGGATGAAAGCCGTGAAGGTGTCAATAGGCATGCCAACTGTTGGGTGACGTGACGGGCGAAACAAACATTCCAAACACTCCCTGATTCAGACTCGGACAATGAGACTTCAGAAAGCATGAAGATTATGTGTAGTCAATCGGGAGTCCGTAACAATTCGATGCACCCCCGGCGCTTAACATGAACAGGTGGGTCCAACAACTAGTGACACCTAACTAGGGGAGGAAAAAATCATTTTTTTGCAAGTCACCGTTTCTGCACTTTTCACCCGCTAGTCTGGTGGTCCGCTAGTAGAGCTGAAATATCTGCATCCCAATGAACACATGATGCACAGGTCATCTTGGAGGGGTAATAGAATCTATCAATCTATTCAACCCATTTTTTGCAACCAATTGTATTCGCGATTGATGGAACTAAAAATAGTCGATTTCGCGGTCGAACACACTCATGAACCTCCGTCCACATGACAGTTTGTGGTTCGTTGTGAGAACCCGGAGGCAATATGTAAGCACTGGGGCGACATTGAACTCGTTGTCGACTACGCCCCGATGCACGTGATATATTCGCTACAAACGATTACGGGCCAAATTCCCTTTCACCGTGTATGATCAGCTGCAGATAAGCTATAGCTCTCGACAGATATCATTAACAATGCTCATTGGGTGACAGTAGAAGGTATGGATGGCACAGACTAAAAGAAGTAAGTTCGTCAATAACGCAGCCAGATCCGGAATTAAACTGTCCATCGTTGGGACTTAAGTCGTGCTCGGGCTAGAGGTAAGCCTGTTCATGCTAACACCACAGAAACATACATTGCTTTATTATACTGTTTCATCATTACTACTGCCAGAAGACGAAATCGAACGCGTTGCATACAGGCGAACCGTCTACGGAGGACCGCAGCACTTTTCCAAATTGAAGATAAGGGTTTTTGCAGCTAACTTGGGGATGAGGGGTAACGTCATAGCATTCACTGCATACTCCCACAAGGCTATGATCCATTTACAGCAAGGGTTCAGAAAAAGAAAAAATAAACCCCTGCTGCAGTGCCAGCTGGTCGAATGTCACCGGCGTAGCTCGCAATTAATCCGCGCAACATATATGAAGCGTATTGCAATGTTAATAATCATCAGCCAACTAATGTTACCCCTTTTCTTTTGGGCACAACATCGTTTGGACAGAAGCGTCGATTCAACATCGGCCATTACAACTGGTGATACTTGTATTTAGGTTGTGGTGGGATTTTGAAATGGAATAACCGAGTCTTGCGAAGTATCGTAAGCTTTGGAACCCCGTATACGCCCCGACCGTCCTAGCCCGACAGCATCCTATTGTCCACAGCAGGTATAGCCTCATTGATTACATAGCTTGCACTGCGCTTCGCTTGGGGTGTGGGGGAAGATATTCTTCTTGGTCTGGCACCGACAATGTTGGCGACATGACGGGGTTGCAAAATATATCTATACAGATGGTCATCTATTGAAGTCCGGTGGGACTTACCCAACCAGTGTTTTATACCTTTTCATCACTTTTGCTGGTAGAACAGGGTAGCGCCCTCTTGCTTGTTGGGTTTTGTTTCCGTAATCTACATTTCTTTAGCAACCGTCATGCATTATTATGGCGAGAACGAACGAAAGAAATAGAGGGAGTGGTCACAAGCTTCCGGATCTTCAGCAAATTAGAAGGATCGTTGCTGGTACCC